>CM053587.1:187976898-187992572 GCA_028646515.1 Pseudochirops corinnae
ATACATATGATGACCAACCTTGATAAACTGGACTATCCTCAACAATGCACAGCTTAAGAAAATTCTACAAGCCTCAGGATGGAAGGAGATATCTAAACTCAGAGAAAGATATAGAAAGACTATAGTTTAAATGGAGACTGAAGCAAAACACGCTATCGTTCTCTTTCATGTCTGGTTTTGCTTTTTTTTTCCCAGCGATCACTCATTGGTTACAACCCTTCCATATAACCAAACTATTGTACAATGTGAAAGTATTTGCAGATCCTATACATGATTGCATGCCACCATGGGAGAGGGGCGGAGGGAGGGGAGAAAATCTGAAACTCAAGTGAATGTGGAACTGAATCTTATAAATTAAAAGTAAATCAACAAGTCAAAAAAAAAAGTGCTGTGTTTAGATTGAAGGGCATGGGTTAGAATTCCGACTGACATGTTATTTGTATGGTTAGAAGGAAAGTCACTTAACTTCTCTGGGCCTAAGATTCTTCATCTGGAAAACGAGGGGATTGGGTGAAATGCTTATAAAGAAGGGAGGCAACTGGTGGTACAACGGATAGAGGGTTGGGCCTTGAGTCAGGGGACCTGAGTTCAAATTTGGCCTCAGACACTTACAGCTGTGTGACCTTGGGCAGGTCACTTAACCTTTTTTTTTTTTTTGCTTCAGTTGCTCCAATTGTAAAATGTGGATAATAATACCATTCAGCTCCTATATAGAAGAGGGTCTGGCACATTAGTAGAAACCATGTATATGTTTATTCCCTTCACTTCCCCATTTCCTTGATACTGTCAATAGTGAAAGTTTGTGGAAGACCACTGGCTGCCCAGAGAAGTTCATCAGTATTGTAACACCAGTTGCTTGGTGGCACACTTACACAGGTTCTGGATAATGGACAATGCTCTTGAGCTTTCCCAGTTACAAACAAAGTGCTTGCTTCCACGTTTGTTAGCATACATTTTCCTCTCCTGGAGATAATCAATCTGAAACTGGATTCTCACTCATCAGGAATTATATAGAGAGGATTAAGAACTCCAAATTAGACTAGGTAGATTCTGAAGGCCCTTCCAATTCTGAGATAATAAAATATTCATTATTGTCATTATATGTCTCTGACCAAAAGAGTCTTAGAATTCATGCTGCATATAAAGCAAAAAATTCAATCAAAACAAATCCAATCCTATGTGCAAAGAGATATTCAGGGAAACACAAAGATAAAAAGTCATACTCAGTGCCCTCACAAAGCTTAAAAACTAGTACATAAATAAGAGAAAAAACATATCTGCATGAAAAGTTCAAAGTACCATGCAAGCTATAAAATATTTTTGAATTTATTACATACAAAATAGCATTATTACTCTGTCTAGTGAACTGGAGTTCTTGAACAAATCATTACTCACTCAAAGCATTTTGTCAAAAGAATTACTTTTATAACTGAAATGAAATACTTAGAGACAAAGGGAATAGATATTACTTGATCTCATCCACTCTCATAGGTTCAATTATCATTTCCTCGATCTATATATCTCACCCCAGTCTCCCTCTTGCACCATTAATCACAATTCACCAATTGCTTTCTTATATATCTCAAGCTCAATGTCCTATAGATTTCTCAAACTTAAAACAAACTCATTATCTTTCTTCACAAAAACCTCCCCTCTTATAAATTTCTCTATTTGCAGTAGACTAACCATCCTGCTAGTCACCCAGGCTCACAACCTTGGTGTCATCCTCTGATCTTCATTTTCACTTACCCTACTGATCCAATCCATTGCCAGATTTTATTGTTTCATACCTCTTTTCTCTCATTCACATCTTTTTTCTCACATGTCTCTTTCTCTTCATTTATATACAAACAACCCTAGTTCAGGTCCTGATCATATCTAATAATAACAATAACAACAACCACAACAATAATAATAATAGCAATTAAGATATATACACAGGGTTTGCAAAACACTTTACAAATACTGTCTCATTTATCCCCAAAACAATCCTGGAAGGTAAGTGCTATTATTACCTCCATTTTAAAACTGAGGAAACTGAGGCAAACAAAGGTTAAGTGACTTGCTCAGGGTCAGAGTCAAAAGGAATAAACACTTATTAAGAGCCTACTATGTGCTGGGGACTGTGCTAAATTCTGAGGATACAATGAAAGGCAAAAGAGTCATTTTCCTCAAGGAGCCCACAATCTAATGAGGGAAGACAACACCTAAAAGGAAGCTGAAAAGCAGAGAGGCTGGGGAAAGAGAAGGATGATGAAGTATTACAGATAGGAGGGAAATTAGCAAGTGAGAATGTCTGAGTTTCAGAACTAATTTCATCTTGTAGAATGATGAGTTCCTGGAGATTGAGTTCAGGAAAGCAAGGTGGGAACTGACGAGGTGGATTTCCTGAGAGCCCTCCTTGAATGATAGAGGATCAGGGAAGAGGTCTCCAGTGTTCACCCTCCACCCTCTCCAGTCAAAGGGGAGAAGGTGTTTTAGGGCACAGGATGCTGAGGATATGAGTTTCAGAGCTGATTTTATCTTGCAGAACAATGAGTTTCTGGAAATCATGAAGTCTAAGCAAGCATCCAGGTGGGAAATGAATTCATACAATCCTTCTAGCAGCTGATCTCCCTGCCTCAAGGTTCTCTCCACTCCAGCCTCGCTTCCATTTGGATGTCAAGGTTATTTTCTAAAATTGAAGTCTGATCACATTGTCAAGCTTCCTCCTACCTCCAGGAGATCCTATTGAGCTCTAATGGCTCCCTCTTGCCTCCAGGATCTAAACGCCTCTGTCTTGGCACTTAAAGCTCTTTATATTCTGGACACTTTCTATTTTAGACACTACATTCCACTTATACTGGCCTACTTGCAGCCCCAACTCTTTGCCTCTGCTTGGCTGTCCCCCATACCTGAAATACTCTTCCCTCTTTCACCTTCCATCTCTGCCTCTGGATTTCCTCCCATCTGAGTCTTCTTCAAGACTCAGCTTAAATCCTTTCTCCTACAGAGGGGCATTCCCAGTCATAACTCCAACCCCTGGTTGCTAGTGCCTTCCTCTATCATGTTATCTTTTACCTATTTATTGTTCATATATCTTGTATATACCCCGTTATTCACATACCAGTGTCTCTCCCATTATGTTGCATACTGCTTTAGGGCAGGTGCTGTTTTTGTCTTTCTTTGTTTCCTTAATGCTACAGTGTTTAGCATACAGTAAATGCTTAATAAATATTTTTTTCCCCGCTGACGGAGATGAATTAAAATGGAAACATAACAGCATAATATTTACATAATACAGAAAAATTTCTGTAACGAAATAGTAGAAATTTTTTACTTTAGCAGCCATGTTCTCTTGGATTCCCTTGAATTTACATAAAAAAGAAGAAGCTGTAAAAAATAAAAACAGAGCTTCATTACTTCTGAGATACTCCACAGACATTTCCATACTTACTTAGTTCATGAAACATTAACAGACAAGTTACAACAAAGCAGTATCTTAAGTGTGGGCTTTCTACTTTTTTGCTATGATACCTTTCTTATTACAGGGCTGGAATTTCTGCTGCCTAGCAATTAATGGACAGAAGAGTTACAGTACTTCCTGCCCAATCAGAAACCTTGCCTGGGTGGAAAAGCAGCATGCTAAACTATGGCAGTGGATAGAGCATTCAGACATGCCAAACCACCTTCAGGAATTTCTGCCTCTAGCAAGGCCTTCATCACTCCCTGGAGAGTCTCAAAACTTATAGGGCAATCATGTAAAACCCAGTGAATTCAACACTTGGTTACCAAACCTGTTTATATGTTTAACAAAAATAGAAATAGCTTCAAAGGCTCTCTCAAGATGGAAAATTTGTTCACAAATCTGACTGAACCAACACAAAAATCAAAGAATTAGACATTTTTAGAGAAGAGATTTCGATGACCTGCTCCAAACCATTAAAAAAGAAAGACCTATCATAATAAAACAAGTCATCATCCAACTTTTTTTAAGTATTCCAGTAAGGGGAAACTCACCACCTTTCCAGGCAGCCTGTTCCACTTTTGGATAGCTCTAAAGTGTTAGGTTTTGCTGGCATCAAGCCTATGTTTACTTTCTTTGCCCCATCACTCCTAGTTGTTCACTCTGGGGCCAGAGAGAACAAGGCTAATTCCTCTTCCACATATGTGGCCCTTCAAATACTTCAACACTAATATCATATTACCCTGAGTCCTTCTCCAGTTAAATACCCTCAGTTCTTTCAGCCATCCTCATATTATATGGACCCAAGGCCCTTCATCATCCTAGCTGCCCTCTTCTGAACACTGTCTGACTCATCAAGGTCCTTCTAAAACTAGAGTGACCAAAACTGAACACAATCCTCCAGATGTAGTGTGACCAGGGCAGAACACAGCTCTAGTACCTCCTAGCACCTAAAAGATACACCTCTTAATTTAGCCTAAAATGGGATCAGATTTTATTGGTTGCCACAATGACTAATACTGAGTTTGCAGTCCACTAAAACCCCTAGACCTTTTACAACCAAACTGTTCTCTAAACATGCTTCAGCCATCTTACACTTGTAAAGTTGTTGACTATTTAAATCCAAGTGTAAAACTTAACATTTATCCCCACTGAATTTCATTTCCTTACATTCAGCACAGTGCTCAAGCCTATCAAGATCTTTGGATCCAGATTCAGTCATCCAGTGTGTTAGTCTTCCTGCCAACTGTATCATATGCAAATATGCTGAGCATGCCATCTGTGGCTTTACACAATCTTGACATAGCTCTCCTCTTTTCCATGGATCTTTCAAATATTACTGGCAGTGGCATCATATCTGCTAGTTCTTTCAGTACCCAATGATGTAGTGCCTCTGGCCTATATTCCTTGAATTCATCAAGAGCATCTAGGTATTCTCTTATTATTTCTCTGTTTATCTTGGCTACCAACTTCTTTTCAGCTAGTTTTGCCCTGTTATTTCCAAGGTAAAGGTCATTCTCTCAGGTAAAGAAAAAAGAGGAAAAACATCAAACTATACTTTTAGGATAGCCTTCCAAATTTATACTTTAATCTTCCTAAAAGGATTCATGTTAGTAATAAATCACCTCTGGAAACCACTGAACTTGGCTTTATTTCTCATTTAATATCTTGAGTGTATATATCCATATAGATATAGCTACATATACACACATATAAATACAACATAAACAAATGTATTTTACTATTTTGTGGAACAGAGCAATCTTTCATGTATGGCTATTTTCTATCAAAATAACAATTAAACCAGAAGTTCTCTCAAAACTTACAGGATTTTTGCCCTAATACAAGTCACTGTTCTAATGTTATATTGTGAGTAATAAAGCAAATGTTTCTTTTGGGCATATTTCATGTTGGTTATATGACTTTTTAGACATGCAAAATGTTTTACAAAAAAATACAGCAGTAGTATATAGTACAACTGGGTAGTTTTATGATCTATTTTTTTACAAATTAAACAAAAATGATTCATTTTTAACTCAAACAATATAGATGACATTTGAATTCTTAGAATTCTGCATTTTTCATTTGGAAAAAAGATCACCATGGTTTAAAAAGTAAATATGGGTAACAATGAACAGTTTGGGTTTGTTTGTTTGGGTTTTTTCTGCACAAGGCCCTTATGAGAAAATAGCAGTATGTCTATAATCCTCATTTTACATATGTACACTGAATCATCCTTGCAATACAATAATATTCAAGTATACTTTGCCCTGAATTAATTAGAGTAGATGCATTCCAAAACAGCTAACTATAAAAATTAATTTATTGTTCCTTCACTACCAATACAAAATTGTAGACTCATTTTTCAGGAAAGGGAAGATAGAGAACAGATGAGGAAAAGATAATTCATTATTGAAAATTTGGGGTAAAAGATATAAGATGCTGAGTAGCCCCATGTAAGCATACACACTATAATATAGGCAATCCTCCACTTAAAAGCACACTTAGTAAAGACAACTCAGTAACCCAATCACATTTACTATACCTACAATATACAAAGCATAGGAAATTCCAATAAATTAAAAGGGTCAGAAATATAACAAAAAATGTTTTGGAGATAAGAATGACAAAGACACACAAACAGGCTATCACTCATTCCTATTACTTCAATTATCACTTCTATGAAGATGGCTTTCCACCTAGCCTCTGAGCTATTGTACTGTATTTCAAACTACCTACTGGACTTCTCCTTCTGGCTAGCTGGCCATCACCTTCCTAATCAATATGTCTAAAAGTGAAATCATCTTCCAACAAAAACTTGTGCCTCTCCTCCTAATTTCCTTTTCTTTCATCCCGGTCATGAGTGACCAAACCTCTGAGTCAGTTTTGATTCTCCTACCTCATCCCCCATTATAATCAGCTTCCAAGTTCTGTTGAAATTAACCCATTGTATATTATATAGATCCCCCATTGCACTGCCACCATGCTCATTCAAGCCATATTTTTATCTAGTCTACTGTAACAGTCTTCTAACTGGTCTCCTCACTTGTAGTCTCTCTTTCCACCCTCCTTATTCACTCTTCCCCAATTTCATTCTGCCCTCACTGACCTCTATGTCATTGTACATTCCAGTCTTTACATCTGGAATGGATTTCTCCACTCCCAATTTCCACCTGTCAAAATCTTCATTTACTTCAAAGCCAATCTCTGATCCCCCGATCCATCCAATGAACAACCATTCCTTCCTCCTCAAATTTTTTATATCCCTATTTGGACATCTCCAACAATGAGCACTTGTACAGCACTTTAAAATGTCTGTAAAGCACTCTACATGTTATCTCATTTAAGACTCAAATCCTGTGAAGAAGAGTATATGGGTATAATTACCACCATTTTACAGATGAGGAAACAAACTCAGAGAGGAGTCCCTGGAGAGTAGAAACCTTAGCTAGTTTTCTTTTAGGACCTCCAGAGCCTGCCTGGCACAAGGCACTTCACACATGGTATTAGATACTTCATAAATGTTTGTGGATCTGAAAAAAACTAAATCATAAATGTTAAAAAAATCTGCATTCTTAAACACATTTAAAATAAGATTAAACAATCTGTCTCGAACAAGGTAGATGTCAACCTGCCTAGATCAAAACACCAGCCTGAATTATCTCCTGAAATATCTTCAATAGCTAAGTCTGTGGGGAAAAAAAGGAATTTTGTCAAATGGATTTCTAATACAGAATACCAGTCCAAATACCATGTTAAGGTTGTAAGTGAAGAAATAGTATCACTTCCTCATCTGAATTACTCCAAATAAATCATCATTTTGTTTATAACTAAACCATCACTCAATCTAAAACAGCCATATACCTACCATCAATATTTCTTTTCTCATCATTTATGAAATTATAAACTTGCTAAAGTATCAACTATAATTAATATTATTTCTCAAGGTCATTTTATAATCATGCTGCACAGAGTATTAGAATATGTATATATGTATGCGTACACATACGTATATATGTACATATAGACACACACACATTCTGAAAGACAACACGGCAATAGTAGTAGAAATCTGTCTTCGAAGTCAAGAAGACCTGGATTCAAATCCTACCTCTGACATATACTGCCTCAGGGCAAGCCACTCAAGCTTTTAGAGCTTCTAGCACTTAATAAGTTTTGGAGATGGTCAAGTCAACAAGTATTTATTATACAATTACACATGTGTCAGGCACTATATTAAGTGCTGGGGATACAAAAAGAGGCAAAAGACAATCTCTGCCCCCAAGAAGCTTACAAACTAAAGTGGGAGACAACATGCAAACACAAAGTAAGCTAAATACAGGATAAATAAGAAATAATTAACAGGAACAAGGCACTAGAATTAAGAGAGGTTAGAGAAGGCTTTCTGTAAAAGGTGATATTTTAGCTGGGACTTAAAGGAAGCTAGGGAAGTAATGAGTTGGAGTTGGAGAGGGAAAGTATTTGAGAGACAGTCAGAGAAAATGCCCAGAGCCCAAAAATGGAGTATCTTGCTCATGGGACAGCCAGAAGACCAGGATCATTGAATGGAAAAGTACATGTTGGGGAGTAAGGTATAAGATGGTCAGAAAGACAGAAGGGGCTACATTATATGGGACTTTGGATGCCAAATACCATTTTGTATCTGACCCTGGAGGCAACAGGAAACCAATGGAATTTATTAGGGGAGGTGGGGAGAGTGATATGATCAGACCTGCACGCTAGGAAAATGAATTTAGTGACTGAATGAAGAATGGATTGGAGTGAAAGACTTGAGGCAGGCAGACAGGCATGAGATGATGAGCCTGCACCAGAGGGGTGGCAGTGTCACAGGAGATAAGGGAATGTATACAGGAAATGCTGCAAAGGTAAAATTGGTAGTCTTTAACAACAGATCAACTACGGGGAATAAGAAATAATGAAGAATCCAGGATGATTCCTAACTTTGCAAACCTAGGGGACCCAGGAAAATGTTACTGCCCTCTACGGTAATAGGGAAGGTAGGAGCAGGAGGGGTTTAGGGAGAAAGATAATGAGTTCTATCTTGGATATATTGAATATAAGATGTCTATGAGATGTTCAGTTTGAGGTATCTGAAAGTTCGTTGGAAATACGAGAGTGGAGATCAGCAGAAAGAATGGGGCAGGAAAAGTAGATTTGAGAATCATCAGCACAGAGATGGGAATTAGATAGATGAGAACCAATGTGAAGCGATATAAAGGAAGAAGAGAAGAAGACCTAGGACAGAACCCTGAGGAACATCTAAGTTAAAGGGAATGATCTGGAGGAAGATCCAGCAAAGGAGTCAGAGAAGGAGCTGTCAGATAAAATAGGAAGAAAACCCAGAGAGAACAATGTCCAGAAAACCTAGAAAGAAGAGAATATCAAAGAGGAAAGAGTAATCAACAGTGCCAAAAGCTGGAGAGAGGTCAAAGATTATAAGAAGTAGCTCATGGGCAGTGAGTAAGTTTCAGAACTGAGTTGATAAGGGTATTTGAGGGACAACAGTTAAGAAGTGAATGGAGACACAGTAGAGGAACCAATTACAGGTGGACTTTTCAAGAAGTTTAGCTACAAAGGACAGATATACTATAGTTAAATAGGATAGAAGGATCAAATAAGGTTTGGGGGGTTTTTTTCTGGATAATGGAGAAAGGAGTATTTTTATAGCCAGTAGGAAATGAGTTAGTAGAGAGGGAGAGATTAAAAATAAGTAAAAGAGTGGGGATGACAGAAGGGGCAATCTGTTAGAGGAGACAGGATGGAATGAGACTGGTCAAACAAATAAAGGGGATAGTGTTGGTAAGGAGAAATGACACTTCATTATGTGAGACAGCAGTAAAGGAGGAAAAAGTAGTAGATGGTGCCTGAGAGAAGATGAGGAAGAGGGAGCTCATAGCAAATAGTCTCAATTTCTGCTGTAAAATATGAGCTAAGATTCTCAGCTGAGAGAGCCGGAGGAGGGGTAATAGGCAAGGGAGGTTTGAGGAGGGACAAAGACATTTGGAAAAGCCCATGTGGAGAGTGGGATAATGAGTTGATAAGAAAGGTATATGTATAGTAGGATTACCTAGCAACAATGAGGGTTCAGTTAAGGTTATGTAACAAATTTGTAGTGAACCTAGTAAAAACTGGGTGATCTTCTCCACCTTCATTCAGCAGCATATCTGTAGGAGAGAAGGAGAGTGACTAATGGTAGGAGTGATACAAGGCTGAGGTTTGGCTGAGCATAATCAGGAACATTATAAGGGAGCTAAGGATTCAAGAAAAGGATAGAATAGAGTTAAATCAGTTAACCAAAGGATTCAATATGAGATAAAAAGAGGATGGTTAGTGCAGGGGAGATGGCCTGGAAGAAAACTGAGGATCAAGGGATTATTAGTCTCAGTGTGGATAAAGAGTAGGGTTAGGTAAAGAAAGGCAGGGGGAGAGGCAAAAAGTCAATAGATTATGGTCAAATAAGGAGATTTCTGAATTTTTGAGCATGGAGGTGTGAAAGAGAGCAATATCAAAGATATGATCATCTCTATGTGTATCTGAGATGGGGTGGAGGAGTAGCTCATGGGAGGTGAGTAGATTTTGGAACTGAGTAGTTAGGATATTTGAGGGAGAATCAATATATATGTATGTTGAAGTCCCCTAGTATGAGGACAGGAGTTGGAGAGGAGAGAAAAACTGTAAGCCAGGTATCAAATTCATAGAGGAAGAAAGAAGAGTGACCTAGAGGTCTGCAGACAACAGCTACCTGGATTTTGATTGGGTGGTAGATATGACCAACATGAAACTCAAAAGAAGAGGGGTTACTGAATGATGGAGGAAGGGTAAGAGCCTGGAAGGGGCAATGGGGAACAAGGAGTACTCCAGCATTCCCTCAGGTACAGCCAGTGCTGGAAAGAGAGGCCAGGGAAGCCATGTCATCAGAAGGAAGCAGGTTTTCAGTAAGAACTAGTAGATGAAAGGAACAGGAGAAGAACAGATTTAAGATGAAGGGAAGTTTCTTGCCTATGGAAGAGGCATTCCAGAAAGTAGAATGGAAGGGTGGGTAGAGTGAGGATGAGACTTTGGGGTGAAAGAATTTGAGGGCAAGTGAGTGAGAATTCAATTAGGAGTGTGGAATGAGGTTTGGATGATGATCTATAGGAGTTTAGAATCACTAGGATGTGAAGATCAAATGAAAGCAATCTCAAACATCCAGGTGTGAGATGATGAGTACCAAGGTGATAGCAGTGTCAGAAGAGAGAAAGGAACATATACAAAGAGATGTTACAAAGCTAGAAACTACAGAATTTGGGGCATGATTTGACAGGAGAAGTGAATTGGAATGAGCAGCTGAGACTGACACACAAGTTTTAAGCCTGACTGACTGGGACAATGGTAATACCCTTTGATAATAATAGGAATATGAGAAAGAGTAGAGGATTTGGGGGAAAAGATAATGAGACATCCAGCTTGAGTTGTTCTATAAGCAACTGGAGATGGGAGACTGAAGGTCAGTAGAGAAGTTACAGCTAGATAAGTATATTTGAGAATCATCTGCATAGAGATGATAAGTAAATCCATGAGAGCTGATGAGATCACCAAGCGAAATATATGGACAGAGAAGAAGATCCAATACAAGTCTTTGGTGATAGATAACCCATGGTTTTCAAGCTCAACCTGTATGAAGATCTAGCAAAAGAGACTAATAAAGATAAAAACCTAGAGAGATGAAAAAAGCGGATGATGATGAACACAGTGTTAAAGGGTACAGAAAGGTTGGGCAGAATGAGGATTGAGATACAAGCAATTAAGAGATCGCTGGTAACTTTGGAAAGAGAAGTTTCAGTTGAGTGATGAGTTTGGCAACCAGATAGCAGAGATTTAGGGGGAGGAGGAGGGAGAGAGAGAAGGAAGGAAGGAAGGAAGGAAGGAAGGAAGGAAGGAAGGAAGGAAGGAAGGAGACAGAAACAGGGAGGGAGAGAGACAGAGAGACAGAGAGAGAGAGAGAGAGAGAGAGAGAGAGCGCAGAAACAATTATAGACAGCTTTCTCAAAGAGTTTAGCCACAAAAGGGAGTAGAGATATAGGATAATAGCTAGCAGGGATATAGGAATCAAATGAGAGTTTTTTAAGATGTGGAAGACAAGCAGGTTTGTGGGCAGCAGAGAAGTAGCCAGATCAAACATCAGTGAGAGAATAAGTATGACTGAGGGTATAAACTACTAGAAAAAACAGGACATAATGGGATCATTTGTACATGGAAAGGGGTTTGCCTTAGCAAGGAAAAGGGCTACCTCTTCATGGAGTGAAGGAGAGAGTGGTGGAACAGGCGGTTTCTGATTAACGTGAGATGAGGAAAAAGGAAGAAAAAGGAACATTTAGCAAATGGCTTCAATTTTTTCAGTGAAATATGAGGAAAGGTTCTCAGCTGAAAGGGTTGAGAAGCCATGAACATTTGAGAAGGGATGAACCATTGGCACTGATCTGCACTGACAGAGGAAGTTTCTTAATGGGAACTCCCTATAACAGTGAAATCACAAGGGCAATTTTTTTTAAGTATGCTTCAGCAAAATAATGCCAATGTACGTTTACTAGAGATGGAACTACTTCATGTGTCAGGAAATCCAGAATCTATTCTTAGCTCTATCACAGCCACTGGGCAGACAACTCATTTTTCTGATTCTCAGATTCCCTACATGTAAAATAGAGATAGGCATACTTACAAATAACCTGTCTCAGAATGATACTACTACAATTAATAAGGTCTAACTACAAAGCATTACTTTGCTGGAGGAATATAATTATACACAAAGAGCAATGCATGTGAGTGTGAAAACAGGAGTGAAGCAGAAAAACAGGAATATTGTATAAGCAAACATGAGATAGGCAAACACCTTAAATGATATTCTCCAATCTAATCTAAAATGTTTTCAGTTTCCAAGTCTTCAATATTCTAGATTGTTAGAATTTTAGATAATTCTAACTCTAGCAAACTACTTGCTCTCTCTCCTTTGTGTTTTGTTTTGTTCCTTCTTTCTCATTCATTCCATTGGTTATAATTCTCCTTTAAAGCTTGACTAATGTTTAATGTGAAGGTATCTGTAGAACCTATACCAGACTGGCAGGGGCTGGGAGGGGGGGAGGAGAGAGAAGGGGAGAAAATTTGGAAATCAAGGGATTGTGGAATTGAATGTTGTAAACTAAAAGTAAATAAATACATTTTAAAATAAATAAATAAAACTCTAGAAGTCATCTACTCTCATTGCTTCTATTTCCACTCTTCTTATTTATTTCAACCGTTTCCAATCTGGCTTCTGACCTCAACCTTCAAATGAAATGGCTCTCTCCAGAGTTATCAATGATCTCCAAGCTGTCAACTGTCATGGCCTTTACTCGATCTTTAGCCTTTCTGACTTCTCTGCAGCATTTGATACTACTAACCACCCTTTCCTGTGGGATACTAAGATTCCCCGGGATTTCATGACACTGCTGTCTCTTGGGCCTCCTCCTACACGTTTAACCACTCTTCAGCATTCTTTGCTGGTTCATCATCCACCATACAGATAACTCATAGATTTTTATACAGTCTTATATATACAGCCTTAGTCACTCTCCTGAGCTCTAGTCTTTCACCACCCACTTCCTTTTGGCACATTTTCAACTGGATAACTCATAGGTATCTCAAATTCTACATGTCCAAAACAAAATTCATTATCATACCTTTCAAACCCATCCTCCCCTCTAAACTTCTCCTATTTCTATCCAAGATGTCACTATCCCAACAGTCACCTTGTTTTTTTTCTGACTTCTCACTCTTCCTCATCCCTCAAGATCATGGTTTTATCTTTTCTATAGCCACATCTCTGGAATCTGGTCTCCTTTTCTCCAATCACAGCCACACCCAAAACAGACCTTAATTAACCTTTTGCTGGACTATTTCAATAGCCTCCTAACTGGTCTTACTGCGAGTCTCTTTCCACTCTACATAATCCTTAACTCAGCTACCAAAGTGATCTGACCATGACTCTGTCTCTCTGTCACTGTCACACACACACACAAACACATACACACACACACACACACACACACACACACACACACACACAAACTCCCGTCTCTCCCTGTTGCCTCTATGATCAAATGCTGTCTTTCTATTTGACAAATCAATTTGTTCACAACTTTTCCAAATCTATTTAAAATTATTTCCTTATATTCTACAGACCCCCAGCCCCTAACACAGTGCCTGACACACAGCAAAGGTTTAATAAATGCTTGACTGATTGTTCTACATAAACTCATGAAGTATCCCATTTGATACAAAGAAAAAACTAAACACAACTATGGCCAAATTTTTTCCTAAGTTGTTTGTTTTTAAAATAAGTATCTAGGCAAATACTTCTCCCTTTTTTTCCATATAGGTAATAGGGAACAAAGAAAGAAAAGAACATGGTCAAGACTTTGATGACTCTAATACTGTGAAATGATAGAAATAAAGAAACCTGCGAGGAGAAAGGGAGGAGTTATCACAGGATTAAAATTTTTCTGTCAATAATATACAAACTAAGTAACCAAGAACTGTGTATTTCTTCGGAAATCAGCACCTTTTCTTCAAGTTTGCCAAACTACATATCTGAGGAAAGGAAAACACATTTTCTTACGCTACCCAATCATTCTGTGGGAAACAGCCACAGTGGCAACAGGATTCAAGGGAAGCCTGAGTTGCAGCGGCTCTGGGGAAGCCACTTCCACCTCAGTTTGTGCCACCTTCTCCAGCACCTCCTCCATCAGCAAGAAAGGCCCAACAACAGCATGGACGATGGCCCAACAGCCGGCCGGGGACTGCAGCAAGCACTGACCCGCCGGCCCGTCCAAAACTGGCGGGTGAGGGAGCCCAGGATGAAGGACTGAGGTGCTGAGCCTGGAAGACAAAGGGATGACCTTTCAACCTGTCACTAAGCCGGCCATAACCTCCATAAGACAGTGTTGTCCACCTTGCTAAAATGGCCTTTGGGCCCCTAGGTCTTACTAGGTCTTACTGTCACTTCACCTAAGAACCACTAAACCTTCCCACCTTCCCTGCAACTAAATCCTCCTCTGTGTGTGTGCATGTTGGTGTCTGGGAGGGGCAGAAGGGGAAGGCTATATCTTCCTATTGCAACGTGAATTCCTTGAGGGCAGAAAGTCTCAATTTACTATTTGTATTGCCAGCATTTAGCATAATGATTGGCACATAATAAATCCCAATAATGCGGAGCCAAGATGGCGGCATAGCAGCAGCAACATATCGCAGCTCTCACATAGCCACCCCAAAATACCCATGGAATAGGACTCTAAACCAATCCTAGAACTCCAAAACGCACACAAAGATACTTCCCACTAAAGTCAGCTTGGCTACGAGGAACCATATCAGCACTACGAAACCAGCCTGGCCTGAAGCTGCTGCTGAGCCCCGGGGGCGCCGGACCAGAGGAGCGGTGAGCGGATTAGCCGCAGCAGCGAGCAGTGTTCAGAACTAGGTCAGCGGAGCTTGCCAGGTCTTGGGAGAAAAGCAGTCCGGCCAAAAGGCCTCCAGAGCGGAAAAGGGAAAGGCAGAGGTTTTGCACCCGCCTCCACTTGCAGCTTCCTGCCCGCGGCCTGCAGACAGCAGGGGGACTAAGCAATTGTTCTGAGGCCAGTGCTCTTGCGCTGAATGGCCTGGACCCGGATCGCCGTCTTGGGCCTCGGTCTTGGAGTCTTCAGTATCCAGCGAGCCGGAAGTAAGTAGGAAGGGTCCCAGCACCTTACTGAGAGCTACAGCAGCCGGGAGGACCCCAGCGATTTGGGACAGAGCTTTCCCTTCTGGAAGCAGAGCCCCATAGAGATTAAAAAAAAAAATCACGGACTGAACAACCATGAGTAAGAATAAGCATAAGAAGCAAAGTAAGAACAGCACCCAAACCCTAGATTTCCTCTTTGGGGAAAAGAAAGATCATAGGAGAGATAGGGAGGAGGAGAGCGCAGCCAGAGAGCCCCCACCGGGGGCCTCCAATAAACATGAAGAATGCCTTAAAGCTAGAGATGAGGTGAAGAAGGATTTTCAAAACCAAATAAGGGAAGTGGAAGAAAAATTGGCAAGAGAAATAAGAATGTTGCAAGAAAATCATGAAAAGAGAATCAGCAATATGACTGAAGAAATCAACACCCTAAAAAACAGATTAACTCAAATGACAAAAGAGGCCCAAAAAGCCAATGAG
>CM053587.1:187993072-188029706 GCA_028646515.1 Pseudochirops corinnae
ATTGCTGGGTCAAAGGGTATGCAATTATTTATAGCCCTTTGGGCATAGTTCCAGATTGCTCTCCAGAATGGTTGTATCCACCAACAATGCATTAGTATTCCAATTTTTCCACATCCTCTCCAGCATTTGTCATTTTCTTGTTTTTTCATCTTAAGCCAATCTGACTGGTGAGATGTGTAAACCCAGCACTTTCTGTTATACCTTATTGCCTCTCTATTATGGGTCTAATTCTGGACACTATGTTTCTCTTAATGTAGCCAAAGAGTGCATTAGCTTCTTTGGACACTGTATCATGCTGCTAACTCATTGACTGTGGAGATGGTTAAACCCCAAATACTTTTCAGACAAACCACTCTCTAGTCACGGTTCTACATCCTTGTGGAGTTGATTTTTTGAACTCAACCATAAGACTTTTGATTTATCCCTATTAAGTTTCATTTTATTGGATTGGGTCTAATATTGTAGGTCTTTTTGAATTTTGAGTGTCATTCAGTGTGTGCGCTCTCCTTTCAGTATCTTTTGGTGTCATCTCTATGCTCTGCAGTTTGGAATATTTCATAGGCAATTTCCTTCTTCCTTTTTATTATGCTTAATCCTTTTACTATATTTTTAAGTGACCAGACAAATCTTTTTTTTTTTTTTTTTTGCTAGCTCTTGTTAATATAATCCATCCCTCTTCAGGAACCTGTTATTATTCTTGTGTTTTAAGTCTGATGTAGAGCTGTCTGTTCACTTTCCTACTTTAGCACCCACTGTGGTGCTAGGTCAGTTGAAGGGTTTCTACTGCTTACTGTGTGAGTTGCTGAAATCCCTTTCCACATTGAGTTCTCTTCATTGATGAAATCAGAGGTTCAGGCGTGTATTTTATATATTAGGTGCATAATCTTGTCACATTGGGGCTACTTACATTATCAGTGTATTAAATACATATATGCCTACTTTATGGAACTTGGAGTATAATTTTACTGTTTTAAATAATTATGATCATTTATAGTTATATCTGTGCTTTTATAACATTGTTGGTAATATCAGTGATTGGACCATCCCTAATCATAATGCTCTCTGTATGAGAAAAAACAAATGAACTTTACAACAATTTTTTTTTTTTTTTTGCTGATGTTTGCTGAGCTCCTAGGATTTTAGAGCTGGGAGAGACTTTGAGTAATCGGATGGACTGCCTAATTTTAAACATGAAAATAAACAGCAATTCAGAGATTTGTCTAGCATCTCATAGCTGGTTACTCAGTGGCAACCCATCATCATTATTGATCCACGAGTAACAGCAGCAAAATAAAATAATGAAAATACGACCCTTTCCAGTATGTAGACAGAAAGGAGAGCAGAGAAGGCCAGAGCAAATAAGTACTTGGTATAGTTTTAAGGTTTATCTTTTAAAATTCAAATTACAAGTGGTTTGGGTTTTATAGTTTTATTTAGGATTTTGTTCTTTTTTGTTGGTTTGATTTCAAGGTTTATATTCTCTGAAATGTTATTTTAAAATAATTTCTTATTATAATCTGCTAATGTTGGAATGGAATGCTAATGTTAGTGAATAATCTCCATACACCAAGGGCAATAAACATACGAGAGAAATAGATGCTTTTGTACCAATAACAGGAAAGAGAAATAATTCTGATTGAATTTAGAATTTTTGAAACTTGAGTTTTGTGACTTCAGTTTCTGTTATGAAGACAAGAGGAACTATAGAACGACAACAGTAGTGATAGGAGATTGATTTTTTCATAACGAATGGCCCAGTATAAATTCAGTTTTCCTTCCCTTTTCTAAATGAATTAATAAATTATTTATTTACCCTTGTAAGGGTTTGGTCTTCTTTAGTAGTGGAACTCCAAGTGGATAAAAATGAACTTGTATAATAGTTTTATATTTACCCTTTCATTATGACAGAGCATAAATATGGTGGTATAGTAAAACATGTTCATTTCAGATTATCTTGGCATGAAGAATACTTTGGACAAATTACTAACTTTTTACATATTTATTTGTTTAAAAATGTTGTTTTAATGTGTATATATTTATATGAATGTATATTTGTTGTTTTATAGATATATATTTGTCTAAAACAATATATCATTGTGTATACTGTGGCACAGTGTGTTGAGAGCCTATATACCATGCCCTCAAGGTTTTGCCTCTTGAGGCATTGATTTTGTGATCCTGGGCTAGTGCCCTTAGCCTCTCAGTGAATCCAGGCTTTAAATTTCAGTGAAAGTACTGATTTGTACTAGTGGAAGAAATTCCTCCTCTGGAGTGCCTCATACCAGGATCAGACATAGATTGAGTTATAAAATGATATTTCACTAAGGAAGAACTTTTATTTTATACTGTAGCTTTAAGTAACTCCTAATGGACAATATGCTAGCACTTGAAAAATGTTTTTGACACACTTAAATGGACTGTGAACTTTGGTTTATGTATCAAACAGTAAAGTTCTTTTTTTTTTTTTGTGGTTATTGTTCTTGTATGGCAACTTCCTCCACCATTGCAGATGGGCAAATGTTCTGTAACATATGAGTTTTTCTGGGTAAAGAGTTTAGTGATTTATCTATGTTCACATAGTATGTGTCAGAAGAAGGACTGGAGTTTGAGGGGTTTTTTTTTCTTTTTCTTTTTGGAAAGGGGAAGGCAGGGCAATTGGGCTTAAGGGACTTGCTCAAGGTCACACAGCTAGTAATTGTTAAGTGTCTGAGGCTGAATTTGAACTCAGGTCCTACCGACTCCAGGGCTGATATTCTATTCACTGTGCTACCTAACTGCCCTGAGGAGTTTGAGTTTTTCTTACTCCCCAAGATTAGCCTTCTATCTGCTAAACCATGGAGCTTCTTTTTTTTTAAGAAGGTAGAGATTTAAAAATATTTAATTTCTATTAATTAGCAGCTGTTCATATTGAACACATACCATTTTAGGTCTGTTGCTACTGTCTGGTTATAGATCTTGGTAGTTACTCAATCTCTTAAGAATTATTGTTGCTGATTACCCAAAGGACAATTGTCAATTAGAATAGGCTGCAACCGTATTGCCAACGAAGAATCACATAGGATACATGCCATAAAGGATATTGTCAGAGAAATAGATGTTATCATAAAAGGGGATAAGCTGGTAAAGTAGTGACCGCAAGGGATAAGAATGAGTGATCTGCCCACATAGTCTACTGGTATCCATCTGTGTTTGAGGGATATAGAGAAAGACCCCGGTGCATTGTGGTTATAGCCAAAGAAGTCCTCATATTGATTAGATAATTGGTAAAGATATTATTCTTTAAAAGAGCCATGTGCAGAGTAGCTTGACTTTTTGGCAGGGATGTTTAAAATTTTGAAAATGACTAGTCTTATTTTTATTCCAGGTACATTGGGATATTCACATTGTACAGAAACAGAGGTAAGATAAATTTCCTCCTTTAATCAGATGATTTCAGTTCATAACAATCCTACCTATAATCAGAAAATTGTGAAAGACGGTAACTTTGTAGTGCTCTTTAGATTACGATGTTGAATGTTTAGTATAGTATTTGATATTGAAACATTTCATACATATTATGTGGTTTTTTAAAAACATCCTTTGAAATATAATCTTATAATAAAATTAATAAATATTTTTTATTTTGAAAATAGGAGTAGATTAGTTTATTTTGTTAATTAAAATCAATAATATCAATTCTTAAAAATTTGATTTTATTTAATTATTTTAATGGAGATCTTTTCTAGCATGGCATTGAGTAGGAAAGATATATTGATGGCATTTTAAACCCTGTGCAGAGCTATTTAGGTGTTTTGGTGGGAAAAAATTTGATGTTCTATCTATGCTTTTCTTTCAGTAGACACAAAATCACTTGAATTTGAGAGTTGGGCCTGGAAGCAGATAGCAATATATATATATTTATGCTGACAAATATTGTGAAAATTTTTTCTTTACAGGAGATCTATTTCTTCTTTATGGCTTAAATTATAAGGATAAAACTAAACTAGGAAAATACAACATTGAAATACATGTGTTATTTTCTTTGTTATAAGAGTTGTATAGGTCTCATAATGCCAGAGTGGTACCGAGAGCTGTTATTAATGTTGGCACTTAAAAGTTTTGTAGGTAGGACTGAATGGTCTTTAACTATTTCCCCTCCTAAGGTCACATGGCTAGTTTTGTGTTAAGTGTCTGAGGCCAGATTGGAACTCAGATTCTCCTGACTCCAGGGCCGGTGCTCTATTAACCGTGCCACCTAGCCACCCCAAAAAACTTGTAATTTTTAAAATAGTTCTTTCTGACAATAGAAAATAGTTTTTTTATTTTCTTTTTCAAGATAGCTGGTAGCTATAGAAATCAGGAAGTAATTGGCAAAATAAGGCAGGCTTATTTAGCAAGTCTTGTTCAGGTTCAGGGAAGATTTTATGAGTTTTGGGAAGTTACCAGTTTTTTGAGAGCCTCAGTGTTAGCTAAAATATACAGGGCATATGTTTAGTCTGATTTTTTACTCTTAATGTAGGTGAAATTTTGTTTTGTTCTTTTGTTTAAAGACTCATCATGTATCATACCCAGGATAGTCTTCTTAATCTCTTTCAATAAGTTCAGTACATGGTTCACAGTCTTTCTCTCTTCCCCAACTCTTGCTCTTGTACTAAGGAATTTCAATATATATATATATATATATATATCTATATATATATATATACACATATATACATTATATATATATTATATATATACATATATATATTGAAATTCCTTAGTACAAGAGCATACACACATATACATGCATACATATATTTATATATGCTCCCTTAAATACCCTAACTTCCCAGTTTTTTGGTTTGCTCAACTCATTTAACATACTCTTTTAATCTCTACCTTATCTATGAATACAGAGGGTTCTATCCTTGATGTTGCTGTCAACAAGTGTTCCAATTCCTTGTTCATAATCTCTGATATTCTTTCATCTGATCATAATCTTTTATCATATATTTCTCTTTGCCTTATGACTGTTAACCCAGTTCTTTGTCCTCATTGTAACTTTGACTCCTCCCACTTTTTAGATTGTTCACAGGCCTTCATCTCCATATTGGTTACACTCTCCTCCTTTCCATATATTTACCCCTTGGCTAACCATTTTCACTTTACGCTGTTCTCAGGGGTAGGGAACCTGCAGCCTTGAGGCCACATGTGGCCCTTTAGGTCCTCAAGTGCAGGCATTTGACTGAATCCAAACTTCACAAAACAGATCCCCTTAATATAAGGATTTGTTCTCTAAAACTTGGACTCAGTCAAAAGGCTGCACCCCCAAGGACCTAGAAGGCCTGCTATGCCTTTGAAAACTTTGTTACTTTGTCCTGTAGCCAGTGACATCTTGCCAGATCTGTCCCTATAATACTCTCACTATCTGTCTTCCCTAATTCTCTTCATGTACTGCTGAATGGAACCAGAGGAAATAGTGAAACTGGATTCACACTGGATTCACCAGACTGGATCTGTTCTTAACTGGACCCACACTACTTCAAGGCAAACATTTTATTCCTCCCTATTAAGTGTGCTATCCCATTCTTCTATCATTTTATATATCTCTCCCCTTCTGTGGCTAAATTACTTGAGAAAGCTGTTTATATTAGTTCATTCTTCTTTCTCTCACTCTGTTCTAAACTCTCTGTAATCTAGATTCTGACCTCATTATGCAACTGAAATTGTCATCTCCAAAATTATCAGTGATCTCTTAATTACCAAATTTCATGGCCTTTTTATAGTCCTCCTTCTTTTTGACTTCTTGTGGCATTTGATCCTATTAATCATCTTCAGCATCTGAATTCTTGGGATTTTCATGACACTTCTTCCCTGCTTTTCCTCCTGTCTATCTTACTCTCCTTTGCTGGTTCTTCATCCATGTCATGTTGACTCACTGTAAGTAAGTATCCTTCAAGACTTTGTTTTGTTTTGTTCTCTTTTTTTTAACACTCTGTTTATTCAGTAAAACTTCAATTATCTGAGACTTTTTTTTTTTGCTTTTTGGAGGGCAGTTGGGGTTAAGTGGCTTGCCTGAGGTCACATGGCTAGTTTTTATGTTACGTGTCTGAGGCCAGATTTGAACTCAGGTCCTCCTGACTCCAGGGCCAGTGCTCTATTCACTATGCCACCTAGCCGCCCCAAATATTCTCTGTTTGACTTTTTTTTAATGGTTTTTTTTGGGGGGGGGGGGGGAAAGCAAGGCAATGTCAAGTGTCTGAGGCTGGATTTGAACTCAGGTCCTCTTGACTCCTGGGCTGTGTGCTACCTAGCTGCCCTTCTGTTTGATTTTTAAAGCCCTTCATAACCCAACATACTGAGACTTTTAAAGTCAATTTTTTTCTGAACATTCCATTTAAAGGGGAGGAAAATCACAGGAAAATTATCTCATATGATCCTGGTCTAAGCATCAATTTCCTAATTTGTAAGGAGCCTTATTTTATTTCACAGGGTTATCATGAGGATAAGATGAGATAAGATGTGAAAGTGTTTTGAAAGCTATAAAATACTTCCTAAATGGCAGGTGGCATTATTTTTATTATAAGGTAGATAGACCTCTTATTATTTAATGATAATGTTAGTTGCTTTTAGGGAGAAGGACAGAAGTTCTGTGGAAGTGTGTGTTGGTGTTTTGATGTTGTGTTTCCTGTATGTGTTTATATCTTTGTCTAGATTCAAGTTCAG
This sequence comes from Pseudochirops corinnae, assembly GCA_028646515.1. Lineage (NCBI taxonomy): Eukaryota > Metazoa > Chordata > Mammalia > Diprotodontia > Pseudocheiridae > Pseudochirops > Pseudochirops corinnae. The sequence goes on from CM053587.1 coordinate 187,999,760, forward strand.
AGAATCTTAGACAGATGTGATATTTTTTAGAGGGATCTCATTGTATTAAAGTTTTTGAAGCTTTTGTTTATGTGAACCAGTGAACAGTATTAAGATATCAAGGCACTTTTTCTCTGAGTTTTTGTGATGTTATTCTCTTTTGGCTTGCCTACCACTGTCTTTCTCAGTTTGCTCTGTTAGCTCATCATTCATATTACACTCCCTAATTATGGGTGTTCCCCAAGATTCTGTCCTTTTCTTCCTTTATCTTTTTTCTTGGTAACCTCCTTCTCTTGCATGGAACCTCCTGAGATCTTATATCATCTCTATACAGATAACTTCTAGGTCTATATGTCCTACCCCAGTCTTTCCCCTGAGTTTCAGTCCTATATATCACCAGTTGCCTATTGGTCATTTCAAATTGAATGTTCTAGAGATATTTCAAACTCAGCACATTCAAAACTGAACTCATTATCTTTCCCCCAAATCCACCCTTCTTCTACATGTCTTTAATTCATTCAAAGGCACTACCATCCTTCCAGTAGGTAATATCTTTGACCATTTATTCTCACTCACTCTACATATGCACTCAATTGCCTGATCTTCCTGTTTCTGCATTCACAATATCTCTCCCCCAGAACCCTTGTCTTTATTCACACAGCTACCACTTAGGTTCAGGCCCTTATCACTTCTTGCCTAAATTGTCTCAATAACCTTCTGATTGCTCTCCTTTCTTCAAGTCTTTCTCCACTCTAGTCTATCTTATTCACTGCCAACAAAATGCAGATCTGACCACATCAGTTTACCTACCCAACCAACTCCAGTGGCTTCCTATTGCTGGTAGACTAAAATAAAAATTCCTCTGTTTAATTTTTAAAGCTTTACACGACCTTGCTTGGCCCTAACCTAGCTTTCCATTAGAAACAAAAATCTAGAGGTTTAAATTTAAATTATTTAAGAATTTAAGTGATTTGCAACTTCTTAGAATGATAACATTTGTTAAAGGACTGTTCAGTTATTAAAGGAGAAATGATTGTTTATATCTTTTGTTTTTACTATTTTCAAAATGCCTAGTATATTCTTCCATCTCGCCTCCCAGGAAATAATTTTTTCTTTAACAAAAATTTAAAAAAAACCTAGTTCAATAAAACTAATAAAAAAAATCAATTGCCTTATATACAAAGTTCCACACCAGTTGTTCCCTCCCTGCAAATAAGGGAAGAAGGTACATTTTCATAACTTTTCTTTGTGGCCAAATTTGGTCACAATAGCTTCATAGCATTCAATTTAATTTGTTTGTTATTCTTTTTATTTATATTGTGTTTTTTGTTTAACTTGTTCTGCTTATTGCACTTTGCATAATTTCATATTTTTCCATACTTTTTTCTATTCATTATGATTATCATTTCTTACAGTATAGTAATATTCCATTACTTTTGTATACCACAACTCTTTTTAGCCTTTCCTCAAATAAGAACGGCCTTCATTGTTTAGTTTGAATATTTTTAAGCCACAAACTTAACTTTGTTTTACCATTTATAGCCATATAGGTTTTAATGGTAGCAAAATTTGTGAAGACATACATTTATAAAATCCAGATTTTGTTCCCCAAAATAAGAGTAGAAGAATCTAAAACTTTATAAGCTCAACTTATACATATGTTGATTTGAATAGCGTTTAAATCACTGGGAGACTTTTAAAGTAGAAAATTGTGTCCCTGACTCTTCTTTTCTTGTGTAAATTGAAAGATAAAATATACAGGCTTGTTTTAAGGATGACTATAATTTGTTTCATCAATGAATCAGTTTTATCCGGGATAAATTTCTCCAGTTTTCTCTCTTGGTGCATTGTCATTATTTGCAGTCTTGTCACAGTCTATCACATTTTGATATTAGAAATCACCATCAGTTTCTGAACTTAACAAAGCCAGTAGAAAAGCTCTACGAAGCTGGTGATGATATGGACCTGGGTTGAGTTTCAGCTACAAAACTGTCAGCAGACATGACTGAAAGGGCCAGAGTCATGAACTTCTGTTCTATACTGTTACTTCTTTAGTAAGGGCCTGTACTCATGGATGCTTACCTGGAAAGATCTTTTTTCTGATTTCTGAAGTTTTGGAGTACTAATGTATACATACATGTTTATTCTCTTCTTTCAAAACTTTGCTGTTGTTTCATGCCCTTAAGTTTTTTTTTAATGATGGACGTTTGTGTTACAGTTAGTGCATCATAGCAAAATTGTGAAACAATCAAGAATTGCCATGTGGTTTTATTTGTACTAAAAAGCAAGTTTTATTTTACTCAGGAGCCAGATAAAATGATGAATTTAGGAAAACCAAGTATAACTAACTGATGACTAAGACAGGAAGCTTGAGGGTATGAGGCATAAAGTCAAATTTGTGTTACTTTTCCTATCTCAAACTGAGCTCAGAGGAACTGAACCTAAAATTTTTAGTTGCTATTTATGTAAATTTAAAAATATTATTAAGATATGGTGTCTGCTAACATTGGAATATCTTTTGAAATTCATTAAAATTATTCCTTTTAAGGATCTGTGAGTTTACGCTTTGTCTTTCTCTTCTACATTTTTTGGGTGTGGCTCAGGGTTCAGACTTGTTTATATATGCTCTAGAATGAGTAATCTATATTTGTGGGTATAAGACATAAATTTTGAACCATAATTTTAGTGAGTCTTGTCCCAGTTTGTACAATTATCTTTCTTTTTTTTGCACAATTTTCCTACAAGCATGTAAAATAATATGTGCTGTGACATCTGGGAAGAAGTTTAAAAAAATCTAAATAGAACAGACTTAAATTTGCCCTTACTTTTCTGAGGTTTCCTTTTGTTGGGTTTTCTTTTCAGGCCTCCAGATTTCATTCTGTTCCTGTGTTCTATTAACCACCACTAATTATATTGTACTCTGGGGCCCTAGTCCTTTAGCAGTAAGGAAGGTTAAATAAATAATTAGGACAACCCTGCTCCTCCCCTGGGTTGAACTGCTGTAGTATGAGTAGAATAGGTTAAAGTTTTAAATAAAGTTAAATTAACTTTATAAATTTTAATGTTATTAGTATTAAGTTTGTAGAAATAGGAACTCTAACATTAAACTTCCCTGAGAGGGGTAATTTTTTCAGAACACTTAAGTTCACTTCAGAAAGTCATTTAACGTTTTTCAGTACTTACTATAAAGTGTGTATAACTTGTAAATGCATATGCTTTCCTGCCTTTCATTTGTTGTCTGGACCTCATATCAAAATAGTTGTCATCAATTTTACTGTCCTGTCTATATTTATCCATAGCAATAGTTACTGACAAACAACCAGAATGTCCCAGTGTCATGATTAGGACCATTTGTGAGATATACTTTCTGGATTTTTAAATTGTGTAGGAGGCAAAGGGAGAGTCTGGAAGTAACATTAAACAATGGTATTTTGATTTCGTCACTGGGACCAATGTGTGTGGAGTGGGAGTTGGAGAGTCAGGGTGGGGAACAGAATGAGAGAAAAAATAGCCAGTTCTGGAGAGGGCTTGTAAAGGATAGCTGGGAATGTAAGAAGTAGTGTCATCACAGGAGAGCCATCTCTCCCAAAGGGCCTAACACATGGAAAGAGTGTGAGAGAAATAGGCAGCACTGTTTACTATAGAAAGGAAATTCCTGAGGGCACAAAGGAAGGGGTAGATGAGGTTGTATTGGATCGGGATTCAAAGGGATGAGGATGAGGGAGAATGTGAGGAAGGGTCAGTCAGGGGACCATTTTTTCTAAGTGGTTGCTGATTTGTAACTATGAAGATAGGAAGAGAAGCAGGAGAAGCCATAGGGGTAATAATAGTGTGTGGCAGATAAAGAGAGAAATGTACAGTCCCAAAGCAGTGATGGAGAGAGAGCTTGGTTGAGTTTGAATCTATTCCTTCACATGGAAGACTGAGTAGTGTAGGGGGGTTGGTATTCGGAATGCTAGGAGGTAGCAGTGTCCTTCCATCCCTCTCTCCCCCAACTCCACCACCAAGGGCCTAGTCCTAGATCTGGGTTTGACTTGAGTCAGGTGGCCTTGTTTGCCTTTTCCTGGATGGCTAGTGGAGACTAAAAGAAAAGAAAGAAATGTTATAGAGCATTAAAACTTTTTTTTTTCTGTAAGTAGAAAATGTAAATAATATATGTGTATTGAAATAATGGTGGTACAAACATATTTAGATATGAACAACCATTTTGTGACACATAAATTGGGTCATACATGGTGACTTTAATATGTATCAAGTTATGATAGCCTAATGAAGTGATTTTTTAATATTTTTTTTCTTCTGGATATTTGTGATCCTTTCCTCCCTTTGGTCACTTTCTCCTCCCCCCCCCCTTTCTGTCTCTGTCTCTCTGTCTCCTTCTCTGTCTCTCTCTCTCTCTCCCCCTTCTTGCATGTTAGAGTTAATGAGTAAGATTACATTTCTACCCTGTATATAAAATTCATTATTTTGTCTAGATATATTGACTCATTTGATATTTTTCTTAAATTCCCTTTTTTTCCTGATTTTTATTATAGGCTTACTCAATTTTAAATCCACATTTTTTTTGTTTTCTGAATATAGTTTTTGTTCAAATTTACAAGTCTTTGTATTCTACGAATATATGAAACTTGTGGTTTGCTTTGGTATTTTAGTTTTGAAATAAAAGTTAAAATAAACATTACATAATGAAACAATTAAGCCTGTTGTCAGTTTTTAAGAGAGTTGTAATGTTTTAAGTAATTGCTTTTCAATATGCCTGTATATTTTTTAAAAAGTACAAATTATAAAAGAAAAACTCCTAAAGATTTAGTGTCCAGTGCCCTTAATCTACCAAAAAAATAAAGGTACTGAGAATGGTTTCTGAAATAACCGAAATTACCTTAGAAGGAAATATTTTAGCTTTGTTTTTGAGTTAAACACAAATATTTGCTGAATAGACAAAATAGACAGGCCATCCCCATATTAGGATAGAATGCTAATTCTTTGATAATTTGACATAACTTCCTAGGTGGTGGGAGATCAGGGATTATCATTTAACATTAATGAAAAATCTAAGAGATATATTTTCCCCCCAGAAATGAAATTTTATTTCTTCTAAGTCCCCAGAGTCAGCCTGCCAATAATCCTACTTACCCTTAGCTTATCTTAAAAAAGATCTTTCAGGGGCTTAATAGAAATCATTTATGAATTTGACAGCATATTAACTATTCCTGTGCAAATAAGTGTGTACATTTACAAAAAGAAGGGACCTTAGAGGTCTAGTTCAACCCTTTCATTTTACAGATGAGAAAACTCATCCTTGAGGGAAATTGATTTGCTCAAGGTCATAAGTAGTAGAACTGGGATTTGAACTGAAATTTTATGATTACAAATTGAGTACACTTTCCATTATGCTAAACTCCTTAATAATATGATTTTTATTTTTTTCTTATTGGTCTATTATAGGGATTCTTAAGCTTTTTTTTTTTTTTTTGTGGCATGGACCCCCTTGGCAGAATCATATTAAAAAATCCATAAAATGAAACTCTTAGAATTGCAAAGGAAAACAATTATATTGAAATATAGTTATCTGATTTTAGGAAAGAAATGCAGGTGTAAATCAAATGAAAGAAATGAAACAATGAAAGAAACTCCTGGGCCTGATGGATTTATGGGAGGATTCTATCAGATTTTTAAAGGACAGTTAATACTTATACTTCACATATTATTCTCAAAAATTGAAAAAGAACCCTACCAGAGGTGAGTGTGTCCCTAGTAAGCACTATACCCCTTTCCTTGCTGGAAGAGTAATAAACACCTTCCCCTGCATCCAAAATAAATAAATAAATGAAAGAAACCTACCAGAATCCTTTTATAAGACAAATGTAGTTTTAATATCTAAACCAGGAAAATATAAAACATAGAAAGAAAACTATGGGCTAATATCATTAATGAATATTGACTCAAAAATTTTAAGTAAAATTCTTTCAGTTTAGAGTGATTTATCCAAGGATTCATTCATTATAATCAAGTGAGATTTATACCATCCTTCCTCCCTATAACAAATATGCATAATTAAGCAAAGCAAATTTCTTTTTTTTTTTTTCCTAATCAATATTAATATAAACATTTTATTTTATTTTTTTTTTAAATTTATTTTTTATTTACTCATTTACTTTTAATTTACAAGATTCAGTTCCACAATCACTTGGGTTTCAGATTTTCTCCCCTCCCTTCCCCCCCCCCCCATGGTGGCATGCAATCATGTATAGGATCTGTAAATACTTTCACATTGTACAATAGTTTGGTCATATAGAAGGGCTGTAATCAGTGAGTGATCACTGGGAAAAGAAAAAAACAAAACAAAAAAAAAACAAAACAAAAAAAAACCAAAACCAGACATGAAAGAGAATGATAGCTAGTTTTGCAAAGCAAATTTCCACATTGTCTTATTCCGCATATTTAGTCCCTCACCTCTCTGTCAGGAACTGAGTACCATACTATTTTTATACCTCTCGATTAAGAGTTTACCACTGTATTGATCAGGGATCTCAGGTGTTTCAAATTTTTGTTTTGCTTATTTATAACGTTATTGTAGAGATTCTTCTACTGGCTTTATGTGGAAACTGCCCAATTTGTAATTTCTTTTGGCATGTAGGCTTTAAGCTGGCCTTGTATCTGAGTCATGGGCTTAATTTATGAAATCCATTGGCTAGTTCTTGGCAGGAGAGAGACTTGAACTTGCTACATACTTAGAGTTTGCTTTGTAGGTGGGATGTATATTTCTCAGCAGAAAAAAATTACAAGTACAAAGAAATAAGGAAAGAATACCAGTGTATTTTTAAAGTGTTTCCAAGTATGAAGAACCTGATTGAGTTTTTATTAAATTATGCTTGGATTTGGTTTGAAAGACTTTTTTTTATAGTAAAAGTAGAAGAATTGTCTTGTGAGAAAGTATACTCCTACTTATGAAGCAAAGGGAGATTGAAAGTACAGTTTTTTTTAATTTATGCTTTCTCAATCTGAGATGGTAAACATTTAAAAAATTAATTGATTATTATTTATGGTTGTTCATTTATTTGTCATGTCCAGCTCTTCATGACCCCATTTGCAGTTTTCTTGGCAAAGATACTGCTGTGGGTTATCACTTCCTTTTCTAGCTCATTTTACAGAAGAGGAAACGGAGGCAAGCAGGGTTAAGTGACTTGCCCAAGGTCACATAGCTAAATATCTGAGACTGGATTTGAACTCAGGTCTTCCTGACCCTAGGTCCAGCACTCTATCCACTGCACTACCTAGCTGCCCTTATTATTTTTTAAATAATAGCAGTACTAAGGAAACACAACTATATATATATATAGATATATATATATCTATATATATATATACACATACATACACACACATATATACATATATACATATATATTTAAAAAGAAATTTCAGCATACAGAATAGCATAGCTTATAGATTTAGATCTGGAGGTGGGGGGAGGGCTAGTTCAAGCTCTTCATTTTGCAGATTAGGAAACTGAGACTCTGGGAAATTCAATTACCTCTCTAAAGTCTCAGCACTTGTAACAATTTAATCTTTATGCCTCCTGTCCCTTTTGTTCTCTTTGTCTGTTTATTCTGATATGTGTGTATACATTTTAGATTATATTTTTAATCATCACCATTTAGTTTCTAGTATATTTTAAAAGTCTGTTGAATTAGGGAAGTATAATGTCACATGGGTGCAATACCTTTACAAATGTTAATTCTGAAGAAACTTTCGAAATAAATGTTTTTGATAAACATAAAATACTGTGATTTTAAAAAATGTACGAATTGTAGAAGAGACTGTTATTTACCCTTTAGTTGGAAGGCTCAAAGTAGACTCTTGCAGGAAAATGTAAAACAATGCTCCTCTGCCTATGCACTTGTACCATTTGACTGTTGTAGTTACTATCTCAGATATCTTAACCAACTTCTATCCCTCTAATTTCAGTGGTTCTCAAGCTTCCTAATGCCGTGACCCTTTAATACCGTTCCTCATGTTGTGGTGACCCCCCCCAACCATAAAATTATTTTTGTTGTTACTTCATAGCTATAACTTTGCTACTGTGATGAATCGTAATGTAACTATCTGATATGCAGGATGTATTTTCATTGTTACAAATTGAACATAACCCACAGGTTGAGAACCGCTGCTTAATTCTTTCAGCCACATAGAATAGATATGGGTGGGGTAGGAGATGGATCCACATGTCAGATTATGTAGCTGTGTGGTACTCTGTTCCATTGTCTTTATCTCTCAGTCCAGTCTGCACCTATAATTATGCCCCTTGGGGTAGAGTGCCAGAATGAAACAGCTACTTCAGAACTGTTCCAAAAGGACAGTGGAGGCCATGTTTACTGAGCTTTTAAAGTATCCCATCTAGGAAAAAAGAAGTTTATTTGCATTGAGATTGTTTGTGTTCAATTGTTTTTAAAATACTGTTAGTATTTAAATTTCATGAACTCATTGAGATTTTTCTGCACGAGTTTTTTGAATCATCCAGCTACAGGACTAATTAGAGGGCATATTCCCCTTAATCATTTGTTAACTGGTAGCCTGCTATTGGTTTCTGAGTAGCCCGACTTGCATGCCTGAGTCTTGGGTCTATTTTGTGAGTTACTGGGAGCGTTCTGTAAGTTTCAAGGTTTCTTTCCCTAAGTAAATTGAGGGAACTACCATGTCCCTTGGATACTATGGGGAATTCTCAAGGAGAGTTAGTCCCAAACCCACCTTACCACCATCCCAGCTTCCCTTCCTTTTTTTCATGTTTCTTTGAGGAAGAACTTATGCCTTTTTTAAACCTTAATTTCTTCATGGTCTGTGTGGAGCTCTGGACTCTATTTCAGTACTATAGTGTGCCACATGGGAAGGGAATGATGAGTGCAGAAGTCACCAGGAGGAGGTGATTTGGGATGGTAGAAGGCCCTGGAAAGTAGAAGCATACATAAAGAATTAGAGTTACATTTGTAAAATGGGCTCTTGTGAGAATATTGCATTGTAAACTTTATAGTCCTCTATAAATGTGAGTTGTTATTTTTATAGAAATGAGAGGAAGAGGTTTTGGGGAGGAAGGTGTCACTGGAAGTGGGGAGATTTGGGAAGAAGGAAGCATGTTAGTGTAATGTAGCATGGAATTTTGAATCTGGAAGGAGGTGGCCTGTCTTATCCTGGAAAGAGAGTGTCCCACCTTCAGTACTTACTTGGTAAGGTTTAGTTTCCTTACCTGTAAAATAGAGATAAGAATACTTAAGATGCCTATCTCACAGGAATGTTACAAGGATCAAATGAGGATTTTTCATACAGTATTTTATAAATAAATGTGAATCTAAGCTATACTGGCAGTAAGAAAGTCAAAATGCAGTTTTTACAGTAGGTATGCTGCTTTAAAATGCTACTAATTGAATTCAGTGTTCATTAAACTAGCACAAGATTTCACTCATTATACTTAAGGGAATATAACATGTGTACAGGTAAGTATGGTAAAAGGTAATTTGAGAAGGACATAGAGTACTTAACTGTATTTTATCCCGGAGGCACTAGGGATCCACTGTAACTTTTTGAGTAGAGAAGTAATGTGGTTAGTCCTACACATCAGATAGTTTTCTCGACTGTGACTTCTCAGTCTATAAATTATAGACTGATTTAGAAAAAACCTCAGAAGTTACATAGTCTAACCCCCTCATTTTAAAGATGGGCTTAACTGAACACCAGGGAAGGTTAAGTGATTTGCCCGATGCCATATAGATAGTTAATACCCAAATCAGGATTTGAACTCAGGTTCTCCCATTCCAGACTTTAACAAATCAGAAGCAGGGACACCATTGGGAAAACTTTTAAAATAAATTGTCCAGGTGAAATATGAAGAGGACTTAGAATAGGCTGATAGCATGAAGGAATAGCAAAGTTAAGTGAAAGTTTTGAGAGAGGAAAATGGGGAGACCTGGGCGTGATTGTAAGGAGCCTCCCTCAATTTCCAATATTTTGCCACCATGAAAAGGGCTGCTATAAATAATTTTGCACATGTAGGTCCTCTTCCTTTTTTTATGATCTCTTTGGGATACAGACCTAGTAGTGGTGTTGCTGGAGCAAAGGGGATGCACGGTTTCATAGCCCTTTGGGCTTGGTTCCAAATTGCTTTCCATAATAGTTAGATTAATTCCGAACTCTACCAACAGTGCATCATTGTTCTTATTTTCCCCACATCCCCTCCAGTATCCAACATTTTCTTTTCTGTAATATTAGACAATCTGATAGGTGTGAGGTGGTACTTCAGAGTTGTTTTAATTTACATTTCTTTAATCAGAAGTGATGTAGAGTATTTCTTCATATGCCTATAGATAGCTTTGATTTCCTTCATCTGAAAACTACCTGTTTATATCCTTTGACCATTTATCTTTTGGGGAATGGCTTGTACTCTTATAAGTTTGATTCAGTTCTCTACATATTGTAGAAGTGAGACCTTTATCAAAGACACTTGCTATAAAGATTGTTTACCAGCTTTTTGCTTTCCTTCTAATCTTGGTTGCATTGGTTTTGTTTGTGCAGAAGCTTTTAAATTTAATATAATTAAAATTATCTATTTTACATTTTGTAAATCTCTTGTTTAGTCATGAATTTTTCTGTTCTCCATAGATCTGACAGGTAGACTATTCTTTGCTTTTCTAATTTGCTTATGGTGTTGCCCTTTATGTCTAAATCATGTACCTAAAAAATGGAGGCCTTGGGAGGACTGGCATGGTAGAGGTATATTCTAGGCTAGGGTGAAAGGGCTTCAGGAGTGGATTCAAGTTCCAGGCTGAGGAGGCCCCAGGAACTAAGGGAATTTCCAGCGTGAAGTGGCATGGTGTTGAAGTCTAGAAAGTCAGAAACAAAACTGGAAAGGAGTAAGCTCTTCCATATCAGAATTCGAGTAACACTTTGTATCTTTATGACCCTTATAACTTTCTGTCTTTTATGATAATAATTTTTTAAAATTAAAATTAAAATTATTTAAATTTAAATAATTAAATTTTATTTAATTTAAATAAGTTTCAATTTAATCTTTTTTTAATATCACCATAATTTCCCCAGTATCTTGGTCTTTCCCTCTTCCAGAGAGCTATCATATATAGCAAATAACATATACATATAAGTATACATGTGCATATATAAAAAATAAATATATTTTCAAGACAAAGAAAAAGAAGGGGCAAATCAAGGTATGTCAAATATATGAAAGTACATTTGAGTGACTTCTGTGGCCAAGATGACAGAATGAGGAAAAAAACCTTCTGAAGCCCTCCCAGATTCTCCTCCAAACAACTGGAAAACCACCTCAGAATTGCTCTAGGAGCAGGGAGTTTACCAGCACCAGTCAGGAAAGATATGTCTTACTGGGTTAGGAGAGGAGTGAGGTCCAAGAGCAGTAGCACAAGTAGCCAACCTCACATCAGGGGACATGCAGCAAAGTTCCCTCGTCAAAGTTCGACCCTCTTGTCAACCAGCAGCCCCCTAGGCAAGTGAGCAGTTTGTGTAGCACAACAGGGCCCCACACCAGCAATCCCACCTCTAGGATAAGCCATCAGCAAGGCCTTGACCCCATTGCTGATGAGTGATGAAACCCCACCCAGGGCTGGCCAACATTGAGACCCCTCCCTGGGTTGTGCTAGCAGAGAGAGCCTGGATAACCCAGCCGCAGAGCCCCAGAGGGTGACCAGAAAGATTACTCCTCCAGGGCCTGTTAGTGGTGAGGCCCTGTTTCCATAGCAACCCAGAGTAGGGCCCCACCCCTGAGCCAACAACAAGAGCTCTCCTCCAGAGTCAGCCACCAGAAAGACTCTATTAGAATAGCAATGCAGCAAAGAGGTCCCACTCCTGGGGCAGGCCAAAGCTAAACCCCATACCTGAGGAAGGCCAACAGGGAGGCTGAACCCCCCCCAGTACAAGCCAGAAGGGTAACTTACCTTTTAGTGAAAGTAGGCAGCTAAACTCTTAAGTCCAGTGAAAGCCACCAGTAAGACTTTGAGCCCCAGCACAGAAAGCTTGAGACAATACAGGCCAGAGCCCAACTTTCACTGAAAAACACCAAGTCACAAACAAGCAGAAACATGAGCAATAGACAACAATAAAAAAAGAATTTAAGTATATGTAGTACTATGGTGATAGGGAAGATTAAGTCATAAACTTAGAAGAGGTAAATAGTGTCAAAATGGCTACATGTGAAGCCCCCTAAAAAATGTGATTTGGTCTCAGACCCAAAAAGAATTCCTAGAAGAAACTTAAAAAGGATTTTAAAAAGCAAATTGGAGAAGTAGAAGAAAAATTGGGAAAAGAAATGTAATGTAAATTTCAGTAATGTAAAAGAAAAGTAATGCAAGAGAATCATGAAAAAATAGTCAATAGCATGGGAAATGTTATACAGAAATTTACTGAGAAAATGACCCCCTGAAAAATAGAATTGACCAAATGGAAAAGGAAGTACAAAAGCTCATTGAAGGAAATAATTCCTTAAAAATTAGAATTGATTGGAACTCAAAATTTTAAAAATGAATGTGAAAAATTATTTTTACCTTTAACTGGGGAAAAATAAAATTCTAAATAAAAAAAGAAAAAAGTTAGAATTGAGCAAGTGGAAGCTAATGACTCTATGAGATATCAAGATATGATAAAAAACAACTAAAAAAAGAAGAAAATGTGAAATTTCTCATTGGAAAAACATGTAACCTAGAAAATAGATCCAGGAGAGATAATAAAAGAATCATTGAACAACCTGAAAGCCATGATTTAAAAAAAAAGCCTGGACAACATCTTTCAAGAAATTATTAAAGAAAACTGTCCTGATATCTTAGAGTCAGATGGCACAATAGAAATGGAAAGAATCCACAATCACTGCCTGAAAGTGATCACAAAATGAAAACTCCCAGGATTATTTCAGTAAAATTCCAGAGCCTACAGATCAAGGAGAAAGTACTGCAAGCAGCCAGAACAAAAATTCAGATATCATGGAGCTATAGTCAGGATTATGCAAGATTTGGCAGCTTCTACATTAAAGAACTGGGGGGCTTGGAATATGAAATACCATGACGCAAAAAAGTTAGGATTACAACCAAGAATATATCAAAATGGTATAGCATCTAAATTTTTGAAGAAATTGAATGAGTTGCAGGAGGAAATAGATGATAAAACTATAGTGGGGGCCTCAACTTTCTCCTCTCAAAACTAGATAAATCTAACAAAACAAAATATAGATATGATATATGATATATGATAGATCTCTGGAGAAAGTTGAATGGGAATAGAAAGGAATCTCAGCAGTACATGGCACCTACACAAAAATGTGTTAGGACATAAAAACCTCACAGCCAAATGCAGAGAAGAGGAAATAGTACATGCATCCCTTTCAGATCATAATGCAATAAAAATTATATTCAATAATGGACAGTGGAAAGAGAAATTAAAAATTAGAGGGAAATTAAATAATTCTAAAAATGAATGGGTCAGAGAACAAAATATAGAAACAATAGATAATTTCCTTAAACAAAATTACAACAGTGAGACAATGTACCAAAATTTATGGTATGTAGCTAAAGCAGGACTTATGGGAAAATTTATATTTCTACTTATTTACTTCAGTAAAATAGAGAAAAAGCAGATCAATAAATTGGGCATGTAACTAAAACCTAGAAAAAGAACAAATTAAAAGTCCCCAATTAAACACCAAATTGGAAATCCCAAAAAATCAAAGAAGAGATAATAAAATTGAAAGTAAGAAAACCATTGGACTAATAAACAAAACTAGTTTTGTGGTTTTATGAAAAAAAAACCAACGCCAACAAAACAGACAAACCATTGATTAATTTGGTTTAAAAAAGGAAAGAAGAAAACCAAATTACTAGTATCAAAAATGAAAGGGGTGAATTTGTCACTAATGAAGAGGAAATTAAGACAATCGTTAGGAACTATTTTACTTATTTATATGCCAATAAATTTGACAGTCTAAATGAAATGGATGAAAATCTACAAAAATATAAATTAACCAGATTAACAGAAGAAGAAATATAATTTTTAAATAACCCAATCTTAGAAAAGGAAATTGAATAAGCTATCAAAGAACTTTCTAAGAAAAAATCCCCAGGACCAGGTGGATTCACAAGTAAATTCTATAAAACATTTAAAGAAAATTAATCTTAGTACCGTATAAGCTATTTGGAAAAATAGGCAAAGGAGGAGTCCTACCAATTCCAGTTATGATGCAAATATGGTGCTGATACCCAAACCAGGAAGAACCAAAATAGAGAAAGAAAATTACAAACCAATTTCCCCTAATGAATATTGATGCAAAATTTTAAAATAAAACATTAACAATTAGATTACAGCAATATATCACAAGGGTCATACAGTATGACTAGGTGGGATTTATAGCAGGAATGCAGGGCTGACTCAATATTAGGAAAACTATCAGCATAATTGGCCATATTGATAACAAAACCAACAGAAATCATTTGCTTATCTCAATAGATGCAGAAAAAGCCTTTAACAAAAACACAGCGCTCATTCCTATTAAAAACACTAGAGAGCATGGAAGTAAATGGAGCTTACCATAAAATGATAAGTAATATTTATCTAAAACCATCATCAAGCATTATCTATAATGGGGATAAGTTAGAAGCCTTCCCAGTACAATCAGGAGTGAAGCAAGGATGTCTGTTATCACCTCCATTATTTAATATTGTACTAGAAGTGTTAACTATAGCAATAAGAGGAGAAAAATTAAAGGAATTAAAATAAGCAATGGGGAAATAAAACTCTAACTCTTGGCACATGATATGATGTTATACTTGGAGAATCCTAGAGAGTTAACTAAAAAATGACTTGAAATTATTACTTTAGCTAAGTTGCAAGTTATAAAATAAATCCATATAAATCATCAGCATTTCTATATATTTCCAACAAAGTCCAGCAGCAAGAGATAGAAGAATTCCATTTAAAATAACTATAGACAGTATAAAATACTTGGGAGTCTACCTATCAAGACAAACCCAGGGACTTTATGAACACAACTATGAAAAATTTTTCACACAAATAAAGTCAGATCTAAACAACTGGAAAAAAATTTTTTTTGCTTTTTTTTTTTGGAGGAGGGAGTAGGGCAATTAGGGTTAAGTGACTTGCCCAAGGTCACATGGCTGGTAAAGTGTGTCAGGTGTCTGAGGCTGGATTGGGACTCAGGTCCTCCTGACTGCAGGGCCGGTGCTCTATTCACTGTGCCAGCTAGGTGCCCCTGGAAGAAAAATATTAATTGCTGTGGGTAGGCCGAGCCAATATAATGAAAATGACATTTCTGCCTAACTTAATCTATTCATTCAGTGCCATACCAATAAAACTATAAAAAAATTATAGAGATAGAAAAAATAATAAAATTCATCTGGAAGAACAAAAGTTGAAGGATATCAAGGGAATCAGTGAAAAAAATGCAAAAGAAGGTGGTCTGGCTGTACCAGATCTCAAACTGTATTATAAAGTGGTAATTATCAAAACAATCTGGTACTGATTGAGAAGTAGAGTGGTAGATCAATGGAATAGTACAGATTTCATTATAGCAAATTACTATAGGTAGTATTTTAGCATATGATAAATCCAAAGATTCAAGCTTTTGGAACAAAAACCCATTATTTGACAAACCTGCTAAGAAAACTGGAAAACAATATGTCAGAGAATAGGCATAGACCAGCATTTCCTGCCATACATAAAGGATGAGGTCAAAATGGGTACATAATTTACTCATAAAAGGTGATACCATAAGCACATTAAGAGAGCATGGAATAGTTTGTCTATCAGATTTATGGGTGAGGGAAGAATTTAAGACCAAAGAAGATATAGAAAGCATGACAAAATGTAAAATAGATCATTTTCATTTCATAAAATTAAAAAGTTTTTGTAGAAACAAAACTAATACAACCAAAATTAAAAGGAAACCAGAAAATTGTGAAAAATTTTTTGCAACAAGTATATCTGATAAAGGCCTCATTTCTGAAATATATAGAGAACTGAGTCAACTTTGTAAAAATTTGTCATACCCCAAGTGATATATAGTCAAAGGATATGAGCAGGCAGTTTTCAGAAAAGAAATCAAAGCTATCTGTAGTCATATGAAAAATGGTCTAAATCACTATTGATTAGAGAAATCCAAATTAAGACAACTCTGAGGTACCACCTCACACCTATCAGATTGTGTAATATGACAAAAAAGGAAAATGTTAGATATTGGAGGGGATGTGGGAAAACTGGGACACTAATGCAATGTTGGTGGAGTTGTGAACTTATCCAACCATTCTGTAGAGCAATTTGGAACTAAGCCCAAAAAGCTATAAAACTCTGCATACGCTTTGATCCACTGCTAGATGTATATCCCAAAGACTCAAAAAAAGGGGAAAGGACCTATTGCTCTTTTTGTGGTGGCTAAGATTTGGAAAGCAAAGATGTGCCCATCAGCTGGGGAATGGCCAAACAAGCTGTGGTATATGATTGTAATGGAGCTTTATTGTGCTATAAGAAATTGCAAGCAAGATAATTTCAGAAAAACCTGGAAACTTACATAAATTGATTCCTAGTGAAGTGAACAGAACCAGGGGAATGTTGTACATAGTAATAGCAATATTGTTCGATGAACTGTGAATAACTTAGCTATTCTCAGCAATACCAAGACAATTCCAGAGGATCCTGGAAGCATACTATCTGCCTCCAGAGAAAGAACTAATATTGTTTGAATACAGATTGAAACATACTATTTTTCATTCTTTCATTTTTTTCCTTTTGAGTCTTCTTGTACAAAATGACTAACATGGAAATGTTTTACATAATTACACATGTATAACCTTTATCTGATTGTTTACTCTCTCAGGGAGGAGAGAGGAGAGGAAGGGAGGGATAGAATTTGGAACTCCAAACTTCAAATTAAAATGTTAAAAAAAATTAAATAATAAAACGCTAGAGAAAAGCAACAAAAAAGTACATTTGATCAGTGTTGAAAAAAATCACATGGAGCAAGGGGTAAGATGGGGCATCTTATATCTGTTCTGAGTCATACTTGTTCTTTATCATTTTGTAGCATTCTCTTTTTTTTGGTTGTTCTTTGAATTTTCATTGTTGTAATCATTATGTATATTGTGATAATCATTTAATATCATATTTTGGCTAAAGTTTGAATTAAAAAGGCTGCTCTGCCTCATTTTACAAAAAGTTCTCTTTCTATCTCAGCCACTCCAGAGACCAGATAAGGCTGGGATTAGGATTTAACACAGGCATCCAGATATCATAAATTTCCAATTCAGACCCAGTTTTGTCTTGCTTCTCTGAGTGAGCTCAGAGAAAGCCTACTTTATGGCCCCTAAGGATGAGACCCTCAATTCGAGGAATTAACTTGAGTAATGGCACTTTTTCTTATCTTTATATTTTCTGGCCATATACCATGTTATGGAATGTTAATAGTAAAGAAAACAGATGTTCTGAATCATAATTTCAATTGACTCTTTGTCAGCTCTCTTGTTTTTCTGTATTTATTATTTATCCGATTAAGAAAATTCCTTTCTCATACAATGATTAAACCTTTATGGGAATCATAAATTTGTGTAACTCAGCCATTCCTAATTGGGATGGTCCTAAAATGTACTTAGGCTCTCTCATCTTTTTGTTTTGGAGTCAGGATTTAGCTCCTGCCTCCTTGCTCAAGTACTGCTAGCCTTAAGGGAATAAGGAATAAATTCTGTAACTGTTTACCACTATCTGTTTGTCTCCTTTAACCAAACCTTTTCTAGAGGTCGACAATTGTTTTTGGGGGATTCTGCTTCCATCTGCATCAGTTCATGTAGATACTTTCATCCTTCTCTGTTTTCATTACTTGTAATATTCCATTATATTCACGTGTCACATTTGGTTTAGCTGTTCCCCAGTTGATAAAAATCAACTTCTGTTTCTAATTTTTTACTATCATAAAAACAGTTGCTCTAAATGTTCAGATGAATGTGGGGATTTTCTTCTTAACGATGACCTCCTTGAGGTGGAAGACTACAAATGGAATCTCTGGTTCTAAGGGTATTGATATTTTAAAAACTTTATTTGCATAATTCCAAATTGCTTTCCAGAATGCTTGTACTATTCCTGCCTTCACCAGTAATAATGCATTAATGAGCCTGTTTTCCTCACAACCCCTTCAGCATTGCCTGTTCTCATCTTTCCCAGTTTGCAGGGTAGTACTAATAAAAAGTAATGATAATAATCTGTGCATATGCAATCTCCCCTATTAGAATCGAAATGCTTTTAGGGGAGGAGTCATGTTTTTACATCCTCCACTGTACTTAATACAGTGCTTTGTTTATAGCAGTAAATAATGTGGATGTAATGAATGAATGAATTCATTGTTGGACTGAAGTATTTCTTTTTAAAAATTTTATTTATTTTTAGTTTTCAACATTGAAGTATTTCTTATATTCCCTTTTTTGTAGTTTTTTTAATGATATTTGGAGGAAAACTTGAAAGTGGTATAATAGCAAAGTATGTAGAAGTACATGTTGTAAAAATTTAATAAGCAAAATAAACATAGGAGATAGGAACAGTAATTCCAAAAGTTGGAGGTAATATAGAGCAAAATGGAATAATTGGAATAATTGCTTTGGTAGTTGCAACTGCCACATGAAAAGGTAGTAAAAGATTTTCTGAAATAGGTTTTCATCTTTCTGTGTGACAGACTTTTAAGAAGATTTATTTGACAGACCAGAATGAAATAAGAACCCCACCAAAGGGCTGAATAGATGCCCTGTTTGGTTAATGGGGGACAAATGCCGGGAGATTTTAGGTTTTTTTTTTACCTCTTTTTCTTTTGTTCATTTTTGTCTTCCACTCTAGGAAATAGCAAATATTGAGGATTCCTCTATCCATGATACTTAGCTTTACCTGAAAACTGGCAGTTTGTTTTATAATCAACCCTGATTACATATCTGACCTTGACAGCCTAGATTCTTAAATAACAGGTGTAGACCATCTGATATTATATCTGTTCTCCTGGTCATTGTGAAGTAACTACAATTGGTTACTTGTAAAGTAGGTTTGGTACATCAATACCACATTGTAAAATGTTGTTTGTATGAATAGCATAGTCTTAACTTTTTGTTTTGTTTCCCTAGCAAATAGGTCAAGGTGGTGTAGGATAAATGTGACTTAGTGGAATATTACCTTGAATAGGGCTTTAAAAGAGCAGTCTTTATAGTAACTTGAAAGTGTTGTAGGCTTATGGCTGAACTGTGGCCTAATGTTTGGTACTTTATTTGTTTTCAATATCTTAGGATAGTGGTCTCCAGCATAGAGGTTTGAGGCCTTATCAGCACATCGAAGGGTAGCATGGGAGGATGGGTTGCAACTTACCTGAACCATAAAAGCCAATGGAGTTTCCTTCAATACGGTCACAGCCACCCTCATCCTCCCCAGCACTGCCCCACCTCCTCAGACAAATTTGCAAGTTCTCTACCTCCTTTCTCAGAGCTGACATAACCTAATTACTACTCATGTACTTATAGCAGCAGCTGCATAAGGTATCATCAGGACACTCCCTCTCTCCCTCCAGCATACCCTTTGCCTCTCAGATCACCTCTTTTTTATAACAGGCACTCTTGAAATGGTGGACTCTGCATTTTGAGGATAGTGACTAGTGACTAAGAGGCATCCCACTAAAAACGAGTTTTGTTTTGAGTGGGACAGTGAATGTTGTAACAGGAAGAAGCTTGAGTGGCTTGAGTGGTTTTTTTTTTTTTTTAAAGCTTTTATTTAGTATTTGATTTTCCCCCAGTTACATGTAAAAACAATTTTTAACATCCATAATACTAATCTCATTATGTTATCTTTTTTTTCCCCCAAATTCACCTCTCTTCCAAACTTCCCTATTTCTTTAAGGGTAGTACTTACTATGCTGGTTACCCAGGTTTAAAACCTTTGTGTCATATTTAGTGCCCTATTCTCAGGCCACATTCAGTTGCCATAGCTTGTCATTTCTACCTTGCATATCTTTTCAGTTTCTTTCCATTGCAAATGTAGAAGATCTACAACAGAACCTTATTTAATTCAGTCTCTGAATTGTAACCTCCAGAACCCCATGAGAATTCCTGCAGTGAGGTGACAATACACAACTTGTGTTGGGTAGTGGAGTACCCATGAAAGTCAGCTTTGTAGAGAGTAAAGAAGCATGCAGTTGGGGGCAAGAGGAGTAATGAGAAGCAAAGGAGAGAAGTGTCCAGCCCTGAGATTACTTATAGGAAGTCACCAAGGCCTTCTGTAATTGATAGTATTCACTATATTTCACTAACCTGCAGTGAAGTTTCATAGCACCTATTATGACTCACTTGCATCCTTTCACTGATATGTTGTAGAGAGACTGGTTTATAGCAAAACTAGTGCCCTGGAACAAATATGAGGGAGGGGTAGTAGAAGCCATTTGAAATCTGTTTTCAGACTTTTAGTTCCTAATTTAGTCTCATTGTCATTTTTCTTTGAAATGCATAAGATCCTATGTACCAGTGATAGTGAGGTTTTGAAATGTAGAATATCTAATTATTGGACAGGGGATCATGAATTACTTTTGTGTTTATAGTTGATGTATGAAGGACACACACATACCTATACATACATACTTACATACCTCTGTAGCTTATGAAGAGATGACTTTTGTGAGTTGAATAAGGACTACACATATTTGGATTATATCAGAGTGACCTCGCTGTTCTCTATAGATATTATGTCAGAAAAAAGTTCCATACTGTTACCTGTTGTATATAAAATTTGGCAGACTTTCCTGGGATATCACTCCTGATACTTTTGCTCTTAGATTACCTCCTATATGTATGTAGTTGTTTGCTGAAGAGTGCCCCCCAACTTAAACTCTGGAGACCCTATTCTCCTACAGTATACTAATGGTCTGATTGCTTACCTTTTCCAGCTGTTTTCCTCCTCTCAGGCTTGGGTCGTCACCGGCATCAAGACTAGCTTGAAGAACCACCCCCCACAGAGCACCCAGCACACTGATGTAGTTTTCTTGAGGTCCTTTTATTGCAGCAAGCGCAGAAAAAAAGGGATACACTCAAGCGGTTCCCCTTTTTATCCCCTAGCTTTTGATTCCCGCCTAAGAGTGCCGTCATCGCCCGGTGAGCCACTCACGTACAGCCCCAAAGATAAGGACACATCTCGCATGATCATGCCTTCTTCATTGCCTACGTGACGTCTTCTGCTCAAGCCCAAAGGCTGATGAGGCACTCGAAGCCATGGCTTAGAGACATGCGCGGGCCTCTATCCCGTCCCCAGGCTGTCTTGGTGCACCCCCAGCGGCTGATGGCCTCAAACACCCTTACAGTTTGCATATTGACTCTCTGTTAAATGTGAATTCTTCTTAGGCAGAGACTGTGTTTTTGACTTTGCATCTTGAGCGCTTGGTATAGTTCTTCACACATAGTAAACGCTGACCAACTGACCAGATGTTGATTGTGATGAATACCATCTTGCCAAAGTATTAGAGTATTGTAGTCAGTGGTCTGAACCCCTTGGCAAACAGTGCACCGTGTGGAAGCTTATAAGAAGATAGAGGGCAGTGGTGAGTAAGTCAGTCAACATTTAATAATGTGCCCACCATGTGCCAGGCACTGTACCAAGCACCGGGGATACAAAAAGGCAGAACCAGTCCTTGCCCTCCACGAGCTCCCATTCTAATGGTGGGGAGGGGAGGACAGCAAGCAAACAGATATGTACAAACAAGTTATATACGATATAAATAGGAAATAAATATGAGCAGGAAATACAAAAGGGCTTGGGAAAGGCTTCCTGTACAACAGCAGCTCTCAACCTGTGGGTCGCGACCCCTGTGGGGGTCAAATGACCCATTCACAGGGGTCACAGGGGTCGCCTAAGACCATTGGAAAACACCTGTTTCCGATGGTCTTAGGAACCGAGACTCTGCTCCTCCCTTGGTCTCCAGGCGGGTCCACCCACATACGAGTGTGAAAGGGTCCCGGCATTAGGAAGGTTGAGAACCACTGCCGTAGAGGATGGGATTTTGGTTGAACTTAAAGGAAGTCAGGGAAGTCAGCAGGAAGAGATGAGGGAGAAGAGCATTCCAGGTATGTGAGATAGCAGCAGAAAATGCTTAGAGCCAAGAGATGGAACATCTTGTCTGTGGAACAGCAAGGAAATCAGTGTCACCGGATCAAAGCATACATGTAGGGAAGTAAAATGGAAAAAGATGGGAAAGGTCTAAAAGGGGGCTAGGCTATGATGGGCTTTGAATGCCCAACAGAGCATTTTGTATTTGGTCCTAGAGGTGATGGACAGCCACTGGTTTATGGAGTGGGAGATGTGTGTGACAGGATCAGACTTTCACTTTAGGAAAATCCTTTTGGTGGCTGAGTAGAAGACGGATAGGATTGGAGTGCAGTGTGAAGAGACCTGAGGTGCATTGACTCCTAGCAGGCTATTGCAATAGTCTAGGTGTGAGGCAATGAATGCCTGCAAAATCCTTTTTATTAAGGAAGTTTGGATTCAGTCAAAGGCCACTTTTGCGAACCTAGAAACTACATGTGGTCTCCTGGCCCAAGTTCCCCACTCCTGGCCTAGAAGTTCAGAATTTTGTGCCTTTCCACTCTCTCCCCCCCCCCCCCCTTTCTATTTCCTTAATTTCAATAACATTCATGTGACACCATTTTCCAAGAAGCATTGCTTTATTTTATCTTCCTTCTTACTCCTTTCCCTTCTAGACTATTATGAAATACAGTTTCCCATTCATGGGCTTTAAATTTACATCTTTATTCTAGCTCGCATCTTGGGTGAAGCTAGTAGAAGACAAATCCTTGATTCTTCCTCTATCCAACCTCATATGAGACACCACACACACACTTATGTATTATACATATATGTGCCCCCAAGAAATGTATGTGCATATGTGTGTATATATACATATGTGTATATACATATATATATATTACCTCAATGAAAGAGGGAAAGATCCATATGCATAAAAACACAGTAGTTCTTTTCATAGCAACAAAAGAAACAAAAATAAGAAATGCCCACCCATTAGAGGCACAAATTAAGGTATATGATTGTAGTGGAATATTATTGTACCATCAGAAATAATAAAATGAACATTCCAGAGAAAACTAGGAAGACTTGCATGAATTGATGCAGAGTGAAATGAGCAGAACTAGAAGAAAATTTTATTCAATCACGTAAAGAAAAACACTTTGAAAGACTTGAGAACTCTGATCAAAGCTGTAACATGCTACTCACTGCCATTGCAGAATGAGATACGCATTTTTGGACTTGAGCAGTGAGGAAATTTGTTTCATCTGTGCATATTTGTTAGAGGGGCTTTGTTTCTTTTAATTTTGTTTGTTTAATTTGAGGAGCAGAGTGAGGAAAGAGAAGAAATGCTTATTAATAAAGGGTTGAAAAAATTGTCACCCTCACCCCTTTTGCCTTCTTGACTTACCTCTCATATCTCAAGGCCTTTTACTGTCATTTTTCTTGAAAGAGTAGGCAAGACCTGATTCCACTTTTCCCCTGCCTACTAACTCCTTTTCTATTTGGCCTCCATCATCCACTTTCTTCTTTGTAAGACTGACAAGAGATCCTTCTCTGCTGTCCTGTCCTACCCTCCATTTTTTCTTTTGTTTGCTTTTGAGGGGTTTTCTCTCCAAGAAACCTCATTTCCAGAAAATATTCATTCATAAAGGAGGCTGGGTAGTTTGATAAAAGTTTCTCTATACTTTGTTTTAAGAAATTTGACTATACTCCATTTATTTATGTTTTCCACCCAGAGAGTCCCTCTCCTGCGTTCAGTTATCTGCCAGAAGAGGTGTCTCTTAAAGAGACATACTCTGTCTAAATGGAATCTCTTATAAGACTCCTGTTAGTCTCCCAACTCTCATACTATATTATTGTACATTTCCAGAATATAGCCCTTTTTGCCTATGGGAAAAAGCTCCTGTTTGGTTCTTATAGTCCTCCCACAATCTTGGGGGGCTGGCAGGATGGGGGGAACGAGAGAATAAAAGAACCATAACCTCCTTTTGTTTCATCTAAGCCAGACAATAGTGCTGCTCTGACTTTGCTTTTTCTCTCTACCAAAGTCATTTCCCTGCCGTCTCTTCAGTTACCCCCTCTCCATATGACATCATTTATGAGGGAATATGAGTTTTAGTCCAAAAAATAATAATTCAATTTTTCTTTCTGTCCTCATGATTTTTTTCACCCCTTATGTCTTTTGTCCTTAGATTCTTTAGCTCTTTGATTTTTTTTCCTTTGTCTTTTAATTAACTTTCAACCTATGTAAGAGTTTTGGTGATCCTTTCTTGTTGTAACAGATAACTTTGTCTAGCTTTAGAAGAGCCTGAGAGCATTGATTTAATTATTTAGTCTTATCTGTACTTATTTACTTTTCTTGTGTTTCTCTTATCTGAAACTATAAGTCAGTTGTTACACTCTCGGTTTCTTTTGCTGAAAGTCCTTATTCATCTTATTCATTGATTAGCCTGAACTTTCCAGAGCATGTATTTTTGGGTTTAGACCAATCTCCTTTGATTTTTAGGAATACCATGCTGTGATCTGTTCCTTGATTTCTCCTAAACAAGACATGATGTTGAATGATCTGAGCTGATTTTCTTTAATATTTACTCATTCATCCAGTAAATAATGACAATAATAACTTTTACAATAATACTTACTATGTACTACACCCCGTACTAAGCATTTTACAATTATTATCTCTTTTGATCCTCACAACAACCCTGGGGGATAGGTGTTCTTATTATTTGTGAGGGATTTGCTATTTTAAGTTCTAATATTTTTAGTCTCTTATTTGTATTTTTAGTATCATCTTTGAGATTTCTACCCTAATTTCTATTCATATATCTTCTTGCACTCCTTTTATATTCCTCTATCTGTATATCTTCTTTAATATTCTTGTAATTCTTGTATTTTTAAAAAATCATTCTGGAGTTTCCTGCTGTTGTTACAAAAATCTATTCCTTTCTGCCCTAGATAATATTATGAGAGGCTCTATTCTTGTGTACCCCCATTCATATTGGCTGCTTTCTGATGTTCAGATGGTTAAGGCTAAGAAAACTCAGTGATCAAATCCTCACCTCTCATTAAGAGTTGTGGTAAGTGAAGAAAGAGTCCAACCACTTTACTACCAAGAAGAAACTTTGAGGGGATTGCATATATACTACTGTAGCAAAACTTGAGGTGGTCTCATTGAAGCTTATAATGGATGTAGGGGGGTATCAGTAATGCAGTTTTCTGTTTTTCTTTTTCTTTTTTTTTTTCAGCCAAAGAAAAACAAAGTTTATTAAAAATTCGCCACATTGGGTAGACTCTTAAGGAGCCTAAACATTTGTGACGCTACAAGCGGGCCAGATTGAATCTCAGCTAGATTGAATCTGAGCACTTTCATGGAGGCAAGATGGATCTTATATACAGAAAGACTATAGGGACTATAGGAGGGATCTAGGGGTGGTCAAGTAGTCTAGGTTGACTAGAGGAAGGGTTTAGGGAGGGTCTTGAGGAGGAGTTTAAGATGGATCTTGAAGGGATTGTGGTGACTAGAGGTCAGATTCCAGGAACTAAGAGAATGGGATGTTGATGGGATCAGTGGTGGGAAACAGCAGGAGGTAATATTTGTGGAGGTGTGCCTTTCTCTACTTGTTCCCATCCTACCTTCCTGGACTGAGACTTTTTTATCTTATAATCTCACTGTGGTTTCTCCCTTCTTTTCTCACAGGCCTGGGATAAGCGATCCTCCTTTGGTTTGACCAAAACCCCTCTCAGACCTGTAGGATACTCCAACCATGAGAATGATACTTAAACACTCAATTTTCTCACTGTGACGTAAGCACAGGGTCTCCTGGTTGCATGGATGTCTCTTATTATTTTACCCACATTCGTAGGTTCACAGCGATTCCAAAAATAGTCCCGGGAAGTTAGCAGTCTAAAGAGGGAAAAACTCCTGTAGATATTCAGACTGTTGGAAAACAACAGGTGCCTCCTGTTCTCCGTAGTGGGGTTCCCCTTTTCTGATGCTAGATCCCTGTGACGAGCCCCCAGGTTGTGAGAAGCATGCTCACTCTAAAGCACAAACAACACTCATGGAGCCAAGAAAGTTCTCATTTTATTTTAACCAATTATTCTACGTTCCGAATGCATGGGCCCCCCTGGAATGGAGAGCACCTGCTTTTTTCAATAGTATTTATGTAGTGGGAAGAGTTTGCTTTCTCTTCTTTTTAAAAATTATTATTATTTATTTGATTATTCTTTGCCACCACAAAAAGATCTGCCGTAAATAATTTTTCCCAATATTGCTGGGTCAGATGGCACATACAGTTTCCTAGCTTTCGAAGTATAGTTTCCAATTGTTTCTCAGAATGGCTGGATCAGTCCATAGTTCTCTCAGTAGTGCAGTAATAATAATGGTGGTGATGATGATGATAATTTACATAGTGCTGATTGTGTGGCAGGCACTGTGTGCTAAATGTTTTGCAGTTATTATCTCATCTGATCCTCACCATAACCCTGGGAGGTCGGTGCTATTATTATCCTAATTTACATATGAGGAAACTGAGACAAATAGAGATCAAGTGACTTCCTCATGGTCATACAACTAACAAGTTTCTGAGACTGGATTTGAACTCAGCTCTTCCTGTGTATGGACCTTGTGTTCTGGCCACCATATCACTTACTTGCCCACATGATATACCCTGTCTGTTCACATCAGCCTGTTAAGCATTTGTCATTTTCCCTGTTTGTTAATTTTGACAGTCTGTTGGGGGTGAAGTGGTACCTCAGAGTTGTTTTAATTTTCATTCTCTAATTATTAGTGATTTAGAGTATTTTTTTCCCTAAATGACTTCAGTTTCTTCTTCTGAAAACTTTTTTATATCCCTTGTGACTGTTGGTCAATTGGAAAATGGTCGTTTAGAGCTATTATTGATAAGTTTTAATAATAGTTGACAGTTACTTATAACTTGCCAAGTTGCCTTCCATTTTAATTATATTGTATGTATAAATAAATTTTTTTGTGGGCTAATGTCTGAACCTAGCTATTATTTATAATATTTCTTCCTTAGGGAAAATTATATTCTAAACAAATGACTTGGAAATGAATTTTTGAAACTTTAAACTAATTTATAAACTGGGTGGAATGGGACAGGGTGGGAGGGGGGAGTAGGAAATTTAGGTAGAGGCTCCCTGAAGCTTAGGGAAAATAAAAACCATGATTGTTATTATTTAGGGAAAATATCACTAATGGGAAGAGTTAAAAAAAAAAGCATTTCTATAGCTACCCTACAAGGATTATACTTTATTAAAGAAAATCA
The DNA here is from genome assembly GCA_028646515.1 of Pseudochirops corinnae. NCBI lineage: Eukaryota > Metazoa > Chordata > Mammalia > Diprotodontia > Pseudocheiridae > Pseudochirops > Pseudochirops corinnae. The sequence goes on from CM053587.1 coordinate 188,027,137, forward strand.
GATATTTTAATATAAACTCTAGAGCTACCCTCCCAAACACCAACACCACCTCCCTCCACTGGAAGTTTGGGTATTTGAAGCACAGCTGCTACATTTCCCCTTTGGGTTCTAGGGTTAAAACCCAGAAAGATTGAGTGCTGTCTTTCTTATGATGTAGTTCATGAGCCCTCACTGATATGCTTCTCATAATTACCAGGTTTTTTTTTGTTTTTTTTTTAATGATATTTTATTTGTTCTCCAGTTACATGTAAAGACAATTTTTAACATTCATTTTAAAGGAAATTTTGAATTCCAAATATTTTCTCCCTTACCTCCCCCCTCCCTAAGATAGTAAGCAATTTGATATGGGTTGTGTACACGTTCAATCATGCAAAATAGCTATATTATTATGTTGCTATATTTATCACATTATGAAAGAAGATACAGGCCCAAAGGGGGATAATTACCAGTTAATAGTAATTAATCAGTTAAACTTAATTAGCTTTCAGAAAGGGGTATTTCCTGAGGTTATACAATAAAGAACAGTCAATATAAAGCAAACGCAACCCCACTGTGTCACGTACTATTTACTCTCAGAGTCCAAGGGAAAATAGGCTCAAGTTTAGAGAGTATCTGTGGCAAAAGAGGAGCTCCTAGTTCTGGAAGTCCATTTGTTGGAGTTCTTAAGATATCCCCCTTAGGTGTGGTGCAGCTTTCCTGCTGGGCTCCTTACAGATCCTTGGATCTGCCTTGCTTTATGACATCCCCTCTATCCTCAGCTCTTCATCCAAATAGTATCATTAGCCATTTCTCCCCCAGGAGCGCTGCTAGATGCCAGTGAAGGCTGGTCTTCCAGAGTTCCCAAGGTCCTACTGTATGCAGTAAAGAAGGGGAGTGGGGAAACACCAAGGCTGAGAACCCTTTCCCCTCCTCAGAGCTTGGCTGGAAGCTTCTGCCACTGAGCTGCTAGACTTGAATCCCAGGCCAACTTCGTAGGACGTGACCAAGTCTCTCAGCTAATTGGAGTAGACTTTCGGGTGTTCTTAGTTGGAAACTGCAGGTGAATAATTGATTCTTTGCTTTAGTGGAGATGTCCATGACTGTTCACACCTTGTTCCAGACAAGGCAGTTAGTTTTAAGCAGGACAGGGTTAATCATTGGATGTACAATTTTGTATCATCTACGTGATAAAGCATTCATTGGCTGACTTGTTCCTTGTTTTTAGCTCTTTCAAATTTAGTAAACATTTGAGTTGTTTTGGTTTGCAAAAAGATTTCTTGAGTGCCTTCCTACTTCCTTGTTGTGTTCTAAATAGGATTAATAGGTATTTAGGTGGTGGTCAGAGCTAGACTGGATCCAGGAAGAACAGGACGCTTTTCAGTGCTGTCTTTGTAATAACTTTTTTCCCTTTCTTGATTGATAGAGCAGCTCCTTTTACCTCAACAGTTGTTGTGAAGGATTTTTGTAAAGTAAAAGCTACTTTGCTAGCTTCTGGGGAAGTCAAAAAGGTAGCTGATTTTTCAGAAGTGCTTTTTTTCTTTCCTAATTTGTATGCTTAAAACAAGGTCTACAGGTATTGCCTGATTACCATTTTGAAAACCCTTGAATGAGAGGTTTATCACTTTTAATATATTGCTTCCTTCAGTGATAAGTGGGTCTTTTTTTGTTCTTTAAAATAGTCTTATATAAGAACTGACTCTTTACTCTGTAGTATTTTTTATGTAACTATTTCTTCCTCTTGTATCTATGACCCTGGTTGATAACTATTGCCAAATAATGTCTGTAAAGTATTTTGCAAATTTTTAGGTGCCATAAAATGTTGATTATAACCAATACTCTTACTTTATTATCCTTAAAAATATCTCTGGTTAGAGGCAGGTAGATTATTTTTTGGTGTACTAGTCAGCTTAATTATTTAGATAAAAAGTTGCAAGATGGTAGAAGATACTGTGATAGAAGCAGGGATAAACTTTTAAGATGAAAGCAGAAGAAAGAAAATTCTCAAGTGAAAAGAGATACAGGAAAACCATTCTAAGCTTACAGAACTTTAGAACAAAAGTTCTCACAAAAGCAGCAACAAAGTTGTCTGTAGGGACAGTTAGTAGGTCAGCACTAGACAAGTAAAGAAGTGAGTAAAAAAGAAAAAAAAAGGGTCGAGAAGTAGGTTGGAACAAGTCCATGGAGGGTTTTGAAAAACAACGAGGGCAATTGTGCATGGGATCCTGAAATAAAAGTGAAGTCAGTAATTTTCCAGTAGCTACAACATTCTGTAGTTGAAAGGCCAAGTTTTAACCAGTTATCTTTTGGAAAAATAACACTTGTCTGAAGAGTTACGAATTTTTAGCAATGCAAATATGTGATCAAAACCTTATTTATCACATAGATTTTTAATGCCATTTACTTATACCTAGTGGTATAATGCTGGTTCTAATTGATATATACTTCAATATGGCAATAAGATTTTTATGTTGATAAAATATGGAATATTTTATTGTATGCCTATGGTTAGTTAATTGTTTATATAATACTGAATTTGCCTTTTTTCGCCTGTAAAGTTAGTAGTCACTTTTAAAATTGGACATTTCTACTAA
>CM053587.1:188030206-188051991 GCA_028646515.1 Pseudochirops corinnae
GGCAATGTGAAATATCACATTGGAAAAACCACTGACCTGGAAAATAGATCCAGGAGAGACAATTTAAAAATTATTGGACTACCTGAAAGCCATGATCAAAAAAAGAGCCTAGATACCATCTTTCAAGAAATTATCAATTTAGCATTGTTTTTTCTTCCAGTTTTGTTAGTCTTGTCTTTGATTTTCAGGATTTCTGTTTTGATATTAAATTGGAGTTTTAAATTTGTTGGTTTTCTAGTTTCTTGCATGCCCAGTTAGTTCACTGATCAGCTCTTTCTCTCTTTTGTTGATGAAAGTGTTTAGAGGTATAAATTTTTTCTTAAGTACTGCTTTGGACTGCATCCCCAAATTTTGGTGTCTTGTTTCATTGTTGTTATTGTCTTTAGTGAAATTACTTGATTGTTTCTATGATTTGATCTTTGACCATCCATTCTTTAGGATTAAGTTATTTAGTGTCTAATTAATTTTTAATCTTTGTTTAAAAGGCCCTTTATTGAATTTGATTTTTATTTCCCAAAGTTATACAGGTAATATATGTCATAGGAAGAATATGAACCTAGGACTTCATGAGGCCATGTCCACTATTTTATACTGATATAAAAGGAAATGGATTAATCATGTAATGAGAAAGAGGGATATACCAGTTTGAATGCTGCATTTGTATCCATGAAGTATTAAAAGATTCATTAGAAGTCTTCTAGCAAAATGGTTATTTCCTCTTTTGATTTATGGTAGGATATAGACAAGAATTGCACAAAGAAGACATAAGGCTCTATGCAAAATAACCACCCAATTTTTGGTTTATTATTTATATTGTACAAGCTCCTGGATCAGCTGAGGTATAAGTGGGCGGACCAACTTCGTAACATGAGCCTGGAGTAAAAGGTGGTTGAAGAGAGAGGTTTTGTGATATGGAGATTGGGAGATGAGTTATGAAAGGAGAGAATTCTGTAGTGAGACATTTGTAGATTGGGGCTCAGTTAGGTATGTTAGCTTATAGCATGTAGATTGGTTAATAGAGAAAAAAAGTAAAAGGTATAAACAAAACCATATATTTAAAAAATTCACTTCTTAAGTGATACAAGAAATCAAATACTGAGGCAAATCCTGATCCAGTAAGATGAAGAGAATTAGGGATGAGCATTGAGTTGATCTGGTTACACTGAGTTTACTGCAAGGGTATATGATTCCTTTAGCAAATGAATTGTTGATGCAGCAAATGGAAGAGAAAGCTGAGGACCCAGAGTGCAAAAATGGTTGGATTTGGGAGCAGGTCATGTTTGCTAACCACTGGTTGAGGAATCCTAATACTGATTTATTGTTTTCACTTAGTTTCACCTTCCAAATCAATAGAGGTATCATTGGGTGTAGATATGATATCAAGAAGTGCTTTATGTATTATATATAAATGAAGAGAAGTGACAAGGAAAACATGGTTATTTTTTTTTTTAAAATATGAAAATACTAAATAATTGGGGATCTGAGGAGTCACATTTCAGCCTATGTGAATAGTATGTATTACAAACTAAATATGAAACTGGCTTTTCTTAGCCTTTAGGGCAGCTAAGTGGTGCAGTGGATAGAGCACTGGGCTTGGAAGCAGGAATACTCATCTTCATGAGTTCAATTCTAGCCTCAGACACTTTACTAGCTGTGTGAGTGTGGGCAACTCACTTAACCCCCATTTGTCTTAGTTACTCATCTGTGAAATGAGCTGTAGAAGGAAATGGCAAACTAGTATTTCTGCCAAGAAAACCCCAAAATGGGGTCACAGAGAGTCAGACGTGACTGAACTACAATCTTGGCCTTAGTCAGAATGATTAACTAAGGCTTAAAACTTTTGGAGAAATAGATCTTGTTTGATCTCTAACCCACTAATATCCTGACTTAGAAAACTTACATTTGACTTTAAAAAATGTGATTAAGGTAATCTCAACATCATTTGTGGTTTATTTATACAGATAGTTGCTAATGAAACCCATGATTGAAAAAGCAGTTCATCAAGTTCCATGTTACCTGTATTTATCAAACTAAACATTTTGAAGATTGTTTTTTTTTCTCTTGATGACAATAGATATTGTCTCAGTAGATTTGCAAGAGAGGAGAAGACAGAAGAAATGTATTCTGGAGCAGAATTAGTATACAGTAGCAAAAATACTTCCAATTACATTGCTAGCTTAATCTTCTATAGTTTATATCATTAAACCTCCAAACTTTCCTTTCTCCAAAATACAAATTGTATGTACTTTGTAGCAATGCTGATCTTTAATTAATGGTTATTAAATGCTTTGAGCTATTTGCATGAAAGTCATTTTACTTTAAAGTGCTGTGTTAGCAATCATTTAAATAAATACTTTGAGAGTTTTTCACTGGATATGACTAATATAGAATTATTGATTTAGAGGTTATTGTTGTTTGTGTGTTTTGGTGGTAACAGAGGACTACAGAACTCTAGCAAAGAGGTTTTCCCTCCTATTTTCTATTGGATGAATGGGGACTTCCTCCTGCCTGTAGTCACCTATGGGCAAAAAGGAGAGAGGCTTCTTTCCTCCCAGTAACCATGCTTATGAATACCAGCCCTTTCCTCACTCTCTTTGACTTCTTTATTAGTACTCCTTTTCTGCTTCCTAGTGCCCTGTAGTTGAGCACATAGAATTCATATATAAAACTTGATTTTAATAAGTTGTGAGAAAATTTTATATTATGATGAGATATCCCAGAGGTGCAGTTTCATATTTGTTTAATTCAACCACTACTCGTTGAATACCTGCTAGTACAAGGCAGTGGTTGAGGTTTTATATAGAGTACAAAAGTGAATACTTTGTGATCCCTGTGCTCAAGGAATTTATAATCTATTAGGGAGAATGAAACAAGGATACAAATAAATGTGGTACAAGAAGGAACAGTAGGCCCTTGATAAATGCTTGTTGACTGACTATTAAGTAGGACAAGAATGGTTTAAAAGTACTAAAAGGAGTCAAAGAAAGGAAAACTTAAATCCCACTGGGGACCAATGGAAGCTTTGTAGAAGAAGTTCTATTGAGAGTGAGGTCAGAGAGGGTGAAAAGGATTTTTATTGGCAGAGATGGGGAAAAGAGGGCAGTAAAGGGGTGGGGAAAAGTATGGAGAATACTCAGGAAACAATGAGTTTGCTCAAGTTTTAAACACTTAATTCTACTATAGCCACTGCAGGAGAATGCATAATTATTAAAAGAAGTCAATCACTATTCCTTCTGAACACTGTTTATGTTTATTTTTATTTAATATAATTATAGCCCTTTTGGATGGCCTGGTCTTCCTCTGTAAAGGAAGACAAAGGAAAAATGTTTTGGACTGAGGGGTCAGACATAGTAAGTGGAACTATAGGATAGTTGACTGATAGGACCTTTTCTAGGTATGGTTTTGTTTATTTGATAAATTTTTTACTTTCAAATGACTATTTGTATCCTTATTGTTAAGATTTCTTCTTTTGTCTTTGTATTTTTAATTTGCACTTTCTTGAGACTTGACCGTTATTTTCTTTGGCTTCTCTTCCATCCTCTACTCTTCCTACCTGAGAGGAGTTCTCCATTGTTATTCAGACACCTGTACTTTGGGTTTACTAATGAGAAAATGAGATATTTTTTCTCCCTTGAAATGAGTTCACCTTTAACTTCTCTTCAAGTCGTTAGTTGTTCAGTGGCATGGCTCTTTTCTTCAAATGTTCTTTTCCCTACTTTGGTCAGCTTTTATCTGTCTTTATCATTCACTTTGCTGATTGTTCAGCGGTTTCTTTTCTGTAACCCATGCTTCGTTGTTTCAGTTCTGTCTTCTGTTGTCCCAGCATAATTGTACTCCACCCCCAGCCCTTGCTCTTGTTCTTTGTTCTCTCAGAACTCTGGTTAGTGGAGAACTACGGTCTCTGACCACATTGTCCTCATTACAATGTGAGCTCCTTGAGGATGGAGACTGTCTTTTGCCTCTATTTGTATTCTCAGTGCTTAGCACAGTGTGTGGCACATAGTAGGTGCTCAATAAAATATTGATTGATTAATTGGTTGATGGAGAGACTCTTAGAAGCTACTTTGGTTGTATTTATTCTCACTTTTCCAAGTTCTACTAGTCTAGGTTTCACCCTTCTCTCTCAGTCTGACTTTCTTCAGTTCCTAGACTAATTCTGGGTGGATCTCAAAAAGGGTTTGGGAGCAGAACTAAAGAGAAACTTTGCTAAGTATTTGCATTTGGATCCCTTCTCCTTTCTCTCCATTCTTTTGTTGGCTGCCTGTTTTTCTCTCTGCAATACAGCACTAACCTAATGGTCAGTTTTCTTCCCTAGGTTCCAAATTCCTACACTTTTTGCCTCTTCTTCCCTACTCCCTTTGCCTCTCACCTCTCCTCTTCTCTTTTCCACTGCAAGGAGGCCAACATCACCAGATGGTAGAGTATATGGAAGGGGAAATAAGGTATAAAAGACTGGAAAGGTAGTCAGGGGCCAGTTTATGGGAAATTTTGGAAGGTAAACAGAGGATTTTATGTCTAATCCTTGAAGTAATTGGAAGCCACTGGGATTTATTGAATAGAGAAGTAATATGGTCAAACCTGTGCTTTAGGAGGATAACATATAGTTTGGGACATTGGTGGTGCTTTTAGCAGTAATAGGGAAGTTAGGAAAAGAGTTCAGTGTGAAAGACAATGGGGTCATTTTTGGACATTTTGAGTTTGAGTTGTTTACAGGACTTGTAGCTTAAGATGTTTAATGTGCAATCGGAGATGCAAGACTATAGGGGAAGAGAGAAGTTAGGTCTGGAAGAATTTGGATCAGACAGTCATCTTCATAGAGATGATAATCAAGTACATTGGAGCTGAGATGACCAAGTGAAATAGTAAAGAGGTAGAAGAGTGCCCAGGACAGAACTTTCTGGGGCACCCCTAGTGAGCATATACTGGATGAAGATTTGACAAAGGAGAGTGAGGAGTAGTCAGACAGGTAGGGAGAAAACCAGGAGATAGTAGTGTCACTAGAGGAGAGAATAACCAGGAAGTATGTCAGCAGATAGTTTGAAAGGACGAGAGGATTGCATGATGCCGCAGATAGGTTGAAAAGGAAAAGTGAGAAAAGACCTTCAGATATGGCTGTTAAATATTTTTGAGAGAGCAGTTTCAGTTGAATGATGATGTTTCCTGGAGGCCCAATTACAAAAGGTTGAAGAGTGAGTGAGAGTAGAGGAAGTAGAGACAATGAGTGTAGATTTTTTTTCAAGGAGTTTGGCTGAAAAAGAGAAGGAGGGATGTAGGACAGTAGCTTTAGGGAGACTTGGGGATGTTGGAATGAAGCAGTAGAGTGAGAAAGGTTGAAGATGAGAGGCAGAGAGAGAAAGAAAGAGAGAGAGGATAATTCATGTTGATTGAGGTTACAATCTATTAAAGAAAGCAGAGGAGGAATAGGACCAAGTGCGCACATTGTAGAGGTGTTTGCCTTGTCATGAAGGACCACCTCATTGTCAGACACATGAGCTAGAGTGAACTCATATTGAATGGCTTCAATTTCTTTAATAAAATAAGGTGGAAAGTCCTCAGCTGAGAGGAGGGGAGAGATATGGAAGGCTTTAGTTTTTGTGTGTAATGAGATAGGTAATCAGTTAGGAAGGAATAAAAGTACTACCTTCCGACAATGAGAGCCCTATTGAAATTGAATAATTTGGTTTATAATCTGCAGTACAGTTGTATGATATCATCTAGCTCCATTCAGCAACCCACGAAGAAGCAGATGGTAGGGAGCATTCCAGGACTGAAGCTTAGCAAGAGTTGAATTGGTGATAAGACTAAGGGTGGGACCCCAAAAATTCATCAAGCATCTGTTAAGTGTTTGCTATGTGCCAGGCACCGTGCTAAGTGCTGGGGATTCAAAGAAAGGCAAAAAACAGTCCCTGCTCCCAAGAAACTCACTCTAAAAGAGTGAGACATCATATAAACATTCAGTGATAGAGGATAGTGTAAAATTGAAGTGGCTAACTATGGGATCAGTATTGTAAAAGGTGGCAAGTAGAGTAAGAGTAGAGATAATGGCCTGAAAAAGTCCTGGGAGGGAAAGAGATTGGAGGTCTCAGTAAAGGTAAATTAATCAAGATACTGGAGGTCCCAATAAAGGCAAAGAATAGGTTTAGGAGGGGCAAGACAGAGGGATAGATCATCCATAGATCTAGAGCTGGAAGAGATCTTGGAGGGCATCTAATACAAACCTCTCCTTTTTATGGATGCAGATTATAGTTAGAGGAATGTTAGCATTTCCAATTAAGTACTAGGGCATATGTATAATGGTGAGATCCAGAGTGTGATTATCCCTATATTAACTGAGGAGGCGTGAAAAGGTAGGTCATGGGATTGAAGGAAGTTGAAGAGCCAGCTGTATCTCATACTGAGAGATACAACCTAGGTTCTACTTTTTGACTATAATTTTTCAGTCACCGTTTCAAGAACATAGGTAAAAAAGTGAAGTAAAAGTCCAAGTAATAACTACATTATCAAGTGTTAGGATAGTTGTATACAATTTGGACTATATTTATTAAAGATATAAAGAGGACATGTTAAATTTGACAACAAATTTTTCCTTGGAACCATATTTAAGTGCTTAACTTCTTTAAATTAATAAGTTACATAGTCTTATTGACTAGAATATATGTATATCATGGCTTTATCCATTGGTCCCTATATAATTCTAAGAGCTGGTGGGACTTGATTTTGTGGTACTGGTAGCCTGTTTCTTTTTTAATAAGGAGATTGCAAGAAAGATTAAAATATTTCAGCTTTAGATTAAGTGAAATGATTTCTCTGAGAAGTTACAATAAAACTTCCATAATTGAGACAAAACCAAGGTACTCTACTGTCATACCAAGGGGTTTCCTTAAAATATGAGGGTAGAACAGCTTCCTTTTTGAGATGGAGTTTCAGGTTATCCAACCATATCATAGGCAGTCAGTATTTATGCAGTATACCATATGTAGAAAAATTGGGCACTGTTGGGTTCCAGAGAAACAGACAATATAATTCCTGCCCTCAGGGAGCTTCTAATGTGGCTGGCAAAACAGAATTTAGACAGATTGAACAAATTTCATTTTTTCCAATAGTATTTAATTTGTTAACAAAATAACATTCATTACATATGTAACTTCCACCAGCGTTTTACCATCAGTGCCTCCTTGTGGTGTGGAGATGACTCAGAATTCTTTAAGGATGTTACCAGCAGAATACAAGCTCTGGAAAATCCTACTAACCTGAAAAATCTTCACCCAAACAGCTCAGCAAGGTTGGGAGAGAGTCCTCACTACTTGATAATGAGTTTCTTTGGGCACAGCAGTTTATGAATTTAATATACTTAATGTGGGAGGATTTTAGCTACAATGACAGGGTAGGAGGAGGCAGTACTCAGCTCCTCCTACAACTACCCTAATAATGTTCTCAGAAGAACATGGGCCAGGTAATGATTGGGAAATAAAATGAGAAGCTTCAGTGGGTCATCTTTCCAGCCTGATATCACAAATTAAATCTGTAAGCAAGTGATCAAGACAGGAACTGTATTCTAGGCCAGAATTATGGACTCAGTGCCCAGAGCTCTTGGGAGATGCCCAGAGCTAATCACAGATTTAGCTCAAGGGCCAGGCTAACAGGTTAGAGTTCTCTAAGAGGGGCCTGAAGTTTAGATTCAGCACCCAGAACTCTTGAGTTAGGTCAGCAGCCTAGGGACACCCAGAGCTAGTAATGGCCCAGTCCAAAAGTGGACCTCCAGAGAGGCAGGGAATATCTGCTAAGTGCTCAGTTCCCCTAGGGTGTTATCGTCCATATACTGAGCAGATGGTGAATTGTGACCCAGAATAGCAGATCAGGAGCGTTTCCCAGAAGGGCCAGAATCAGACACTCATCTGTGAAGGAGCTTGCAGTTAGGCCAACAAATGGCCAGAGAAAATTGCTGGCAGAATGACTAAACAAAAAAAATTTAATGAGGGAAGATTTGGAAAGGACATGAAAGCTGTAAAAGGAGAGAATAACAGCTTAGAACAAGGGGTACAAAACCTTACTCATCAAACAGACTCCCTGAAAATTAGAATGAGCCGAAAAGAAGTTTTAAGATAAGAAGCTATTGTAGAAACAATGTGTTAAAAGATTAGGCCTGGTAATCTTGAAACCATCATGACAGTTTCCCTTTAAGGGAAGGTATAAGCTTATAGAACATGCTCATGGAAAAGTATTTACAATAATATTTTTCAAAGGTAATAAGATTTTGTCTAATACCAGCTTTGTTTTTCTTCCTCATATGGAAACCCCCCAAATAATATTTTGTCTAATACTAGCTTGTTTTTACCCCTGATAACAACCTCCTCCAAATAATATTTTACCCTGACTCCTAACATGCAGATTGGACATTTACTGGAAGGACCACCCATAATCAGAGTATGAGAACCCCTCTCTCTGAAAAAGTACCTGCAGAAGGGCACTTTGGATTACACCCTCCCCTCCAATGGGAGCACACCTTCTCACTGGAGCATTTCTCTTCTTACTGAATGAACCTATGTCTCTGCTCCCCAATGCAGTGCTGCTCTCACGTGAGTTATTCAGTGTTTCTGTGTATGCCTTGAAAAAGCCTTAGCCTAAAAGGGCCAGGGTCTCCCATTGCATCCTGGGTCATCTCTAGTCATCCTGATGAATATCAGGTCATGGGACCAAGATGGCTCTGGAGGAGAAAGTGAGGCTGGTGACCTTGCACAGCCCTCTCTCACTCAGTTGAAAGTCAACTGCAAGTCATGTCATCATTTCCCTGATGCCTTGGTCTGCTTTGAAAACAAAGGACAAACAAAGCTTGCAATAAAACTTTGCATAGAACTGATTTCCATTGTTTTACATGTTATTCTCAGCATCTGAGTTCAAGAGTTATTTTTCCTGATGTCTTTGGTGCCCCCCACCCCCACCCCCAGGCATTTTCCTAGACCAGGAGTGGGGAACCTGTGGCCTTGAGGCCACATGTGTACTTCTAGGTCCTTGGGTACAGCTTTTGACTCACTCCTTTTATTTTATTTTATTTTATTTGCTTTTTGGAGGGCAATTGGGGTTAAGCGACTTGCCCAAGGTCATACAGCTAGTAAGTGTGTCAAGTGTCTGAGGCCAGATTTGAACTCAGGTCCTTCTGACTCTAGGGCCAGTACTCTATTCATTGTGCCACCTAGCCACTTCTTGAATCCTTTTATTAAGGGAATTTGTTCTGTAACATTTAGATTTAGTCAAAGAGCTACACTTGAGGACCTAGAGGATCACATGTGGCCTTGAGGCTTCAGATTCCCCAACCCTGTCCAAGACATAAACTGGACAGCTGAATAAGGACTTATCTTATGGATGGCTGCTCCTATGCTGGGTAGTATGGCATTGTGCGACCAGTTGTAGAAAGCATGGATCAATATGGAAGTCTTGTATTCTCCTGGGGGGGAATTACTTTATGCTAGAGAACTATCACAAAACAGTCAAAAGATTGAAAAAATTAGAAGAAAATATAAGATGACTCTCATAACAAATAACAGTTGATCTGGAAAACAGGTTGATGAAAAAAAAATTTGAGAATCATCAGACTCCCTGAACTCTATTATTAAAACAAGAACCTAGACATCATATTTCAAGAAATTCTAAAAGAAAACTGTCCAGGCTCTTACAACCAGAGAGAAAAATAAAATTAGAAAGATCCCACAGGTGGTCTCCTGAAAGAAATCCCCAAGATTAAAACTTCCAGGAATAGAATAACCAAAATCCAGAGTTCCTAGGTCAAAGCAAAAATACTGCAAGCAGCCAGAAATAAAGAATTCAGGTATGAAGGAGCCATTGTCAGGATCATACACAATTTAACAGACACTACAATCAAGAAATGAAGAGCTCGGAATATCGTATTTCAGAAGGCAAACAATATGGTCTTATAGCAAATAAGTACTTGTCCAGCAAAACTGAATGTAACCCTAAGGGGGGGGGGGGGGGATGGATTTTTTAATGAAATAGAAGATTTCCAAGCATCTCTGATGAAAAGACTGGAGATAGGTAGAAATTTTGAAATACAAACCCAGTAGTAAAGAGAAACATAAAAAAGGTAAATACAAGAGTAATTGGGAAAACTTTATAAGGATGCAGTATTTGCCTTCTAATGAGAAGGAAGAATGATAACATGAAAACCCTAATGTAAGCATGGGTTATAGAGGGAGTCAAATGAGAGAGGAGGCCTGGGAGAGATTTTTGTTTTGTTTTGATGATCTTAAAATAAGAATGGGGAGACTGGAGTGGGGAGGGAGCAATAAATGAGAGAAGAAAAAGGGGGAGTTACTTATTAGGTCACATAATGGTGGGTTCAAGTAGGAGTCTATAAAGAAGGAAGGGGCCAGAGGAGACAATATCATGTGAGTTCACTTTGAAATGACATAGGTAGTGAGCACCACCAGAACAATTTATATTATAACAGTGACATCATAAAAATGCACAGTTTTGAAAGACAGCTCTGATCAAATACAGTGATCAATCACAGTTCCAAAGGATCTATGATTTAGAATGCTACCCATCTTCTGGTGGGGTGATTTATATAGTGATACTTGCATTTTTGGACATGGGCAATGTGTTTTGCTTTATGAAGTGCATTTGTTTCAGAGACTTTGTTTTTCTTTTATTTTGGGGGGTAGGAAGCAAGTAAAGGAGGTGAGAATGAGAGAGATCAGATGCTTTTAATTAAAAAAATTAATTTTAAAAATGTGAAAAAAATGTGAAGGATTTGCAGCCTTTGTTAGGTGGGAATAGGTGGGAGTATTCATACCAATGAATCATTGTTTTTTGTAGGTAAGTAGTTAATGACATATGTATCTAAATGTTGATGATAAGAAGAATGAAGGAGTGATCAATGGGGGTTAATCAGTTTTTTTGAAAGATGTAAACTTTGGGTCCATGTATGAAGAAGGCAGTGGAAATGAAATGATATTAAGGGTAAAATAAGTCTTCCTAGATAATGGAAACATGCATAGAAACATGGAAGTAAAAATTAGTGAGCTGTGGGAGGCATGATAAATATAATTTGCTTGGAAAGAAGGGTTCCATTAGAAAACAAAGGACAAATGAGGTTGGTGATATGTTGGGGATAAGGAAGTTGGTAGTTTATTTAGATCGAGAGCTAAATCTGGAAGTTTAGGTTTTCATAAAAGGGACAATTGAGAGCTATAGTAGGTTTTTGAGCAGGAGAGAGGCATGTTGGAAGGAATTATTGAGCAATATAATTTGAACAATTAAATATGAAATAGATCAGGAAGTTGAGAAGCTAGAGATCAAGAGGTTATGCATGCCATGCATGAGTTCATGAACACCTTGGCTATGATGGTAGCTATGAAAATGGCAAGATGGACATAAAAATGAAAGAAAACAGAGAAAAAGAATGGCAGGGTTTTGTAGTGATTTGGAAAGTGCTTTGTAAGTCATTAATATGCCATATAAATATGGGTTTTTGTTGTTTTTGTTGTTCAGTCATGTCCAACTCTTTGTGACCCCATTTGGAGTTTTCTTGGGAAAAATTCTGGAGTGGTTTGTCATTTCCTTCTCCAGATTATTTTATGAGGAGACTGAGGCAAATAGGGTTAAGTGACTAACCAAGGGTCATACGGCTGAGGCCAAATTTGAACTCAGGAAGATGAGTCTTCCTGACTCTAATCCTGGCACTCTATCCACTATACAACCTAGCTGCCCATAAATGTGATTAGTCTTTGCTATTATTACATAATAATGTAGTAGTAGTAGTAGTAGTAGCTTATATGTTTTAGAGGTTTTGAATTAGGAATATTGTAGTGTCATTGATAGCAATCAGTCATGGAAATTGGGAAATCATTGACATTTTAGACAAGAGAGAGATGGTGAGCTCAGGCATGAGGCTAAGACTCTGTGGCATCAGCAACCTGGACTGCCACAGGAGACAGTCAGGCCATTTGTGCCACGGTATTGAGTAACCTTCTCTTTGTGTACTTTTCTAAGAGAAAATGATGTGAGAATGTTTTTTTTAGTTTAAATGATTATTCTTCCACCAAAGTCTTTTGAGTACAGGTGAGTACAGTTCTAGGTTTTTTATGCCCAAATATATCTCCTTCCACAATCTCTTGACTCTAAGCTCTAGCCTGTCCTACTAGGCTACAAGGGCTTAAAATATGAGTCTGGTTATGGACTGTATATCTAGCATCTGAAGACAAGCCTAGATGAACTTATCATTAGAAAGTTAACAGCTGATAGTTTTGTTTTGTTTTTGGCTGCAGCAACTCATGAAGAGAGCATTTGTTGAAACATGGAGTAGGGTTACAAACTACATTAAGATATTGCATTGATATAGGAGTAACCCATAAAAGCAAGTAAAACAGTTATTGGTGGTATTTTATAGTGGAGTTAGTATAATATTTGTGAAGTGCTTTATACATTTAAAAATATACATTTCAGCTATTATTGTCATTTTTTGAGGGCAACTAGAAATAGGTTACTAGAAAGAAGAGGGTAAGACATCAGAGTTAGAGATGCATGCAAATAGTTGGTAACAAAGACCAGGAACCATGGTATGGAGGAAGGAGCAGTGGATTCTGAAGATGACCTGCATCTCAATCATTGCATTCTTCTTACTAGCTGTCTTACCATAGAAAGTCATCTAATCATTCTGAGCCTCAGTTTTTCATTTCTAAAATAAGGTGACTCAGTGAGAGACTCTGATAGTTTAAGTCTGGGAATGACAGTGGTGAAAGATAATCTAGGGCCATGGTTTGTGAGTGATATAAGGAGTCCTTGAAATGAGGAAAGCATAGTGTTGTAATTAGCCAAGGTCAAAAACAGTCTATTCTAGCTGCTAGATGGTTCTCCTTGGACATATAGTACAATTCAAGTGGAACTTTGCTTCTTTGCCTTCTGTATATGAGCTTAATTATTAAAATATTGCAGCAATCTTAGACTTTCTAAGGCATCTATGTAGTAGAAATTTTTGAGGTTTGAAGATACTTTTCTTGGTTTTTGCCCCTCATTCTTAGGAATTCCTTATGGTTTAAAGCTAACTGTTAATGGTAAACAAAGTTACAGAGCAGACTAAGGGAATTCCTATGATGATGGGCTGAGTTGCTAGGTGTGTTAAGTTATTGATCAAACTTCTCACCGAAGTGAAGGTTACTCAGGACTAATGGACAGATTGCCCTCTGTGGTAGTCCAGGAATGCTAACTGCAAAAAATCTTAGCCACGTGTCTTAAAATTAGTGGAATATTCAATAAATGTTTGTTGGGTAAATGAATACAAACTTTCTTGCTTTTATTATTATAGACTCAGCCGATTTAATGTGTTTTCATTTATAAACTTTAAGTTACATGTTTTTTTAGGGGAATGCTTTTTTTTCTTTGACAGAGACCATGAGGGTTATCACTTTAGCTTCAGATAACTTATACTGATAAGTATCATCTATAATCATTTAAATATATTAAAATTTTTCTATTTTAGTTTTTGAGGATATGGTAAGTTTTAGATACTTGTCCTAAGTTGACAAAAGAAATGACAGGACTCTCTTACCTTAAGGATGAAAAAGGTAGTGGTATTGCTTTTAGACCCAGGATAGCTCTAACTAGACCTGTTGCCTCCAAACTTTCTTAATCATATATAGCCCCTTAGTAAAAAAAAAATTGTTTATAGACCCCTAGTATATATGCATTTATTTGCTTAACAAATTAATCCAAAACAAAAATGGAAGTGTCAGTTGGTGGTGGCTCTTATTCTTTGGTCACTACTCAAGAGTACAGAGCCCATCCTCTGAGGCATGATAGGGTGGTAGTATCTCCAAGTTAGGATAGGGAGTTTTTCCAAAGGCACTGTGAAGCTAATGCTGTGGGTTATCCTGAGGAGATGATGGAAAGTATAGAAGGGAGAAGTTGATAATTTATACAGCAGCAGGTAGGCAGGAATCAAGGAGCACTGGGGGGACAACAGGTAGAGAGTGTTGTGATGTTGAAGAGGAGACCTTGGATTTGCTATGTTAGGGAGTACAGAATTTGATTCATCTTCCTGTAAATTCATTGACCACAAGTCTCTTGGGGGTATATCATGATTCCCTTCAGGTCATGTCATACCCTCTTTTTATAGACCACTGTTTTAAACTATTAACCTAATTCCTGGAAAGAGTGTTAAGACTTTCAGAAGTAGGTCTTGAATTCTTAGTTTTGCCCCCACCTTTCTGATCAGTTTAAATTGTAACAAAAGGTTTAAGTTACCTCTTTTGCTCAGATTCCCAGTTGTCTCCACTCTTCTCCCTTTTTTCTCAGCTTTCTTGTACTTAAAATAGCTTTCTTTATAAACTGGATAATGAGATTTAAAAAACTGTAATAGGTTTGTATAGTTTTGAACTGATAAATTAAACTTATTTTATTATAAATAATAGCTGAATTTTGACAAACCATATATACTCTCAAATATTAATAAGTTTCTTTGATTTTCCTCTGAATCTCAGGACGCGTTCCAGTTAACAGTTAAATAGCAATAATTACCTTCTTCTTTCCCATCCCTGTATATCCATTCCTTCTTGTTGCCCCTTCCCCCATTTACCCTCGCTTTTCAGGTACATCAGAGTTCAAATGTGGCCTCAGATAATAACAAACTGTGTGATACTGAGCAAGTTTTTTGCCTGCCTCAGTTCCCCCAACTACAAAATTAGGATAAGAGCACCCATCTTGTAGGATTGTTGTAAGGATCAAATGAAATAATATTTATAAAGTATTTAGTATAGTACCTGGAATCTAGTAAGTGCTTTATAAAAGCACTTCCTTCCTTCCTGCCTGCCTGCCTCAGTCTTTTATTCTTTCCAAAAAATTTATTTTAATCAGCAAAAAAACTGGCTTTCTTCTCTACCACCCTGACCCTCTTCCCAAAATGACAATGAAAAAAAATTAAAACTGCTTATGTAAACATGTATAGTTAACCAAAACAAATTTCCATGTTAGCCTTGTCCAAAAAGAACATATGCCTCATTTTAAATTCTTGAGCCTTTCACCTCTGTCTGAAGTGGGTAGCTTGTTTCGTTATTGGTCTCTGGAATTGTGGTTTGGTGATTACATGATCAGAGTTCCTAATTCTTTCAAAGTTTGTCTTACCATATTCCTGTCATTGTATGAGCTGTTCTCCTGTTTCTGTTTACTTCATTCCACACAAATTCATAGAAATCTTCCCAGGTTTCTCTGAAATAATTTCCTTCATAATTTTTAAAGAACAGTAATATTCCATCATATTCATATGCCATAACTTACCTATCTGTTCCCTCAGATTCCTATTCTTTATCATCTCAAAAACAGCTGTAAATGTTTTGACATATCCCTAAGGTTTGTTTTGCTTAAAATGAATCTATCTCTTCCTTTAAACTCCTTGAACAGAATTCTCTCTAATTCTCTCTTCTCCCTTTTCCTATTTCTCTTTTGAGTGAGATATATTTTTGTATACAGCTATATCTATGTATTCTTCCCCTCTTTGACTAATTCAGCTAGGATTGAGGTTCAAGTGTCATCGGCTTCCCCCATTACTTCTTAGTTTATATAGAGGTGGACTTGCACATCCTTATCGTGTAGGACAATTTTCTCTAACCTTTCCTCCTTCCCTTTCTCCCCCCACAGTGTCCCTCTTCTCTCTGTTTTTCTCAGGTTTGTTTGCAAATCCCACTTTAGGATTATATTCAATTTGCTGGAGTAATTCTTATCTATAAGTAATTTGCTGAAGTAATTCTTGTGTGTCCCATCTTTTACCTTCTGGAATATGTATTCGAGATTATGTATCCCTTGATAATTTTAGGTGCTATAACTTACTTGATCCTCGAATTCTTTCCTTCAGGCTACTTGTATTTTTCTTTGATCTAGAAACTCTTGATTTTGGCTCTAATGTTCTTGGAAGTTTTCACTTGGAGAGTTCTTTCAGAAAGGTGACAGATGTATTTTTTTTTTTAAATTTCCATGTTGTCCTCTAGTTCTGAGAGGTCTAGACAGTTTTCTTTTAGGATTTCTTGAAATATTATGTCTAGGCTCTTGTTTTGGATGTGGTGTTCAAGGAGTCCAATGATTCTTAAATTTTTTTCCTTGATCTCCAGGTGTAGTGCCAGTGCAGTATTTACAGTGCCCACGATCACGATAAACACTATGACTATAAATATCGCGTGAAGTTTGATCGTAAAATATAACAAACTTTCCATATAGAGGATAGTACTGAAGCATTTATTTAAACACCAGAAAACTGAATCCCAAAACCAGTAAGCTGATTCCATCATAGTTAACAAGCTATAACAACACAAGAGAGCCATATCATCCTTCAGCCTTCCCACAAACCAATACAAGATCAATATTTACTAACAAACGTCTCTATCTCTTTGCCTGAGCTCCTGTCTTTCTTACCATCCTGCTAGCTCTGACTCCCAGCTTCCTGTGGCTTGGCTCTACCCTTCAGCAGAATCCTCCCACCACAGGCTCCATGTGACTACATTCAGCCTATTGAGGGCAGAGCTTACTTTCAAAGCAGGGAAGGTCTTTAGATTCCCCCCTAGGCTTATTAAGGGCAGAGAAGATCTTCAGTTCCCATGCCACCAGGTCATTTGTTTTTGTTATGGGATACGTCACATTTTCTTCTATTTTTTCAGCCTTTTGATTTTGTTTTAATATTTCTTGTTATCTCATGGAATCATTGGTTTCTATTTGATCCATTCTGATTTTCAGGGAATTTGTTGCTTGGGCAAGGTTTTGTACCTCTTCTACCAAAATGTTAATTACACTTTCAATTCTTTCTTCCATAACTCTAATTTCCTGTCCAGTTTTTTCCTCTAGTACTCTCATTTCCTTGACAAAAACAATTTTTTTTAACTCTAGCTTTATCTCTCCCATGAATTCTACTTTAATTTTTACTCATGCAATATTTTTCTTTGAAGCTTTGCTTTTAGATATTTCGTAGTCATTGGATTTATGTCTTGTGTATCCTTGTTATTTTAGTAGTTTTTAAAAAATTTGCTCCTTCTTCCACCCTACTTTCTGACTTCAAACTTGATGTTAGGCCCAGGAACTGTTTATTCCTCATTGTTGCTCATCCTTTATTTTTCTAAGAGGACCAGTGCCATCGTGGTTGACGAATTGTTCATGAATTGGATTTAAGTGAAGCTGAGTTGTGCAAAGTTGTCAGCTTCACTTTCTCTTCCACAATCATCAAAGTCCAGTGGCAAGACAAAAGTCAAGATGATTTATAATGGTTTAGGATGCAGTGGATGACCTTGGCATCTTTGATGTCTGACCAAGCTCTAAGTGCTCCACAGAGCCTGCTTCAGTTGCCTTCATGGCTGTTAGAATAAATTATTCTCATCCCCACCATTCCACAGAGGGAAATCTTCTCATCCTTAGGGTAGACATCTCCTAACTCACTGACACGTGAAGCCTTTTGGTTACCCTTAACCTGATTTTGTTTGTTTGCTGAGAGGATTCTACCAGGGTATACCTGCTGTGGATGCTACGGCTTCTTTGAGCCACACGTGAAAGTCGGGCACCAAAGGTGAATGACCAGCTCTGACTCTAGTGGCTCTATATTGCCTCTAAGATCAGATCCATTTTTAATACAGGGTAACCGAAGCTAATAAACAAATTAATTTTTGTTTCACTTCCAAATTAAACAGGAAATAATTTTGAGAAAAAGAAGTTATTCACAATTTTAATTTTATTCTGTGCCAAGCACTGTATTTCTTAAGGGAATGTCTAGGTTGGGCTTGTTGCTACTTTCTTGGAGCATTTCTTATTGGCTGCTATCATACCCTTGGTTTGAAGTCTTCAAATTTTTGACCACTAAACTCATCCTCTATCAGCCATCTAGGAAGCTCTGCTGGTTGAGAGGTATACAATTGCATGCTCCCTTTTATTCTGGAATTCTTGCCCTAGTTATTCCTCTATGTATTTCAAAGCCACACTGCTGCTGTTTGCTTTTGAATTTGCTCCTTTCTTGGTACACGACCCAGGATAACCCTACCTGGGAATATCTTCCTCTGACACAGGTCCCCTCCTCTGTCCGTTCTTGAACTACGTATGGCCTGGGCAAAGCTTCTGGCTGGTACCTGTACTCTTCAGAGTGCCTTGGTGTGAGTTTGAAGATTTCCTTCTCATTTCTCACCTGGCTGTTCTACTTTGGGACTTCTGACTGACTTCTCTACAATACCCTAAAGAGTACATTTTTGGGATAACCTCATCCATCTGTAAGATCTCATCAGTCTTGATACTCCACTTCAGCACTATTTTCTTTTATCCCTCATATAATATAAACTTATATTCTATAAAAATTTCCATCCCATTGTTCTTCTCTGGCTGTAATATCTTTAATAACCATATTTTCCGTACTCATTAACCGTATTCTCTACAGTTAATAAGAACTCTAATCACTCAATCCAATCTAACTTAACTGAGACTCTAAATCTTTTGGCTACTTTGAATTCATGTTTGTATTCTTCTGGGTTGTCCTATCCAGTACTGTAAATTTCTGTATCTCTTAACCTTTCTGTTCTTTATCTTACCTTACTCTTAGCTTTACTATACTCTTCCCTTCTACTGAGCCTGTCCTGCCAGTACCCAGCCATGGGTTATTACTTTATTTTACTTCTGGGCTCATAGTGTTTTACTGCAGAGTAGTGAGGACATATCTTCCACCTCAAGTAAGGATTTCCTTTATCCTTATTTTGAGTCATTGGTACCCGTGCTAAGATCTGGCACCTCTACCCCTTCTCTCTCCTTTTAGAGAACTTGGGAGAAGCAGCTTGGATTACTTTTTATAACTAATTTAGGGGCCCTAGAGGAATATGGGAGATGGAAAGACAGAGAGAGAATAGATGTTCCTCCAAATTCTAAGATAACAGAAATCCTGATGCCAGTGGGAGGTGTCCCACTCAGACTCTAGAGCAGTGGTTCTCAACCTTCCTAATGCCGTGACCCTTTAATACTTGTATGTGGGTGTATCTGCATGTGGGCAGACTCACCTGGAGATGGATAGAGGAGTGGTATCTTGGTTCCTAAGACCATTAGAAATATGTGTTTTCCAAAGGTCTTAGGCGACCCCTGTGACCCCTGTGAAAAGGTTGTTGGACCCCCAAAGGGGTCATGAACCACAGGTTGAGAACTGCTGTTCTAGGGTATACATGTTTGCACTAATTGTATGGATTCACCAGGAGCCTACCTGGAGTGAAGAGATTTGTTTGAATAGTTGAGGAGAATAATGTTCCTCTCGTCACAAAGAAAGTTGGGATTGCAGGCCCCAATTTAAAAAAATAGTTCAAAACCAGTTTCAAAAAGTTGGAGACATCATGAGCCTCTCTGTAGGTAAGCTGATCTAGAACAGCCTGGAGAGGACCCTAGAGAGGAGATATATATATCTAGATGAGAGGAAGTAGGGAAATGATACAAGTGGGAATTCTGATATTTTATTCATCTATAAATATATATATATTATATATTGGTATATAATATATAATATAATATAAATATATATATAAATAATTAGGGAAAATATATGTAAGTTAGGAAACTCTAAATAAAAAAGAACACCAGCTCTGGAGTCAAAGGACCTGGGTTCAAATCCCACCTCTGATACTTCCTACTTGTGTGATCTAGGACAAGTCATTTAATGTCTTTGAACCTCAGTTTTCTCATCTGTAAGAAGAGGCAATCAAGTACCTAGAGAGGATATATATATAGATAAACGTCAGATGTTAGATGAGAGCTGAACTGGGGAAGCAATGAAGCAGAGCTGAATGGATCCCTGTCACCTTCCAGGAGTAGAAGAGAGCCACCTGTGCTACCTGTTAGGAATAGAGAGCTGCTGTGCCATGGCAGAACACCACTGGGGAATAGGAAGCAGAGGGGATCATTTTATCATGCACAAAGTGGACTCTAAAGGGAGCATTCATATGGAAGAGCAAATCCTGGCTGCCTATTCTTGCTTGGGAGCCTTCCAAAGGTTATTACTTTAAGTCGTGTAACGTGATAGGTCTCTGAAAGAGGATGACACGCTGTTGGGGGGAGTGGGCAGATCTTTTGCTTCTCTATGAGCTATAATGTGAATCCTTCATATGTCCTTTAATTTGTAAATAGCTTTTTGCATCTTGAACTTTATGAGCCTGAATGTATATAAGGAAGGTTGGTTGTTGCCCTTTGGAGAGTTCTACCAGGGTCAGAAATAATAAGTCCCTAAAGTATACCTGAGACCTTTGTACCAAGGACGAACTTCTGTTACAAGGTTATAGTGATAAGTCCTATGATAAAACAGAACTGGGACGGATAACATTATAGTGTCTAATAGTTTGCTAATCTATCTAATCCTTCAAACAATAATTACCAGTTATCTTCATGGTGAACTGAAATACCTTTGGCTTCATTATTTTCTAAATAAGAGCTTCTTAGAGGAATGGGAATGAACTTAGTTGACCTGAAGTATTTCCTTTTCTTTAAAATCTAATTGCTTTTTCAAATGTGGTTTGACAAGGTGGTTTATGTACTCAATAAAGTAATGTATTCGGTAAAGCCATAGAGCTGAAAAAAATAATATTCCAAAAATAGTATCAACTACTCCTTGTGCTAGTTTTGATTGGCATTTAAAGGTTTCATTAAAAAAGTATTAAATAAAGTTATATGTATTTACATCTTGTAATCTTCAAACAGAATATATGTATGTGTGAATGCACAGTAGATAATATAAAATTGCCTATGGTCTTGGGGCCATCTGTTAAAATCATTAACTTTTCCTAGATTTAGGACTGGAGGAGGCTTCTTAGACTGTCTGGTCTGATTGCCTCTTCTTACAGATGAGAAAACTGAGGCTCAAAGACATTAAATGACTTGTCCTAGATCACACAAGTAGGAAGTATCAGAGGTGGGATTTGAACCCAGGTCCTTTGACTCTAGAGCTGGTGTTCTTTTTTATTTAGAGTTTCCTAACTTACATATATTTTCCCTAATTATTTATATATATATATATATTTATATTATATTATATATTATATACCAATATATAATATATATATATTTATAGATGAATAAAATATCAGAATTCCCACTTGTATCATTTCCCTACTTCCTTCTCATCTAGCCAAGGGAAGAGCCTACTATGGACATTGTTTAATCAGTTCAGTACCTTTCACTGACTCCGCAGCAGTATTCAGTATAATGAATATTTATTAAATATATAACACTCTGATAGGTCCTGGGGATATAATAATGTTACATGACATAGCTCCTGCCTTTATGTAATTTATATTCCCCATTTAGGAGACAAAAGAAGTATACCAGTTAGTAGGTTATAAGGCAGAGTATGGTAAGTAAAAATGGAAAGATTGATCCAGGCCAAGTGGTATGTATAATAAATCTGAGAAGGTGGACAGGTCACTTCCAACCTGAGCTTGGTGCTCAAAGAAGACTTCATAAAGAAAATGACATCAAGGTGTTTGGGATGAAAAATATCCTTCATCCTTAATTTAGTGAAAAGAAATAAACACAGAGATCTCTTAGGATAAGAACAGGACTTTATTCTCTTGCCCAGGAGAAGAGGGCAGTTTTCCCCATGACTCATCATGGAGAAGAGGCAAGTTACAAAAGATAGTGCTGGAATTTATAACCTAACTTAGTCAAGACCCCTCCCCGACTGTTTCCCCTCTCATTGGTGGAGAGGCATACTTCACCAAATACTTCCCCAACTGGGACAGCAAGGAAAGATAAGGGGAGGGTCCCACCAAGGCGGGAAAACAGACAAAGGA
>CM053587.1:188052491-188071644 GCA_028646515.1 Pseudochirops corinnae
AGAAGAGTTGTAACCAATGGAGTGAACAATGGGAAAAAGGAAACAAAACCAAACATGGAAAAGAGCTATAGCATGTGGGTTGCTTCAGTCTCCATTTAAACTCTGTTCTT
The DNA here is from genome assembly GCA_028646515.1 of Pseudochirops corinnae. Lineage (NCBI taxonomy): Eukaryota > Metazoa > Chordata > Mammalia > Diprotodontia > Pseudocheiridae > Pseudochirops > Pseudochirops corinnae. Next base: position 188,052,602 of record CM053587.1, read on the forward strand.
TCTAGATCTTTCTCTGAATGTAGGTATCTCCTGCCAAGTGATACAGGTATTAACAAGTGAGAAATCAGGAAAGAAACTATCTGTACCCCAAAATCATTGTATGTGTATGTATATATGCATGCCTACACGTGCATATATATACATATAATCATTGTCATATGTTTCTCCCAGTTGCTATTACCTCTTAAATCATTGTGTATTAAATATATATGTATAAATGTATATTATATTGATATACTAGATGTCTGAACATGTTCCCTATATGTCACATACACATGCATATATACATATATGGACAGCAGTTTTATTTATATATACACCCATACATACATGATATTCAGTGATGGGGCCACTAACAACTGAGGGAATCAGGAACTTATGTGTGTGTATATAAATATGTACATATGTATGTCCTGTGTATACTTAGCAATATCAGCCTAGTAGACTGTAAACTCCCTGAGGATCAAGCCTATCTCACTTTTGTATATATATCCTCAGTACCTAGCATAAAACCTGGCACTTAGTAATTTCTTAATAAATGCTTAATGATTCCTTGATAGAGAAAATGTCTCTTTATTTGACAAAAATTTCTGGGAAAAACTGAGGCCAGTCTGGAAAAAAAAATTTTAGATCAGCATCTGTTACCTTTTGCAATAATAAATTGCAAATGAATAAACAATCATTCTAAACCATAGGCCAATAACTTTCATAATTATGGATAGGGAAAAAATTCATGCCTAGACATTGTTTAGAAAAGTTCATAAATGACAAAATGATAATTTTGACTATAAAAATTTTGAAGCTTTACACAAATAAAGTCCATGCAGCTCAAATCAGAAGAAATAATATGAATTAAGAAGATTCTTTATATTAAGTAGCTCTAATAAAAAAAAAACATCCACAAGGAATTAGCAAAAATCTCTATTATTGAGTCATTCCTAAAAATATAAGTGGGTAAAAGATATGCAGTTTCCGAAAGAAGAAATACAAATGATAAAAAAAACCACCTAAAAACTGCTCAAAATCAGAAACTAAGAAATGTAGATTAAAACAACTTTGAGGTTCATACTCACTAAGCTAGCAAAAATGCAGAAAAGGAGGGGAGGGATTTATTGTTGAAGGTGTTATAAAAAAAATAGCCACATTAATTCACTGTTGGTGCAGTTGCAAATTTGTTTAACTATTTTGGAAGACAATTTGAATTTATTTTTAAAAATTCCAAGTTGTTTATGCCCTTTGTCCTATAGACTATATACTACCAGGGATATATATCCCAAGGAGATAATTGACAGCAATAAGAGACCAGTATGTATTATTGTCAAAGGAATGTAAATTTTTTTTATAGCCCAAAACTGGAAACAAACAAACATAAAAAAGAAAATATAACAATTGGAAAATGACTAAACAAATTGCTATGTGATGGGGAAAGGAAAAGCATTTATGCATTTATTAAATACTTATCTTTTGCCAGGCACTGTGGCAATCACTTTACAATTATTATCTTATTTAACCCTCACAACAGCCATGGAGGTAGGTGCTGTTATTATCCCCATTTTATCATTTGAGGAAACTGAAGCAGACAGAGGTTAAGTGACTTGTCCAGGGTCACACAGCTAGTAAGTATCTGAAGCTAGATTTGAACTCAGATCTTCCTCACTCCAGACTCAAAACTTGATCTGTGCCACCTAGCTACCTGCATAAATATAATCGAATATTATTATGCTGTAAAAAAATGAATAATTCATAGAAAGCATTGGAATATAGTCATGAAGAGCAGCCTTCCTCTCACCAACAGGAAAATGCCAAGGAGTTCTGCTTCAGGACCAGCTCCCAGCTGCTAACCCAGTCGCTGCTGAGTTATTGCCTAGAAGAACCCTGGAAAAAAGTGTTCTCTTTGCTCTGGGAGATTGCAAGATTGCAAATCTATCTTCTAATTTTTGGTCACTTCAACAGCCAGGTGTCTTGAGAGACAGAGACAAGGGGCAGCATGTGTAAGGTTGGCCAATAGACAGTTGGAGATTCGAGACTAAAGATCAAAAGAGAGAGGATCAAGCTGGTTAGTAGATCTGAGACTCACCAGAAAAAAAAAAAGTGATAATTAAATTCATGAAAACTGATGAAATCACCAAGTGAAATAGTATGGACAGAGAAGAGAATAGAACCCAGGACAGAGCTTTCAGGAACACCCATAGTTAGAGGGCATGAAGATCCAGTAAAGGGACAGTGAGAAGGAGCAGTGTGCTAGGACCTATTAGCAGCCTGATACTTGCAGCATGGACCTTTAGCTATCATCCAAGAGAGCACGACTTGTGGAAAGACTGCCTAACAATTCCATTCCCTGCCTTATTAGTAGCCACAGCGATGGAACACCCAGAAAAGAACATTCTCATCACTCAGGTCCTCAGCTTTGCCAAATGGTTCAATGTCAGCAATGCACATGGTTTTATCTTTAGAAATTATGCTGAAGTACCATTTGCCTTGCTACTGTACCCTAAGAACCACTATATATCAGTCAAGCACCTAAGCCCTTGTATGTGTGTATGTATGTACACACATACAAATACAGGTATGTGCATGAATGTATGTATGTGTGTATATATAATGTCCCTCTCTTAGACAGTGAGCTCCTTAGGAGCAGGGACTGACTTTCTTTTCTATTTGTATCTCCAGCACATTCTATGTAATTAACAATTGCTTTTTTTCACCCATTCATTCTACCATTCATTCAATAGTTCTGAGACCCCAGCCAGAGATTAAATTCTGGAAAAATATCATAGTTTTAAATAGTCCTTGGACACTCTTCTACTATCTCTTCTCAATTTCATTCCAATGATAATACTCATAGATTAGCAATGTGAATAGTTAGCAGCTTGAATCACAATTGTCTCTTAAAAAGATAAAGTAAATGTTTAAACAGATGGCTTTAAAAAATTGAGATTTGGGGTGTCTAGGTGGTGCAGTGAATAGAGCACCAGCCTTGGAGTCAGAAGGACCTGAGTTGAAATCTGGCCTCAGATACTTTATACTTACTAGCTATGTGACCTTGGGCAAGTCACTTAACCCCAGCTGCCCTGCCTTCCCCCCTCCAAAAAGAAAAAAAAATTGAGATTCAAAATTTTCCCAGAGCTTGAGGATAACATCAAGGTCTTGGCCTTTATAGAGTTTAACCTGGCTTTCAGCATGTTTGGTTTGCCTAACATGGAGCCCTATGCATCCGCTTTTACCTAGTTGGAGTAGCATCTTCTGATTGGCTGTCTGTGTATTTAAAACCGGTAAGGCTGATCACTCTCTTTTTCCACCATCATTTCACCTAAGTCTGCCAGGTTTAGGGGATGGGGAGTTTGAGCCATGGTGACCTTGGAGCCAGAATTTCAGGAAGAGTCTGGTATGAAAATCCTAAGAAGCTATAAAGTGCCTAGAATTTGAGCCTCTGTGGAATGGGAGACATGATGTCCCTCCCACTTGCTAGTAGTGCCAATGCAATATTCACAGTACCTACAGCGGCTATGAATATACTGGTGTAATTTTGTATTGCAAAATATAACAGACTCTTCACATGGAAGACAGAACCAAAGCATTTATTCAAACACCAGAAAGCCAAATCCATCATAGCAACAAAGAAATCCATACACAATAACAATGCAGGGGGCACCACCATCCCCAAGCCTTCTCCCTATTAGGGCCTTCCCACAAACAAACACTCATAGATACCTGCCTGCTTCCTCTCTCTCCCTCAGCTCTAACTGCTCTGATCAACTTCCTCTCAGCTCTCCTTCACCCTTCCTGTTCCATCCTTCCTTCTCTACCCATTCAGCAAACTCCTCCCACAACAGGCTTTATGTGACACAAACTCATGTGTCTTAGGCTTCCACGTGACTTAAGCAGATCACATGGGCCTGTTAATGGATGGGAAAGCTCGTCACATTTACATTACCATTACCCTTGCACTCCCTGTGGATGGGAAGGATATTAGGTTAATTGCTGGGCTCTTTCCCCTTAGAGAACAGCCCCAGTTCCAAGTCGAGATATTCCCCTATAGACTTCTTTCAAGTCCATAAAAAGATGGTTGACATCACAAATTCTTCACTAATTACTACTGGATGGAAATGATATAAAAAATGCAAAAGGAATAAAATGCAAGAGATCAGGCTGACAATATACCAAATACCATAGGGATATGCAGTAAGGACAAGCAAATATTTTTTCAGGGAAACAAATGCATTAGGTTTGTGCCATATATGCTACACTATCTTTATCTAGCAGATATGAAGGCAACATCTTAGAATTACACAACTCTTTCATCTGGGGCAGGGGAAGGGAGAATATGAGGCATCTCTAGTTCCACTAGCCTCAGGAAAATATTAACAAATACATTGCAGACAAATCTTAAAGGTCATCCAAAAACCTGCTGATTTTCCAGAGTTAGTATTTTTAGAGTGCTGAATAGTTCTGTTCACAAATAACAGAAGTGCTGAATCAGTCTGCAAACATTTATTACATGTTTACTCTGTGCCAGGCACTGTGCTAAGGCCTGGAGACAAAGAAAGGCAAAAATTTGTTTCTGCCCTCCAGAAACTAATAGTCTAAAGATGGATAAAACATGCAAAAAAAATTGTATCTATAAGATATATACAATAAATTGAAGGTAATCTTGAGATATTTACAGTATAAAGAGAAAGAGTTAAACATAGCTTGGTAAATCCAGAAATTATTTCCTTGGTTTAAAGCCATCTTCACCAAATTTGTTTAAAATTTTTGCACTGATATGAACTCTGAACTGTGGTGATTATTGCCTCCATTTGCTGGTACACTGAAACTAAGCACAGAATCCTATGCTAAGATTGAGAGGGATTTGATCAAGACTCTGTCTAGTACACGGTAGAAAAATGGGGCTGAGGCTGTTTTGATGACCTCAGTATTTTTCCACTTGAGTCAACCCTCTTGGAAAGGCAGCCAGGAAAGGAGCTGTGTTGTTTGCATTCTCTTCTCCTTTCAGCATCTTGTGTTTTGCAATCAAACATACTATTATGCACTGGAATCAAGATATAACCACACGATTCTGTAATTAAGATTTAGAGACAGACAACCTAGATAACTATGGTTAGGTAAGCATGGTTCCTAGGAAATTAGATGAGATGTTGATCTAGTTAGCAGAGAATTGTGATGCAATATTGTGACAGTCCCACGTGCTTTAAAAATGTTAGTAGGATCCAAGAATAGCTGGACTCTCTCATATATATTAAAGAAAATTGTACAAGTATGAACCCAGTTTTTACATCACAGAGGTAATAAAAGAAATAACCCATGAAAGTTCAGTTTTGTTTTCAAAAGATTATTTTTTTCTTAAGTAATGTGAATCAGGAAAATGTTTTTGCGAGATGACTGCAGAGACAATTCCCTAAGTGAAAAAAGCTGGGGAGCCTGCTTCAGGAAACCTTGTAATGATGGGTAATTGAAAGACTTTGGAAACTTTGCAACATGTGGAGACATTCTGTAACCATTTCCAGTCTGCTAAAGACCTGGTGGACATCAGCTTCTTTGACTGGCTGCAGTTACAGAAATGCAAATGACTTCAAAATCCTTTAGTCAGTCTCGGCCTTTTCCTCTCTCTTGGTTTAACTTCCCTTCCGCTGACTTCTTCCTGCTAGAGAGCATCTAGGGAGAGACAAATGCTAAGGGGAAAGTCTTCTAACCCTCTGCCCTCCAAAGGCAATATGTTGTCCTATAAATTATGAGCTTCAGTTCTCTGACCCAGTGTTCATTCTTTTTATTTTTAAGTGAAGCTGAGGCTATAGAGTTTCTAAGGGTCAGAAGAGCAAAACATCTAGGAATCTGGAAATCCAGGAATTTGGAAGTCTAAGATTCAAGCCCATGCTGGGTTTTCCAATCATTGCAGGATTTATGGTCCAATGATAAAGGAACAACTGTCAGGACTCAGGTCATTTGTAGCTTCAACAAGGACTCATCATCAGACAGTAATGCCTCATTTGGATTGGTGGGACCAGTTCTATGGTGGGACCAATTCTATGCAGAAATTTTACTAAATCTGAGCCTTTTCTCCCCAAAACTAAGGTGGTATAGAGAGAGGGGGAGAGGGCCCCTGAGCTATTGGAAACAATATTTTTACTTCAGTTCTTGCTATATTTTCAACTGTTTCTTTATTAAAGCTAATTAATGTTAATTAATTAAGTGGAATTGAGGTATTGATTATTGGAGGCTAAAAGTGGGTAGAGCATACCTGGAAAGGGGGCTTGAGCTGATAGCATTGGAGATGAGACACCCCACCAAGGGTACCCCTAGAATCCTAAGGGAGAGTGACACAGCAACCTGACTCTGGGTTACTCTATACCAGCTGTTCTCAACCTGTGGGTCACGACCCCTTTGGGGGTCGCCTAAGACCATCGGAAAACACATATTTCCAATGGTCTTAGGAACCAAGACACCCCTCCTCTATTCATCTCCAGGCGGGTCTGCCCACATGCAGATACGTTCACAAAAGAGTATTAAAGGGTCGCGGCATTAGGAAGGTTGAGAACCACTGCTCTACACATTAACATAAACTTAGTTACCATCAACAAAGATCAATAAATACAAAATAAAGTACAAAAATCTTATTTAAAGCCTTTAACATGTAACAAAGAATAATGAAATGAATTAACAGAGAGTAAATGAAAAATATTTTTGTTCTGTATTCCTTTCCAAGTCTATCTAAAGATTGTCTGTCTTTAGCTTTTTCTTTTGGAAAAAAAAAAAGCCATAGTCAACATGTATGCATTTTTTTTGTTTCTGCGGATCTCACTTTTCATTGCTCCACAAACATCTTTCCATATTTCTTTGAATGTGTTACATCATTTTATAGTTCCCTAATATCCATTACATTAATATATAAATATACATATTAAGAGAAATATCATTTCTCTCTTGTACTAATAGCTAATTATTGAATCAGGGCCAAGGTTTTCCCCCTTTTCTACTTCCTCATCCAGAAATCAACCAGTGTGGGAAATTTCTGTCAAAGATTTACCCAGACCAAGATCTAATCAGACAGTAAAAAAAATTCCAAGTTTGGGCTACCGGAAGAATTCCTGCCCTTTATGTTTACTCAGACAGTTCTGGGAAAATGTTGATTCTCTTTTTTGTCAGACAGATGATATGGAAATTGATAAGTCTCTTTGACCAAGACTTGGGTGATCCAAGTCAAGCACCCCAAGACACTCATTGTAATATAGCCCAGTATCTCATTGCAGTATTCATTCTGTCATTAATTGTTAACCAATCAGAGTTGATTGCCACCTTCAGGATCACCTATTCTTCCAAGGGCATATAAACTGTGAGCCCATTGCATTGAGGGAGGGGTTGTTGGTCTAAGACAGATGACCAAAGAACCATCCTTTTATTAATAAACATGCTGGCATTATTGATAAAATTATTAAATTACCCTGAAAATATGTCTCTCAAACTTGTTAAATGTCACTATATATAATAAAGCAGCAATGAATATTTTTTTGTACAAATAAGCCATTTTTTGTCTTGAAATGTTATTTTGAGGATAATACCTTAGCAGCAGAATCACTAGGTCAAAGGGTATGACTAGTTTTGTGTCACTTATTGTCTACTGCCATCTTGTTCTCTAAAATGTTAACAGTCCTACAAACAATGATATTAGGGAGCCTGTTTCTCCACATCCCTTACAACACTGAATTTTTTTTTTTTTTACCCTTTTGCTAGTTCTGAATTTCATTGGAATATGAATTCTTTTTTGTTTCTGATTCATAAATATGGAAATTGATTTGTGAAAAAGAACCAGGAACTATTTAACTGTGGACTCTTGCAGGGATTTTGATTCTTCAGTGATCTGTTTAAAAGTGAAGTGCCTCAAGCTTCCAGTTCCGAATTCCCTGCTCACATACAATCAGTGAGAGCTGTTGATCTCTGCTGTTGACCCAGTCCTGTGTCTTTTGAGACTACTCTCCACCCAGACAAAGAAGCAATATTATACAAGTTGGTGTCTTTGCCTATTACATCCTATCAAAGAAGTTTCAGCAAACTGTGAAGCATTTTTGATTGTTTAAGATCGCCTCTAGCACAAGGCAAGACTGTCAAATCTAAACATGCTTTCCACTGAATATGATGCTCCAAGGAACATTAAATTGGATGACTTTATAGTCACCAGAGCAATAAAAGTTATATTGTGACACTGTTAAGTTTGTGATGATAGATGTGTATAAATAGCATGATTTTATTGTGCTCCTACAGCCATTATATATAACTATACTTTTTCTAACTAGGAATACACTGTTATTTAAAGAGATAGAATTATATATGGTGTCTCAAAAGCCGTAGTGCAACTTTAAGCTATTAATTAAAGCTTAAAGTTTTATTATTTTTTTAAAAAATATTAAACTTTGATGGCCTAAAGCTGCACTAAGACTTTTGGGACATCCTACATTCATACTTTCATTGAAAGTGTGGGGGTAGCTAGGTTGTGAAGCAAGTAGAGCACCAGCCCTGGAGCTAAGAGTAGCTGAGTTTAAATCCAGCCTCAGACACTTGACACTTACTAGCTGTATGACCCTGGGCAAGTCACTTAACCCCAATTGCCTTGCCAAAAAAAAAAAAGAAAGTATGAGTACAATTTTGAAACCGGATTTGAGGATCATAAAGAGAAAGATCGAAGCCAGATTGTGAAAAAATTTTAATATAAAATAGAGGAATTTGTATTTAATCCTCAATAAAAATAATAATAATAACAGCAATAACTAACATTTATATAGCACTGACTATGTGCCAAGCACCTTACATATGGTTATTTCATTTGATCCTCACAACAATCCTGGGAAGTAAGTGCTATTATTATGCCCATCTTACAGGTGGAAAAAATGAGGCAAACAGAGGTAAAACGACTTGCCCGGAGTCACACAAGATGCTTCTGGAGTTAGATTTGAACTTAGGTCTTCCTGATTCCAGAGCTCTACTTTCTTTTTTTTGGTAATAATAATAAGATTTAAATGGCATGATGTGTACATCCCACAAACTGGTAAATAACTGCTACAACATTTATATGTGTGTCTCAAAACTAGCAAATAATTAATAAAAACTTGCTAATGATGTAAGCTTTGATTTAGATTTTTCTTTCATTATAAGCTTAGATAATTGATCACCAAACGGCACCTAAATGTAACTTACAAACACCTTTAGTCAGAATAAAAAATGAAAAAAAACTACTGGAGGAGGCCCTACCTATCAGTCTGTTCTTTGTTCAAGTCTAGGACACACTCTGACATTCCTCAAACTTGGAAATGTAAGTGTCCTGTGTTTGATCAAGAGCAATGCCAGCTGATGGGGATTTGCCAGAATTCCCCCTCAGAAGAAGACACATGGTTTATGGCTGAGTAGAGAGGGAAAATTATCATGAGTATAAGTAGGAGACATGCTTACTAGGATCTTTAGGAATGAGGGTGGTGGTTTCTTTTTAGAGGATTTGTTATTTATGTTATTGAATAATCAATGAAGTTTGATTACGTGCAGTGATGAATGTTGTTCTTACCGTATAATGTCAACTTAAATAAGCATATGTAATAGTAAATTCCTTTTACTCATTGACCCTGTGTTACAAGTGGTCAGAATCAGCACCAATGGATGAAATGCCCACATAAATGATATCGTATATCCATTGGAGTGTTGGAGTAAGTTGATTATATTAATAGAATTGAGAATTTCTTCAAGGTCTAGGCTTCAATTTGGCTATTTTTGTTACATTGGCACTCTCATGAAACCTCTGTTTGCAAGCCAAGAGCCTTGGAACTGGTGTATGACTATGTTAAAGTGACATATTTTTTGTCATGATACTGTATATTTTACACAAGCAGCATAGTTACACTATCATTTTACATTGTATACTTGCATGCTGGGGGATGAATAGCTGCCATGGCTACTTAGACGTTGGAGAATTGGTGCTAAGTAGTGGATGGAGAACTACTGTGTTGAAGACTATTGATTTGAAGAGGACTCACTGAATGAGATGAGGAGGTTATTAAACAGATTTATGGACTCTTTGGAAGGGATATAAAATTCATAGATGAAGGAAGATGAAATAGTAGATGTCACTATGTAAGTTATCTGATCTGTAGGCATCTCTAAATTCCAAAGAAATAAGTGTCAATGGAGGTACTTGAAATTTAGTTACTGAATACTGCATGGATGGCCAGAAATTGGTGACCAAGCTTAATAAGAACAGAATGGATTAGAGGAGGATGTCAAAAGTCTGCCAAGGAAAAGGTCACTGCAGCTAGTGTCCCAATGGTGACACCCTCTGAGGGGCAATTGTCAGTCAACCAGTACAGTTACAAGGGATTCTGTCTATGCCCTCTCTCTTAGTGATCTCGTTTGCTCCAAGTCAATTGTCTTCTCCGTTCTCCATATCCAGTTGTGGTTTTTCTTCTAAGTTCCGGTGCTGCATCACTCATTAGACAATTGGATGTCTCATGCACATCTCAAGAGCAATATAGCCTAAATCAGAATTCACTACATGCCCCCCACACCACCCCTGCACCAACCTTCCCTACTTCTATTGAAGTATCCTTCCACTCACATGCTTCTATAGCCACAGAGACATCCTTGACCGCCACATCCAATTAGTTATCAAATCTGGTCAATTCTATCTCACCTGTCCTGTATTCTGATTTAGTGAGTAGGTGAATAAGCATGTATTAAGTACCTACTATGTGCCAGGTACTGTACTAAGCACTGGGGATACAAAAAAAAAAAAAGGGAGAAAATTTGAAACTAAAGGGATTGTGGAACTGAATGTTGTAAACACGCTCTCCTTTAAAGAAATTCACAGTTTAATAAGGGAGACAACATGTCACACTATGTATGTATAAACAAGCTATGGACAGAATAGATAAATTAGAGATAATCAACTGAGGGAAGGCATTAGACTTATAAGGGTTAGAGAAAGACTTCCTATAAAAGGTGAAACTTCATCTGGGACTAAAGGAAGCCAAAGAAGACAATAGGCAGAGATAAGGAAGGAGAGCATTCCAGATATGTGGGGCAGCCAGAGAAAATGTCTGGAATTGAAGAGATGGATGCCTTGGTCATGGAAAGTGTAATGGGAATGGGAATTTGAAGACCTCCCCTGCTTTGAAAGTAAACTCTGCTCCCTAATAGGCTGAATGTAATCACATGGATCCTGTGATGGAGGGAATGTGCTGACAGATGCAGCAGAGCCCACAGGAAGCTTCCCTGCTGTGAACATAAACTCTGCCCTCAAAAGGCTGAATATAGTCACATGGAGCCTGTGGTGGGAGGAATTTGCTGAAGGGAAACAAGCCCGCAGGAAGCTGGTAGTTAGAGCCAGAGACAGTGGGAGAGAGAGGATGCTCAGGCAAGGAGTTTAGTCAGGTTTGTGAGTAAATGTTGGTTTTTTGCCACCTGTTGTGACAGCTAGGCTTATATTGGTTTGCAGGAAGGCTAAAGGATGGTGCGGCTCTCTGCTACCTTGTGGTGCATTAACTTCTATGTTACTATGATGGATCCAGTTTCCTGGTGTTGAGATTTGGTTTTCTGGTATCTGAATACATGTTTTGCTGCTGTCTTCTATATAGAGAGCCTGTTATGTTTTGTGATTGAGTACCATGTGGGAATATTTATAGTCACAGTCAATATATTTATTGTGATCATGGGTGCTGTGAATATTCCACTGGCACTACAAACAGCCAGGAGGCTAGTGTCACTGTGATATGGTTTAGGGGTACAGGTGATGGGGTAAAGTCTCTGGGAATCCCCTTGAATTCCTTGAATCTTCCCACTAGATCTGGTGTTTGCCTGAGGCCATAAGCTTGCTGTTATCACCATGACTGCATCTCTGTTACCCTTAAACTAGCCTAGCCCTCCATAGTCTACTATCTCCAGGGAGCTTTCAGCTACTTCCCATCCCTAATCCCATTCTCTTGGGTCCTGGAGTTTGACCTCAGTCCCCTCAAGATCCTCCTTAAACTCCTGTTCAAGACCCTCCCCAAACCACTGCACTAGACCATCCCTGGATCCCTCCCACAGTCTTTCCGTATATAAGATCCATCTTGCATCCATGAAGGGGCTGAGACTCAATCTAGCTCAGACTCAGTCTGTGTTAAATTGTTCTGGCCCGTTTGTCAATACAAGCGGCTCCTTAAGAGTTTACCCAATATGGCAAATCTTTAATAAACTTTGTTTTCGTTGACTTAGACAAGGCTTGATTTGAACTCATTCAGCAAGGCCTGGTATGTCAGTATTTGGGGGTCCTGAGCACCCGTAAACTCCAAAACCTCAGCATAGGAACCATAGAATATTGAGGTATGGTGTGGAGTTGTCTGGAAAGAATTCTAGGACTCAAGCAGTCTTCTAATCAAGTGACAAAAGTTTATTGTAATGCTAACAAAGTGGGCAGAGCTCCTCAGGAAACTAGCAACTTAATGGTGGTGATGTGAAAACATATGTAGAAAAAATTCAGTGAATAGTATGCCAAGTACACTAATTAGGTGGTCTGGGGCTGGATCAGGGAGTGTTTAGGGAGTGGTAGTCAATGTCTTATTAGACAAGATAGATTCGGGAGCAGATATACATCTTGACATCTGGAATGTATAAGGTATCTGAGGGAGTCAGTACCAGATAGTCCTGGTGGTACCAGATAGCCTTGGGAGTTGATGTCTATAGCTTAACCTCTGGTTTACATATGGTAACTGTGAGAATCAGTACATGAAGTTTCTGGTACAAAATAGTCCTGTTTATGCAAGGGGAAATTCTACAGAGGCCAGCTTGTTCTTGTCACAAGGAGAGATAGTTTGCCTCACTGGGGCACACTCATGAGTTGTTGCCAGAGATAGTATCTTTGAACTGAGGAGAGGTATGGTCCTAGGGCTGGGTTCCAAGCACCTCATCCACTGGATCACGGAGTAAGGTCTAAGAAGGTAGGGGTAGGGGGCCAGGTTATGAAGGGCTTAGAAGACCAAAAGAGGATTTTATATTTTTAATCTTGGAAGTGACAGGAAGACGGTAGAGTTTATTGAATAGGAGGGTGATATGGTCAGACTTGAGGTTTCAGAAGATTAATTTGATAGTTGAGTGCAGTATGGATTATAGTGGGGAGAGATTTGTCACAGTAGGGAGAATAGTCAGCAAAGTAGTATAGGAGAGAAAGGGGTGTATATAAGAAAGGTTATGAAGGTAAAATTGATGAATCTTGGCAACAGATGGATATGAGGAGCAAGAGAGAAAATGAATAGTCACTTCCTCATGCCACATATACTATCAATAATAGGGAAGTTCAGAAGAAGACAGGATGTTGAGGGAAAGATATTAAGTTCAGTTTAGGACATTTTGAGCATAAAGGATCTATCGTACATCCAGTTTGAGATGCCATGCTTATAAGCAGTTGGAGTCTGGAAATTAGGAAAAGTACACCTAAGAATCATCTGCATGGAGATGATTGTTATATCTTTGTTGTTGTTCAGTCATGTCTGATCCTTCATGACTCCATTTGGGGTTTTCTTGGCAAAGGTACTAACATGGTTTGCCATTTCTTTCTCCAGCTCATTTTACAAATGAGGAAACTTAGGCAAAGAGGGTTAAGTGACTTACCCAGGGTCATACTACTAGTGTCTGAGGCTGGATTGGAACTCATCAGGATGAGTCTTCCTGACTCTAGGCCCAGCCTACTGCACCCTGTAGCTGCCCTAATTATATCCCTAGGAGCTTGAAATCACCTAGTGAAATAGTATAGAAATAGAAAAGAAGAGAGCCCAGTACAAAGCCCTGGGTAGTGGGGCCAGGGTGGGAGGTGGAGTGGAGATGCACCCTCTTAGAGGAGAATAATGTGACCTGAATGAAGATCCTGCAAAGGAAACTGGCAAGGAGTGGTCAGACAGGTAAGAGAAACAGGACAGAGCAGTGTCATGAAAAAAAGAGATTATCGTTACTTCCTACCCAGCTACTTTCCTAGATTGTATGATATCCAGAAATTCATCTTTCTGCAGGATGAAATCAACTTGGAAAATCACACCTACTCATCACCCCTGCTCCACCCTGATTGGAGAGGGTGGAGAATTGACTTTGGGGAGCTTCTCCCAGACCCTCCACTATTTAGGGATGGCACTCAGGTAATTCTCCTCCTCATTTCCCACGTGGCTTCCTTCCTGGACTTCATTATCTCCAGAAATTTATTATTCTGCAAGATGAAATTAACTTAGAAACACACCTTCTCAGATAATTTGCCACTCTGGTTGCATAACTTCATCATACTCCCTCCTTCCTTCCCCTCCTTATTCTCCTTCTCCCCTTCTTTTTTTCAGTTTTTTTGTGTATATTGTTTCTTTCATTAGATTGTGAATTCCTTGAGGTTAGGAACTGTTTTCTGCCTTTCTTTGTATGTCAGCTCTTAGCACAGTACCTGGATCATAGGAAGTGCTTAATAATGTTTATTGACTCTGACTCTATCAAGGAGAAGAGGATGATTGACAGTGCCAAATGTCAAAAAGAATGAGGATTTTAAAAAACCCATTAGATTCGGCAATTAAAAGATCATTGGTAACGTTGAGGTTTGGGGGTTTAGGGGTGCTCAGGACCCCAAAATACTGACACACCAGGTCCTGCCAATTGAATTCTGCTCAAGTCTTTTCTAAGCCAAAGAAAAGCAAAGTTTATTAAGGATTTGCCATAATGGGTAGACTCTTAAGGAGCCTAAGTATTTGTGACACTTGTATTGAAAGTGGGCCAGAACAATCTGATGCAGACTAAGTCTGAGCCAGACTGAATCTGAAAACTTTCATAGAGGTAAATTGGATCTTATATACAGAAATATTGTGGGAGGGATCTAGGGGTGATCTAGAGGAGGGATTTGGGAAGGGTCTTGAGGAGGAGTCTAAGGAGGATCTTGATGGAACTGAAGTCAGAGTCCAGGAACCAAGAGAATGGGATTTTGATGGGATCAAGGGTGGGAAACAGCTGGAAGTAACAGATTTGGTCATAGATATTTTGATAAGATCAAGGGCGGGAGGTAGCTGAAGGCTACCTGGAGATAACAAAGAAGGGCTTTTGGCCTCTGGGGCACCCCAGATCAAGTGGGAAGATTCAAGGGGATTCCCAGAGCCTATAACCCATCAGTAACTTTGGAGAGAGTAGTTTCAGCAGAATGATTAGGTAGGTAGTCAGACTGGAGAGAGTTAAGATAGTGAGAGGAAAGGGAAGTGGAAGCATTGATTACAGACAGCCCTTTCAAGAGGTTTAGCCACAAAATAGAGAAGAGATATAAAGCAATACCTAGCAGGAATGGACAGATTATGTGAGGGTATTTTGTTGTTGTTTTTAACATTTCCATATTGACCTTGTTGTAAAAGAAAACAGACTCAAAATAAACGACGTCCTCCCCACCCAATAATAAAGTATTTTTTTAAAAGTATGCTTCAATCTGCATTCAGATTCTATTAATTCTTACTCTGGAGATGTGGAATTTTAAACATTTTATTAATAAGATCAGCAGTTATTAATAAAAAGATGGTGATTTGGCCATCTCTCTTAGACCAAAGATAGTCTTGGTGACTGAGTTCACAGTTTCCATACCCTTCCAATAAAGAACTGATGTAACCCATCATCATGTTACCTTTGGACAGAGAAAATTATCTCTATTCAGACCACCCCCAGCTATAACAGACCACTCCCAGCCTTGGCATATGGAGAGAAAAGGATCAAACTCCACCCAAGCTAGAGTAGAACACTTTAGGTCTCACCACCTCAGATTAAATTCCTTGCAATGCTGACTCCCAGCCCAGGTTACTAAGTCTTTGGTACTTTATTACAATTCTGTTTAGATTTCTGGAATGTTAACCTGAGAAGTTTTCACTTTTATTCCATTCAGTCATGTTATAAAAGAAGAAACAGGACAAAAAGAAGAAAGCATGAAAAAAAAGTGAAAATAGTATGCTTCAATCTGCATTCAGGCTCCCTCAGTTCTTTCTCTGGATGTTGAAAGCATTTTCCGTCATGAGTCTCTTGGAATTGTCTTTGATCATTGCATTGCTGAGAAGAGCTAAGTCAATCATAGTTGATCCTCACATAATGTTACTGTTATCGTGTACAATGTTCTCCTAGTTCTACTCACTTCACTAAGCATCAATTCATGTAAGTCTTTTCAAGTTTTTCTGAAGTCTACCTGCGCATCCTTTTTTATAGAACAATAGTATTTCATTGCATTCGTATACTACAACTTGTTCAGCCATTTCCCAATTGATGGACATCTTCTCCATTTCCAATTCTTTTGCTACCAGAAAAAGAGCTGCTATAAATATTTTTGTATATTTAGACTCTTTGTCCTTTTTTATGATCTCATTGGGATACAGACCTAGCAGTAGTATTGCTGGATCAAAGGGTATGTATGGTTTGATTGCCCTTTGGGCAGAACCATGCCATTTTGACTTAGCTTACTTGTTACAAGTATGGACACTCCTGGGGGGATGGAGAGATATTTTTTGATGATGATATTTTTTAAAAGGATGAAAAAAGCATCAATAAAATATTAAATAACAACAACAATAAAAATCGTCATTATAAATCCTCTCCAATATCTCCCCCATAGGTGGAGAAGAACCAACAATAGAGATGAAAAATGAGACAGTCTGGACTGAACCCTTTGTATCTTTTGGAGATAATTGAGAAATTATGAGAAATAGGCATAAAAAATACCAGGAAGCCTTTAACACAGGGGTTCTCCACCCTTTTTGTGTCACGGACCCCTTTGGCAGTCTGGTGAAACCTGTGGAGTCCTCAGAGGTATTTTTATGACAATGAACACTTATTAAGGGCTTCCTATGTTCCAGAAACTGTGCTAAGCACTGGGGACACAAATATAAGCAAAAAGAAAGACAGTCCCTCCCAATGTGGGGGGGGGGAATCCTTTTTTTTAATTTTAATTTTTTAATTTACTTTGAGTTTACAATATTCAGTTCCACAGTCCCTTGAGTTCCAAATTTTCTCCCCCTTTGCAGGGGAAATTCTAATGGGGAAAGACAACACATGAAAAGGAGCAGAAAAGCCAGGGATGAGGGTGGGAAAAGAGGAGAATATCTGCAGGGGTGTATCATGGTGAAATCTGGAGAGTTCAAGAAGAGCCAGTAGAGGAACGAAGGAGGACTGGAAGGGGCCCTTCCTCAAGGCAGAGATTCTAGGGAGAAGGGAGCTGACATGGCATAAAATAACCTAAGACTAAAAGGAAACCTATGGCATTGAAATATTGTTATAAAACTTTTTATTTAAAAAACAAGGTCATGGAAGCTAGGTTAAGAACCTCTGCTTTAAAGACAAGATCAGCCGCAGAGTGCTCTCCATACCTCATCTCCATTGAGCCTCATAACAATACTTTAATGTAGATACTACAAGCATTTTTATTCCCATTTCACAGATGAGGATATAGAGGCTCAAAGAGGTTGTGACTTGTCCGTGGTCACACAGCCAATAGGTATCAGAGGAAGAGTTCAAATCCAGATCTTTTTTTCACTAAGTCTGCCCTCTATACATTATGTCATGTAAGAAGAATGAGTCCTGAGTTCATCGTATTCAAAGGAAAGTGCATTTGACTGGCATGGGTTAACTGGAGAGGATGAACAAGCCTTTGGAATTGTTGTATATAGCTTTCTTGTCTTTGAAGGGATTAGGAATAATAATATTCTAACAGAGGCAGAATATTATATATCGTACATATTCCCAACCAGGTTTCTAAGTAGTCTAGGTATAGACTACCTACTAATATTTCTCATGGCATTCCTGTCAGGATGAATCCTGGTCAAATTGCAATTTTGAAAGTAAGCTATTTAGGGCTTGCTTTCAATTTTGCCAGAATCCAGAAGTTTAGAAGTATACCTTTTAATCCTCATGGAGACTTGAAGCCACAGTACTTTTATTACACACATGCTGAATTTGTTGAGGACCCTGAACACTGAGCAGATATCTCAGTGGAGTCACTAGGTAGCCTTGCTAGTACATACTATGAAGAATGAAGCCATGGTAATTGCTAGTGTTTGGGCAAGTGCCACATCTGCCTGTTTTATAGTTTTGGCAGCTGGAGAAGACATGGACAAGTATATCATTCAAATGAGAGATCAGTTGAAGGAGGCCTTTGGCTTAGCTATGCTGTAATTCAGAAGTTCAGGGAAAAACAAGAAATGATATGACATTTGAATTAGCTGGCAGAAACTCCTGCTAGGTGACAAAATCCTGCTATGAAATCTCTATGTCCAGATAAAATATAAGAGGTCAGACTGGTGGTGAGTTACCTAATATCAAATAGTTGAAAGAAATCCTAGTCTATAAAATAACCCAACAAAGGAGATAGTGGCTTGACAAGATGGCATATCACAACTACTAGCCTCCATTAGGGAGTTAGTTGGATTCCCTAGAGATCAGGTCAGGAGCAATGGACAATCAAGTAAGTGACATTGAAGAGAAGAACTATCTACCTTTGTAGGTAGATAGTTGAACATTGGTGCATATAGAGAGGTTCCCAATTAAGATCCAGATGAGGAGGAAATCACATGTTGGTGACCTCTTTAGGTCTGGGAAAGCTTGCTAAGACAGATCCAACCTCAGGAGCACTTCTAACAGAGTACGTGGTGGTGGTGGTAATGGGGGTGATAGTGCTGAATGCAGAGTCTATCTCTTTCATGACTGACTCTTTAGGAGCTAGAGTTAGCAGCATTCATCCTAGGCCATGTAGGAGCCCAAAACTTGAACTTCATTCCAGTGGGTCTGAGGATATCAATCCACCCACACAGAGGGCAGAGACAGAGGTTATGGCAATGGATCATTCCAAAGGGCCACTACTACCCAATAGGCCAGTGGTCTGTAATAGTAATCAGTTTAGCAGGATGTGCTAAGTGTGGAAGGTGCAAATGCTGTCCCACTGTTAAGAAGGCATGAACTCCCCTGTTGATGTGGAAGAAGGGAATTGGCTGAGCTCCTGATGATGTGGAAGAAGGGGATTGGCTGAGGTGTGTATATAAGCAAGAATTCCAGAG
>CM053587.1:188072144-188127411 GCA_028646515.1 Pseudochirops corinnae
AGATTGGCTAAGATAACAAAACAGGAAAATGACAAATGCTGGAGAGGATGTGGAAAAATTGGAACACTAATGCATTGTTGGTAGAGCTGTGAACTGATACAACCATTCTGGAGAGCAATCTGGAACTATGCCTAAAGGGCTATAAATAATTGCATACCCTTTGACCCAGTAATATCACTTCTGGGGTTGTATCCCAAAGAGATCATAGAAGTGGGAGGAAGACCCATATGTACAAAAATATTTATTGCAGCTCTCTTTGTGGTGGCAAAAAACTGGAAATTAAGGAGATGCCAATCAATTAGGGAATGGCTAAACAAGTTGTGGTATTTGAATGTAATAAAATACTATTGTGCTATAAGAAATGGGGAGGAGATGGACTTCATATTTACCTGGCGGGGCTTATATAAACTTATGCTAAGTGAGAAGAGCAGAACCAGGAAAAATTTGTACACAACCACAGACACATCGTATGTGTGACAATCAACCTTGATAAACTGGACTCTTCTCAGCATCACAGTTATAAGACAATTCTACAAGTCTTAGGGTGGAAAGAGATATCTACATTCAGGGAAAGATCTAAAAAGAACAGAGTTTAAATGGAGACTGAAGCAATCTACATGCTCTCATTCTTTTCCATGTTTGGATTTGTTTCTTTTTTCCCATTGTTCACTCCATCGGTTACAACCCTTCTATACAACCAGACTAATGTCCAGTGTGAAAGTATTTGCAGATCCTATACTTGATTGCATGCCGCCCTGGGGCGGGAGGGGGGGGGAGAAAATTTGAAACTCAAGGGATTCTGGAACTGAATCTTGTAAACTAAAAGTAAATAAACAAATCAATTTAAAAAAATAAATTGGAGGAGGATATAATAGGTATGGCTAAAGAAGGAATTTCCTAGGACTTTATTTCCTATGATGCCTGGGGACCAGAGATTATCAACTATTAGGAGAATTTCCTGAGATTCTTCCAAATGCCTATATATCTATTTGCATCTAGAGAAACTATCATGTGTCAAGAAGTATCATTGTTGGAGAATTTTCTGAAAAGAAAGAGGATTATAAAAGGGTGTAAGTATTTGATAATGGATGGAGTATTGAAGAAAAAGAGAAAAGCTAGACTGTAGTCAGAGCAAGGAAAAAGGAGCTATATGGAATGAGACTGTCATTGTGTCCTTAAAACCAGGCACCCATAGAGTCCAAGAACTCAGGAGCCTGAGCAAATCTCCATGCTGGTTACAAAGACCAAATGAAAACAAACAAACAAACAAAAAACCATGACACAATACAACGAAGTTTCAGTCTTTCTTTACCAGGAAAGTGTGTCTTTAAGATGACTGTTTTCCCCAGTAGGCTCTACTTGGGGTCTAAAGATTATATGATAATTACGGAGGAACCTATGAGAATCTAGTCATTTGTGTACAGAGGCTGAGAATTCTACAAAGCATTTCCAAGCCCTGTGAGACATGAAACAGCAAATGGCAACGATTGGGACTGAGTTTGGCCCTGATTGGTCCTAGCAGAAAGCCTTAGCCCAATCTATTTGATGCAAGTGAGTAGAGCCCCTACACTTGAGTGATCACATCCCTAAACTTGCAGGTATAAAAGGTAACTATTGTCTAGTCAGAAATCAGCAACCCCAATCAATTCCAGCGGAACAAGCTCCAATAAGCTTAGTCTCAGTTAACATGGTTAGCAGCGCCTTTTGGAATCTGAAAAGCCCCCATACTCTTTGGTGAAGAGAACGATTGGTGCTTACACCTACCAAGCTTACCAGGTAGGACACAATGCTCCCATTCAGGTCGGAATACTATCATGGAATAATTTCCTTATCCCCATCCCCTATTTTTGCAGTGAAGTATTTTCTTCCAAGTTCATCCACTCATTTTTCAGTTCATACTTGTTAACTTTTATCTTATGTCTCTTCTGCCCTTTGTGGTTAACTCCTTGAAAAGCTGCTTCCATTTTTCTCTTCTCCTCTTAATCCCTTATAATCCTACTTCCAACCTTATCATTCTACCTAAAATTTAGGTCCTAAATGGGTCTCTCCAGGTATCATCGATCTCTTAGTGACCAAATCCAATGGCCTTTTCTCAATACTCATTCTCAACAACCTCTCTGCAGCTTTTGACACTGTTGATCCTCCTTGATACTCTTTTCTCTTCAGGTTTTTAGGGTACCACTCTTCCCTCATTCTTCTCCTGATTGCTCTTTCTCCATTTATTTTTGCTGTGTCCTTATGCAGAACACTCCCTCTAACCATAGAGCCCACGGGCTCTATCCTGAGCCCTCTTTGATTTTCCCTCTATACTACTTCACTTGGTGATCTCATCAGCTTCTATTGGACTTCCACCTCCATGCTAATGATTCTCATGTCTACCTATCCTGCCCCAACCTCTTTGCTGATCTCCAGTCCTGCCTCTTTGCCTTTCAGAAGTCCTGAACTAGATGTCCAGTAGACATCTTAAACTCAACAGATCCAAAACTAAACTCATTATTCTTTCCTCTAAACTTCCCACCCATCCTAACTTCCCTATTATTGAATGTATTTATTCACATTCACCATCATTCATTCACTATCCTTCTAGCTCCCCAGGCTCATAGCCTGAGTCAGCCTCTATTGCTTACTATAAATCACCCCTCATATCCAATCTATTGCCATGTTCTGTTGATTTCATTTTAGCAACATCTCTTGAATGTATCTCTTTCTCTTGGGGTTCTAACAGTGTCATCATTCTGGTCCAGGCCTTCATCAGCTCACTTGTGGACTATTGAAACAACTTGCCTCAAGTCTCTCCTTCCTCCAAACTATCCTCCATTCAACCACCAAGTGATTTTCCTAAAGCACAGGTCTGACCATATCACACCCTCCCCTTGACCTCTTTTCCTCCTACTCGATAAACTCCAACGGCTCTCTAAGGCCTCCAAGATCAAATACAAAAGCCTGTTTGGTATAGCCTAATCCCCTCTTACATTTCCAGTAGGAAACTTACTCCCTGTCACATTCTTCAATCCAGTGACTCTGGCCCACTTGTTCTTCCATGAAAAAGACATTCCTTCTCTTGGCTCTGGTATTTCCTCTAGATCTCTACTATACCTGGAATGTTCCCCCTCCTCATCTCCTCTTATTGTCTTCATGTCCCAACTAAAAAACCCATCTTCTACAGGAAACCTTTTTCAATTCCTCTTCATTGTAGTGCCTTCTCTTAGTTCCTATTTATCCTATATATAGCTTGTTTGTGCTTGTTTGTTTGCTTCTCTGCCTCAGAGTGTGAGCTACTTGTAGGTTGGGACTAGTTTTTCATTTGTTTTTTTTCCTTTTTTGTGTCCCCACAGCTTAGAGAGTGAATGGCACATAATAGGCACAAAATATATATCAACTGACTTGTTTTGTGACCTTGAGGTCTTCTGACACTGGAATAATCATTCAAACCAATTCAAAACAGCATTTTTAAAAGCACTTTGAAAATCCTTTAGAAACTGGCTCACAACTATTTTTGGCCAGATCCAAATTTAGCAGGTGTTTTCTTTTTATAGCATCATTGCAAAGTTATTAAAGCTCATGTACCTCCAATTTTTGTCAGCCTCTTCATGCTTCATAGTGTAAATAGACTGAGCTCTACTGAGCAAAAAAAAAACCTGCATGGTTGTAGCATAAGGTGCTACTAACAGACACTTTCACCTGAGTGCACCAGAAATTTTTAAAAAATCATTTAAGAAGTTATGACCTAAGTTTTTATTGCCTTCAAAACCAGATTCTAAGTTTAAGTGGGCTAAGCAGATAATACAGCTAACATGGTATTTCAAGGTTAACAAAGCACTTCACAAAGCGATCTCATTTGCTCCTCACAACCATCCTGAGGTACTACAGGCATTTTTTTCTTATAAATGAGGAAATTGCAGCTCAAATAGATTAAGTGACTTGTCTATTATTATACAGCTAGTGTCAGGGGTAGGAATTGAAACCAGCTCTCTCCTGATTCCAAGTCTAATGCTTTTCCTTCATTGTCCTCAATAATGGATAAAGCATAAAATTCATAGCTTAGTCAAACTTCAAATATCTTTTTAAAAAATGCTTAATTGGCATCAATTGGGGAATGGTTAAACAAGCTGTGGCATATGAATATAATGGAATACTATTGTGCTGTAAGAAATGAGGAGCAGATGGATTTCATAATAACCTGGAGAGACTTATATAAACTGATACTGAGTGAGGAGAGCAGAATCAGGGGAACTTTGTACACAATTACAGACACATCATATGTGTGATGACTAACTGATAGACTGGGCTCCTCTCAGCAATACAAGGTTAGAAGAAAACTACAAAAGACTCATGATGGAAAGAGATATCCACATTTAGAGAAATCTATAGAGTATGAATGCAGATTGAAGCAAACTACTTGCTCTCTCTTTTGTGTTTTGTTTTGTTTTGTTCCTTCTTTCTCATTGTTCATTCCACTGGTTATAATTCTTCTTTACAACTTGACTAATGTTTAACGTGCAGGTATATGTAGAACCTATATTGTACTGCATGCCACCATGGGGGTAAGGGGGAAGAGGGAGGAGAAGGAGAGGGAGCAAATTTGGAACTCAAGGGATTGTGGAACTGAATGTTGTAAACCAAAAGTAAATAAATTTTAAAAAAAGAAAACAAAAAATGCTCATTTGAAATACTTTATTACGCCTGTTTTTTAGAGGCCAATGTTAAATTAGACAATATTGATCAGGTGTCAGCTCAGAGCTACTGTCAGCAAAGAGCTTTATAAACCTTGAAGCACTATATGTTATAAGATTGTAAACTCCATGAGGGCAAAGAATTATCTTTTTATCTTCCACATATGGTACTTAATATTTAATGAAAGTTAAATGATCACTGTGAAAGACTTAGCTACTTTGATCAATACAATACGATCCAAGAGAATTCCGAAGGACTCAACAAAAAAAAACAAAAAAGCTAGACCTGATGAAATGAGAGCAAACTGAAGCATAATCTTTTCATCTATTTTTCTTTTTTTGGTAGAGGGTGGTCAACATGGATAATATGAAAATGTTTTGCATGACTTCACATGCATAACTGATATCTTGCTTACCTTTTCAATGAGTGGGGGAGTGGTTGGGAGAATTTGGAACTCAAAATTTAAAAAAAGATGAATACTAGTAATCCTTCCCCCACCCCAAGAGAAAAGCAAATGATCACTTTCCCTTATCAGGAGAGGCTGGGAGATCATTTTCTCCAAAATATTTATGATAATCCTGTATTTTTGCAATTGCTTATTTTAATTAAGCACAGGTTACACTTATGACTATTAAATTTCATCTGGGGAGCATTTCTGATGAGGGGAGCTGGTCTGGGGAAGGACCATTGCAGCCATGGCATACTCAGGTCTTCTAGTGCCCATCATTGTGATGAGTGTGCTCTGAGGGGTCATCGGCTTCTTTGTCCCCAGCTTTATCCCCAAAGGTCCCAGTCGAGGTGTTATCATCACCATGCTGATAACTGTACTGTTCACTGCTATCTCTTTTGGCTGATTGCTATTCTGACCCAACTCAACCCTTTTTCTGGATCATACTTAAGAAATGAAACCATCTGGTATCTCAAGTATCACTGGCTTTGAGGAAGAAGATGATCTGTATGATGATCTGTCACCTAGGTAAAGAAGATACATCCTTCACATTTTAAAACACCTCTTAATCCAAAGACTGCCTTAACTCATGTTTGGAGACCAGCCGCCTTAAATATTTATTCTATACTTGAATTTTCATTTTATTCTAAAGTTCAGTATTTTTTGTTACATACTTCAAAAAAATTTACTTTGTCCACCTGTGTGCCTACTTTATCTAAAGTACATGCCAAATACACCAAAGGTATATGGACTCTTCTGATGCAGGTGATTTTAGTGAAATGTTATTATTCTCTTTCCCCTATTCATGTCTAAGAACTTGAAGATCTCCCCTGACCATTAACCACATTAAAAATAAATGATGTATTTAAGACTCCTACAGCAAGAGGAATGGCTACAGTTTTGTTAATCACCAGAAAATCATGTTCAGAAGGAAAATGTGCCCTAAAGGTGTTGGAGCTCTATTGAACTGTATTTTCCAAAGAGTTTAAAATTAAATTTCTATCTCCCTTTGGAATAAATTATTTTTTTCTGCTTTCTACAGAAAAAGAAAATTTCACCTGATGAGATTTAACTAATCATTCCAGACCATCAGGATGGTCTTAGATCCTGGCTTTGCCATCTAAAGAAATTTGATAAGCAAGCAACGTCTCCAACCAAGCCATTAATGAAAATGTTCAAGGTTAAAGTCAGAATCCTGTGTTATGCCTCTAGAGAACTCACTACGGATTGACATTTAGGTACTATCAATAAACTAGTTACATATGCATTCTTCCCTAGTGTAGTGCATCATCTCGTCCACAATGCTTAACAAAATCCAACTTGTTAGGATTATCTTCTAAATGTGACTTGCCACATAAGAGTTTCTTAGAGACTAGGTAACCTACAAACATGTTACAAAATGTGCAGTGTTTGGGGGGTTTTCAAAATGCAGTCATGGCTCATTTATTTTGAATAAGTCAATCACATTTTTTTTTTTTAAAGTGAAAGCTTTGTTCAAGTAATACACTTAAAACCTCTTCTGCTCTCATAGGTCTTCCACATTCAAGCAAGGAAAAGGTATAAGCTGGGCCATTAACACCAAGGTTATGAAAGGGATTTGGAGATGAATTTCAAACTGAATATGGTTAAGATGTTATCTGGATATAATGGCCTGCTGCTGTCAGTTCTTGCCTGGAACCCTTGTGGAAATAATCAAATGACTAACGTACTAAATTTCTCCATTTCTTCATATCAATACCCATTTTCTAGCTTCCAACATTCCTTTCCAAAACTCATTCACATATCCCATACTGGCTATTTTTGGCACCCACCTATAATTTCATATTATTTGATAGAGTCATAGTCAAGTTGGGTTTAAAATAGGTAGGGAGATTGCTCTCAAAAGTAGTTCTAACCAAGTGGTAGCAATAGGAAAAGTGACAGCATTTAATTGGGGGACTTGTGGAATAAATTACTTCTTCAACAAGACAAAAGAATCTAGTGATCTGCCAATGTGACAAACCCTGTTTAGGGGAACAGAACTATGGAAATTTGCATGGCTGGAATACTGTTTTTGCAGTTCACTCCTTGTTAATGCTGCCATTGTTGCTGATTAAAAGCCCAGATGAAAGTTACATAATATGATAATAATCAGAAAGATTATGGATGTAAGTGCTAGTGTAAGGTTTTCAGTTTTAAGAAAAGTGGTTCTCCCACAGACACTAGGAAATGCCTCCTGGAATATTAGCACTAAATAAGCCATGAGAGTGATGTCATAAATACCTAGGTTCTGGGGAAAATGATAAGTGTGTATAACCCTTATAAATTCAAAATTCTTTGGAACCCAAGTAATTACATTTCTTTCACTCATTTAATAATAAGTACCATTAGCTACACATTTTAAAATTAACTAACAAAATTTTTATGTCAGAAGTGACTATCTTCTTACTTGACATTATAAATCTTTCAACACTAAGAACAAGTTTAATAAGTACAAGTCAATTTACTTTATAACATCCAAATCTCACAAAATAAAGTTAGAAGGTCCACTTTTCTTGTTTTGTGCAATATTTAATATAACAAAATTCTAGCATAAATAATTTTAACACCCTCTTGAGGCTAATTATAATAGACACTTCTCTTTCATCTCAAATATAGAATATGCATTCTGGAAAACATGTGGCAACAACAAAAAGAAAAACGATATTGGGAAAAAATTTACATCAAATATGATAAATTAAAAACTTAACATCTATCATTCAAAGACAACACAGTTTCTAATAAATAAATGGTTAAAGAATATAGAACTTGCAAAAAAAAACCCCACAATTTGTGAGCAATCACTTGGAAAAAATGCTTAGTCTCACTAACAATGAAAGAATTGCAAATTTAAAAAAAATTGCAAATTCAAGCAACATGGAAGTCCCATCTTCACATTCCTCAAATTGGTAAAAATTATTATATGAAATGTCATCAGATTATGGTGAAACAGGCACCCTCATTCATTGCTGGTAGAATTTCTAAACTAGTTGAAACTTTCTGGAAAGCAATTTTGGAGGAGGCAGCAAAAGTTACAAAACAATTAACCCTCTGACTCAATGATTCTGGCAACATTATTGGGAATTCCCTGATTTCTTTTCCCTGAAGATGAAAAGCATTTATCACGTGTGGGTATGTATACAAATGAATGTGTGTGTGTGTGTGTATATATATATATATATACACATATATATATGTATATGTATATGCATACATTTATATACACATACTTTTAAAAAATAACTTAATAATTATCAAAGGGAATATATTACTAGATATTACATTAGAAAAATAATTTGATTAATAGGAATTACTGGGGAATATAGCCTGAGAATTTTATCAAAAAGAAAAATAAGTGTTATCTACCCAAAGATATTTATAGTAACATTATTACTAATGTTAAAAAAACTGCAAGTGACCCATAGTTCAACAACAGGGGAATGGTTAAGTAAACTGCAGAATATCAAGTCATAGAAATAGTGTAATATAATGAAGATAAATAAAAGGACTATAAAGAAATCAGGAAAGGCCTTGCTGAGATGAATTTTTAAAAAGCTGAACTAGAAGAACAGAGGACCCATCAATTACAACCAAATGAAAATTCAGTAAGAATGGACAAAAAAAGATGAAGCTTCCAAAGAGTGACTAACAATGTTACCAATATTTTATGCATGTAAATTCATTTATTTAAATACAAATAGATGTAATTCAAGTTTAATTGGTTTCACTGATGATTAATATTAAGCTTATAATTTTAAAATGTGATGGACCTACAAATTTTTTAAAAAAGATTTACAATTTATTTAGCCTTTGGTTAATGACCTTAAGATATTTTACAAATATGATTTGGTAGCAAACAATAATGTTGTTGTTATATATAATGATAAAGTTAAATGATTGTTATAAATAGAATCCTCCCCATTCATTTTGGGCCTAACAACTTCATGGCTATTATAAAAGGCACACAGAAAAAACGTGTCAGCAAAATATAGATTACATGTTAGCTTCAGCTAGTTTTCTTGCTTAGCAAGCCATAGCATAAACCAAAGAGTGTGAATGAGTCAGGGCGGGCAATCACTATAAACAACTCATATTTAACTCCTACTGATGGTGGGAAGTTTGGCATAGATAATCCTATCAGCAATGTTCTTTTCCAATGTAAAAGGTCAAATATAGAGTCTACAGTCTTTTACTTGTCTCAAGGATAGCCTTAGCTGTTTGGGAAGAAGAGAATACAATGTGCATACTTCTGAAAATTCCTGGGTTATATAGTTTATCATTATTATGACAGGGAACTTACAATATGATAAAAACATGCCAAATGCCTTGAACATAGTAAGAACTTAATGTCTCCTGAATAGAATTATTTGGCTTGTTCTCTACTTTAGAACAGCATTCAACAATTTTAAACAAGAGATTTTTTTTTGGCTTGGTTTAAAGACAGAATTGCCTGATTTCTTTTCCCTTAAGGTGAAAGGTATTTATCACATATGACATGTATACACACAAATATATATATATACCCAAATACTTTTAAAAATGACTTATTGATCATCAAAGGGAAATATTACTAGATATTGCATTAGAAAAATATTTTGATTAATAGGAAAAACAATTTTAGTAGTACAGCAGATTAGCCTATTTTTAATTTTAAAAAGAAAAAGAACTAGTTAAAAGAGCAGCAGTCATTTTGGGAATGAGAAATGCACTGGTACAATGTTTTAAGCAAATGAGCTTTTGTAATGAGTAGTACATATTAACATTCATTTAACATTTTAGTCCAATGCATTAAAAACCAAATTCATTATACCTCAAGCTAGAATTTAAATTACAGACACACTTTTAACCATCACATACTTACATTACTCATTTTTATCTGTTAATCTGTGATTGCTAACAGTTAGCCCATCTGTATGACAGCATTAGTTTTGAAAGATCGTCTCTGCATGTACTAATTGTAATTAGATAACATTAAGTTGTTTCAAAATTTATGTGCAAATCTTTTGATTATTATGAATTCAGTGTGAAGCAAATAGGCAATTTTCATTTGAGAATTCTATTCCTAGTTTAATTGTCACATACAGTAGTATAGTAGAAATTTCTTAAATCCCATTTTACTAAAACTGCAATTCACAATTCTCATAAATAACATTCAATTTAATTTTTCAGTAAAAATGGTGCAAAAAAGGGCATAGTGAGGTATTTACACACTTTATTTTTTAAAAAGCACAAATTAAGTCAGAATCTTTATCATAATCAAAAAGAAAACCAAAAGAAATTTTAGGATATAAGATTATTCTAGGTTTTTAATGCTTTTAAAACTTAAATCATTAATCTCTAGATGTAGGTAGAAGGTAAGAAATGGTAGAAATAAGGAAAAATAAAAGAAATTTTCCTTTCATTTGAAAAGATATAATTCCTTTCAATTATTATTTAAAGGACCTTCAGTACTTATGTTCTTATGAACTTTGTAAAAACATCCAGATAATTATACAGTGACTATGGACCTGAAAAGGCTTAGTGGTACTACTTCCCCAGTGACAGGCACCTCTAATATTTTAGTTATAGCCTTGCCACATTCCTTCTTTTGTTCAAGTAAATCACATAAGTGTACATGATGATTAATATGAAATTAAAATACAAATGAGTAGAATTGAGCCCAGAACAATGAACACTGTGTTCAAACAAGAAGAGTCAAAATGTGGAAATACGTTCAACATGACTGTACATATATAACCTATATCATATTGCATACTGTCTTGAGGAGAGAAGAGAGAAAGGAAGGAGGGAGGGAGAAAAATTTGGAACTCAAGACTTTACAAAAATAAATGTTGAAAACTACCTTTACATGTAACTGGAAAAAAATAAAATACTATTAAGGAAGAAGCAAGAAGAATCAAACCTATCATTTGCACCATTCAAATTCTTATTGACTCTATTAAAAAAAGTATACACAACTTCTCAAGTACCTCCCTTGATCATGATTATCTGGGAATAACAAGGTATAACATAGACTAGTGGTCAGAAGACCAGGATTCTAGTACAATATCTGCAGTTTACTGGCTATTTACCTTGGGCTTAGTCTCTTTAATTAAACTTTGTCATCTGTTAAGTGGAGGGAAGCAATACTTGTCTTGCCAAACCTAACAGGATTATTTTAAGGATCACATTAAATAACATGTGAAAGTCTTTTGAAAACTGTAAAGCATTATAAAATGTAATGTGGTTTTATCACTAGTGGTAAAATAGCATTCCCTGGAGATTATAATTAATGTATGCATTAAATCTATCATACCCTCTCATATTCATATGTCTCACTATGATTATGCTAGGTTAGAATAGGCCTTCTGAAAAGATACCATATTATGTCACAGGTTTAGAGATAGAAAAGAAATTAGCTAAAATGGCGAGAATCACTGAGCTCTTCCAAGTACAGAAGTTGGCTGTGAATTTTTTGGAGGTAATATATATAGGGCTGACAATATTCCATAGAAACTAGAATTCATCAGTGTCATTGACAAAGGACTCCTCTTCCCTAAATTAATACCCAATCAATTTATTAAATTAAATAGACTTGACATTTACATAATCCAACTGTTTCAGGTGATATCTGTTTTGCTTTATTTGTTAAGAATATTGGTTTTACTAGTTATTTTCCTTCACACTTTCCTCAAAGGGTCTTTAGGATGATCAAATAATAAAGAATTATTGGTTGGCTGACCCTGTAGTGATCTATCAAAATCTACTTTTCTCACCTGTTTTCAGCTATATTGCTGTTATAATATTAACTTACATTATTTCTGCCTCTGCAAAATTCAATTCAAAATTATTTGTAAAACTTGGTAGTCCCATTGATCTTATCACAACTCATACCCTTAAAGACATACCTTTTGGATGAATAATTATGAACTTTAGAAAACTGAGTAATATTATATTTATACTACAGCATACCTGTAAACAATTTGGCATTTACTAAAATACACACTTAATTTATACTACACCCCACGCAAGTTTACACAAGTCTTTTACCCTTAATTTTTAAATACACACACCAATATTTGCAAACATTATTAGTTAAGTTTATATACAAAACTGAAATTGTGATATTTGAGCCAGATAGTAATTTTACAAGAAAGCACCTGTGAATGGCTAATGATGTACAGTGTCAAGTCTCTATCAAAAGAAAACAAGTATGATTCTTCTCACAACACAGATCGATATTTACAAGCAAACATGATCCAAACAGCACAAGCAGATTCAGGGTAGGTAAATACTCGAACACGGACAGCAAGTCTCACTTGGTCACCTCGGCAACAAATTATTTCTTCACAGAAAGGAGACCTGTACAGAGAAAATAAAAATGCTAATACCAAAGTTAAGTACTCAAGGAAAATAATGCCATTGCATCTTTTTTTAAAGTAAACAAGATTCTTATAAACACCTATGGATCTCTGATTGTTTTAAATATTATGCTCCAGTGTGAGATACACTAGGTGTTAATGAAGCCCAACAACTCCTCTGCCACACTTTTTCAGTCACATGGTTGCCTTAACTGCCAAATCTGATGGTCTTTTCTCAGTCTTAAGCAACCTCAATTTATCTGTGCATTTGATAACGCTGACCACCCTCTCTACCTGGATAATCTGTTCTAGGATTTCATGACACCATTCTCCCCTGGTTATCTGCCTCCCTCTTAGATTACTTCTTCTCAGTCACCTTTGCTGGTTCATTCATATCACACTCATTGCAGATGTACTAAAAGGTCCTGTCTTGGGTCCTCTTTTCTCTTCCTTCTATATTTACTTACTTCGCAATCTCATCAGCTCAATATCATATCTATGCAGATCTATATATTCAGTCCCAGTCTCTTCCTTGAGTTTCAATCTTTGACATATTAAACTAAATGTTTCAGAGACATTTGAAACTCAACACGTCCAAAACATAACCAACTGATTTTCCCCAAAAAACATACCCTTCTTCCAACCTTTACTACTTTTGTCAAAGGTACCACTACCTGTCCAGTCTCCCAGGTTTGTGACTTCTCCATTACCCTCACGTCACATATCCAATCACTTGCCAAATCTTATTTCCACAACATGTCACCAAAGATCCCTTCTTTCTACTCATACAGCTACCAACTTAGTTCAGCCCCTTAAAATCTCTCTTTTGTACTAAATTTTAATTTTTTCCTCAATTACATGTAAACAAAAATTTTTAACATTCATTTTTTTTTAGAGTTCCTTAACATGACAAAACAGGAAAATTATAAATTCTGAAGATGTGGGAATATCAGAACATTAATGCATTGTTGGTGGAGTTATGAATTGATCCAACCATTCTGGAGAGCAATTTGGAACTATGCCCAAAGGACTATAAAAACATGTATACCTTTTAACCCAACAATACCACTTCTAGGGCTGTACCCCAAAGAGATCATATAAATGGGAAAAGGACCCACACGTACAAAAATATTTACAGTAGTTCTCTTTGTGATGTCAAAGAACTGGAACTTAAAGGGGATGCCCATCAACTGGGGAATGGTTAAACAAGTTGTGGTATATGAATGTAATGGAATAATACTAGTTGTGCTATAAGAAATGATGAGCAGGAGGATTTCAGAAAAACCTGGAAAGACTTATATGAAGTGATGCTGAGTGGTGAGAGCAGAACCAGGAGAACACTGTACACAGTTACAGTCACATTGTGCAATAACTAACTTCGATAGACTTGGTTCTTCTCAGCAATGCAAGGTGCTAAGACAACACCAAAAGGCTCATGATGGAAAATGCTATCCACATTTAGAGAAAGAATTACAGAGTCTGAATGCAGATCAAAGCATACTATTTGCTCTCTTTTTTGTTTTATTTCTTCTTTCTAGTGGTTCATTCCATTGGTTATAATTCTTCTTTGCAACATGACTAATGTGAAAATATGTTTAATGTGAATGTATATGTAGAGCCTATATCAGATTGCATGCCATCTTGGGGAAGGGGGAGGAGAGAGAAGGGGAGAAAATTTGGAACTCAAAAGCTTGTGGAACTGAATGCTGTAAATGAAAAATAAATAAATTAGGGGGAAAAATTTGAGTTCCAAATTCTCTCTCCTTATTTCCTCCCTCTCATTTACCCCTCCTTGAAAAAGCAAGCAATTTTATATGTATTATACATGTGGAGTCAAGGAAAACATTTCCACATTAGCCTTGCTACAAAAGAAAATGCAAACCAAAAAACAAAACAAAACAATAATAATAAGGAAAGTAAAAAAAGTATGCTTCAATGTGCATTCAGACTGTCAGTTCTTTCTCGGGAGGTAGATAAAAATCTTCCCAAGTCCTTCAGAACTGTCTCAGATCACTGCGCTGCTGAGAACGGCTAAGGCACACGCCACCTCTATTAATCATCATTTCATGCCTAATTTACTGCAGCAGCCTCTGAACGTCCTTCTGGCTTCAGTTCTCACTCCATTCATCCACCTTACACGCTGCTGCTAAAGAAACTTCCTTAAACGCTGATCTGATCACATCACTCTCCCAAACCAACAACTCCAGTGGCTCTTCAGGGTCTGCAGATTAAAATACAAACTCCTCTGTTTTGCTTCTAAAGTCCCTTACAATCTGTTTCTATACATCTTTTTAGCCTCACTGGATGTTCCCATCCCTTGTGCATTCTACAATATAACCAAACAGGCCTTCTCTCCATTCCTCACACATGACATTCTATCTCTTGTCTCCTGTCTTCACACCTGTGCACCCTAAAGCTCTGGAATGCCCTTCCTCCTCAACCTCACTTCACAGAATCCTTCTCTTCCCTTAAGACACAACTCAAGTATCACCTTCTTCACAAAGACTTTCTTGAGCACATTGGTTATAATTCTTCTTGAGCATATTCCACTGCTATTATAACTCCTTCCAAAACTATCCAGTATTTACCCGCTTTGTATTTATTCCATGTATTAGTATATGTATTATTGTCTCCCCTACTAGAATGTAAGTTCCCTGTGAGCGGCAATTGTTTCATTCTTTGTATGTGTATCACTGGTGCCTAGCTCAGTGACCAGCATATAGTAGGTGCTTAATAAATGATTACTGACAGAGTGATTCTCCAGTAAGAAAAAAACTGACAATTAGTCATTGATATATTATCAGAGAAAAATACTTCTAATTTACTGGCAGCAAGAAGATGCAGTAGATAGCAGGCTAGGGCTGGAGTAAAAAAAAACAAACCTCAAGTTCAAAGCTTGCCTCAGACACATACTAGCTGTGTGACCCTGGGCAAGTCATTTAACCTCTGTTGGTCTCAGTTTACTCATATGTAAAATGAGGATAATAACAACCCTCTTCAAGGTTGTTGTGAGGATAAAATTAGATATCTATAATAATGTTTTGCAAACCTTAAAGCATTCTACAAGTACCAGCTATTATTGTTGTTTTTGGTTGTGTTGTTTTATATTAACTTCAGCTCTAGAGATAATAGTTTTGATATCCCATCACCTACCCTCTGATGTGGCTTGTCCTACAGATAAACAATCTTCAAAACGAGTGAAAAGTGAATTTCCTTATTTTCTGCAAATATCACAGTTTATTGGATAATAAATTCAAACTTGGAAGGTACTTTAGCTGTCATCCATTCTAACCACCTTATTTTCCACATGAGGAAACTAATGGCAAGATTAAATAATTTGCCCAGTATTATCCAGGGAAGTGAAATAGGATTTGAACTCAGGTTTTCTCTCTCCAAAGTTCTTTGCACCATGCTGCCTAAGAAATCCCAGCCTAACTTTCGAGGGACTCTGAATGTGGCA
Source organism: Pseudochirops corinnae (assembly GCA_028646515.1). Classification (NCBI taxonomy): domain Eukaryota; kingdom Metazoa; phylum Chordata; class Mammalia; order Diprotodontia; family Pseudocheiridae; genus Pseudochirops; species Pseudochirops corinnae. Next base: position 188,088,085 of record CM053587.1, read on the forward strand.
CATAATCTTTCCAGAACTCAGCTACTTTATTTTTATCTTTAAAATACATTTGGGCTAAATGTTTTCTATAATCTACTCTAGCTCTAAGGATCTGATTCTACGAATATCCTACCGGAGACAGGTAGCAAATGCTCGTCTTGCATTTCTATAAACAAAATGTATAGGGAACCCCTTAAATGTATGACCATCAGGTACAGCTCTCCGTATGGCATCCTGAAATTCTTCATTTCCTGCAGATATACTAGTTGTGCGCTCAAATTCGTAAGACGCCAAAGCTGGTGACAAAAGATAGGAGAGCTGGTCTTCCCAAACAGTAGTGAGGCCAAGATCCTGTAGCAGAAAGTAAACCATGAAGAACATATTTTTCTATCTATAAAGCATAATTAAAATCATATAATCTGGTATATTTCAACAAAAGATTTTGATGAAAGTTATTACAAAGCCCTATAAGAGAGAAGGAATGATTGGTATGATTGGTATATGTGTGTGTGTGTGTATATGTATATATCCACCTAAGAAAATACCATGGAATATTCCCAGTATAAAGGCAGAGTACTAGTAATATAATTTTAGTGGAACAAGAATGAATTTACTAGTCAGGAGAATAGGATTCCATTCCCAGCTCTGCTGTTAATTAGCTTGTTCCACTCAGCTAATCTATCTGGACCTCAGGTTGCTTACTAGAAAAATTGAGTTAGATAGACTAGATGATTTCTGAGATCTCTTTTGGCTTTAAATTCTGTAATTCCATCTCAGTTTTGTACATCCTTTCAAGGCATAAAATGTTTCACATTATGTGTCAATGAAAAACAGAAAAAATAACTTAAGAAAATAGTACTTTTAAAAAAAATTACATTTTAAAAAACCTTACACAATTTATGACAACTTAATCTGATTTTATAGTTTCTCAACCACATTACAGAAAACCTATACAAAATAAAGTTTCAAATTCCTATTTGTTTAAAGTAAAAGAAGATTAATCACCCCTACTGTGATGCTGAAGACAAGTATAGTAAATTTTACATTCAGAATTAATGAATGATTGATATCCCCCCAAGTATTTTTTTTTAATTCCCACCCCTGGCTACAAAGTCACTGAAAAAGCCTCAATATTTTGGTTACTGATTGCTAAAAGCTATCTTTTAAAAATCTATGATATTTGTTTTAAAAATACTTACCTGTCTGTGCTCTGACACCAGCAATCTCAGCTGCATCTCGATTTCGTTACTTGTTACTGAAGAATCAATCACTGAAGCACAAAGAGGGGGAAAGGGAGGAAGTGAAGTTGTGGCCCCAGGAGCACAAACTGATTTGATTGCTTCTTCGCTCATGGGTTTCCATTTGGACTCATCATTCAGATCAAATACACAAAGTTCTACCGAGTCAGAAGGCTGGCAGTTTCCCAAAAACATCTGATGATTGAAAACACACCCTATAGTTCGATATGGGTAGAGTGGTTTGGGTTGTTCAACAGCTGGAGGATCATCAGGATTGATGGGTTTATGGATATACCTGAAGATAAAAATGACACACTTTAACATTAAAGATTTTTAAAATTAATGATATGGCATTTTAACAATACAAAACCATTCATCTACCACTGAAGGATAGAGCTGCTCCCCAGTGTTGGTCATTTAATTGTTTTTCTTTCTTATACATTTTCATAATTCAATCACTCACTTCACTTGAATGATAAGACCTCCTGTGAGTTTATGGCCAACACAAAATATTTAATCAAGAAATGTCATGTTGGTCTATGTTGAGAGCTAAATACAGATTTTTATGAAACCTGAGTACAATCACTGTCATTTTTCTACATATGGATACTGTCATATGTACATACACATATTTACATACATACATACATGCATACAATACGGTTATTTTCTTTGCTTTTCAGAATACTCTCTTAGGAGAGTTACTTATTTTGAATCAATAATGTTGTTAAGTCTGCAGGTCAAACTAAGCACACTTAGTGACCAACTAAAATAAGGTAGCTATACCAAGAAGAACTAAGACTACTGCTCTTTTCTAAACAAAAACTTACATGGCATTTTAACTTCTTATAATCACAAATTCTCCAAGGTAGGCATTATCACAATTATTATCACAAATATTATTATTCCTCTTATACATATGAGGAAACTTAGGTCTAGAGAAACTATAGCCTGACCATGGTCAGAAACAGGACTCACAATTTCAAGTGTATTCTTTCCTCCACACCAGAGCATTATTATATAAATGTGCCCACAAAAATCAAAATTGTTGTTGTTGTTTTTTCAGTTGTGTCTGACTCTTTGTGACCCCATTTAGGGTTTTCCTGGCAAAAATACTGAAGCGGTTTGCCGCTTCCTTCTTCAGCTCATTTTACAGATGAGGAAACTGGGGCAAATAGGGTGAAGTGACTTGCATAGGGTCATACTGCAAGTAAGTGAATGAAGCTGGATTGGAACTCATCAAGATAAGTATTCCTAACTCCAGACCTGGAGTTCTACCCTCTGTGCTCTAATTAAAATCATTCACTTCAAAATTGGCATATAAGCATTTCTAAAGATAAACATCGTTTATTTGACTGACATTCTTGCAGACTTCTTCATATCATACTTTTTTATTGTAACTTAAAAATCCAACTTCTATGCAACCTTAGGAATAGGTGGTAGTAAACTTGTTTATAGTAACAATTTTATGTCAAATAAGCTGAAATGTTGGTTTAATTTTACTATGAGTGTACCCAAATAAGAGAGAGATTTGTTAAAAAAAAAAACAACTTTTATAGGTGAAAATTTCTTGTTATTCATTTACATAGTTGCCTTAATTGAAATATTACATGACCATATGAAGATTAGAAAATTAAAATTACTCTATTATACACATTTCAAATCACATGTCAACATGAACACTGAAATTATATTAAAAATACTGTAATCTTTGTCTAATGAAATTTTGGGGAGGAGAGGAGGGGAAAGGCAATCAGGGTTAAGTGACTTGACCAGGGTCATACAAGTCAGTAAGTGTCAAGTGTCTGAGGCCGGATTTGAACTCGGGTCCTCCTGACTCCAGACCTGGTGCTCTATCCACTGTGCCACCTAGCCACCTCTGTCTAATCAATTTTTAAAAATTAAATTTACTGACCTATGCCCTGTTAAACTTTCCCAAAAAGTAATGGTGCCATCAGTCCCACATGTCATGACCCAGGCATGAGGGACTCCTTTAGCCTTTGTCCCTACACAAACAAAGGCTTCTAATCCATATCCAAGGAGAAGACTGCACAAAAGGTTAGCATGGTCTTCACAGTCACCCTAGGAAATGAAGAAAGTACATTAAAATATTTATCAATTGTTTTCTAGCATACTTAAAAAATACAAAACAGAGATCTATAAATAAGTTTCTTTGGCTTCTAATCAGTCCAAAAAGTCAGAGCCAAGGTGATAAAATGTCTATGAAGTTAAAAAATAATCAGCAGTTTTAGGGTCAAATACAAATTCCGCTATAAATTTGAGGGTTCACAAAACAAGAATTCTCTTAATGTGCAGTTCTATTTTTATAAGTAATATTTTGAACTTAGAAACTAAGGAGTTGGAAATTCTGAGTCCTAGCACCATAAAAAATTTCATCTGTTACCTTTGATAAGTCACTGAACTTCATTTTCTGTCAAATAAAAAGATCGCTATTTTCCATTTATACAGCTCATTAATTCTTTTGACTGCTATTTTATTATCTAGGGTGTTTAAAAGGGCACTTAACATGAACCCTAATTTGATCTCTTCATTTCTAGCAAGACTATATTTAGGTCAAAAGTAAAATTAATTCTTCAAAGTTACTGTCAATTAATTGAGACTAAAAGGAAAGTTAGTAATTAGTGATAAGTTCCTCACATAACAACTCATCTACAGGGTTCTAGTAAGTAATAAAAGTATGTCCTTTATGCTATTATCCTAATATTAGGGCAATATTACTATTACCATAAAGTGTTCCATCTATGTTCAATTTTCATTTTTAGTTCTACAATTGAGTTTAATATGACACATTTTAATTACAAATTCATTTCTAAAATTTCTTTTCAAATATAAAACCTCAAAATCTATATATACCTCCCCACTGAGATGATCTAAACAGGTAAATTGCTAAATTTACTAAACAGATAAAAGAGAAAGTGACTCTCTGTTTTGTAAAACGAACTACTATATGATTATCTAAAATATCGGGGCAACCTAAATACACTATAATGCAGGGTGGTCTCAAACCCATCCTGTGTAAATAAGTTTTCTTAAAGATAAATATTATTTATGTTTGACTTTTCTAGGACATAGCAAGGGCAACAAAACAGACTTTTGGCCAGTGTATTGTCTTTCACTTCTGCTAGAGATTCATCACGTATCTCTGAATACATACCACATCTATAATCTCTATCTAATAGAGGTTAAATCAAAATAAGATTGTGTTGAAAATCTATTTCTTGTACTGACACTGTTTCAATAATGTGAATCCTAGAAAGTACCCCTAATTGCCAATTACTATCTTGAAAGATATTTATGGAACATAGAAGATGAAGAAACAGTTCAACAATATCCCTAAATTAAATTATTAAGAATTACTAAAAATTTTGAACTTTTAAATGTTACAATTTCAAGATATTTGCATTTTCTCCCTTTATTTTGAAACCATCAAATCTTCCTTTTCACTTACTGCCCAGGCAAATGGAACACAAGTAAGATAAAGAGACTAGGGTTTTAGTCGGGGTTCTACCACAAATCACTATTTCATTTGCCACTATATATCATTATTCATGTCTTTAAAGATGAGGTAAATGCCAGCTGTCTCTCCCTATTTTACATGGTTCTCATTAAGAGAAACAGAAATACAATGACTTAATTAAAGAAACAGGCTGCTATATAAATCTAAGATGTTACTGTTTTTACTCTCCTTCCTTAACTATTTATTTTTGGTGACTCATTGGCTTTCATTATTCAGTCTTGTCATTATTTTTCTTCTTTGACTTTTAAGTGTATTCCCTCCCTACCCCCTCATGGTGAAAGTAATAAGTTGGGATTTTGAATAATGATTTAATGTTTAGATTGTTATCTATACATTTTGGGGGGTAAAAATTTAAATAAAAAGTTCAGAGTAACTATAATGGACTGCTGTAATAATCCTATACCTTGTTTCTACAGAGAAAGGCCAGTAGAGTGCACCACTGTTCGTGTTTACCTCCTCCTCCAATAACAGAGGCTCTTTCATAACCAAGGACATTAACAAATCTTGCTGCTTGCCTTGGAGTATCCAGGAGCCGCCCAGCCCGAAGGGGTCTGACATAAGAGCATACGGGTCTATTTATCCCATTTTCATCCTGAAAATAAGGTACCATTTATGATTAATTTCCATTCAACTTCATCACTTTCTTTAGAATAAGCTATATAGGATAAAATGAACAAGAAAAAACCTAAATTTCTTTAGAAATAAAATTTTAATGCTATTTGTATAGATTCATTCATTAATTCAACAAGCATTTATTAAGTACTTACTATGTGCCAGGTACCATGCAAGGTATGGGGAATACAAGGATAAAAATGAAACAGCCCCTGACCTCAAGGAGTTTATATTCTATTAGGGTGGGCTCCCCCCTATCCCTCTTCCCAACTTCTCCATTACTGTTGAGGGCACCAACACCCTACCAGTCATCTAGGCTCACTATATAGCCATCACCCTCCATTCCCACTTTCTCTTACTTCTCATATCCAATTTGTTGCCAAGTCCTGTGAATTCTACCCTCCTACCATCTCTCACATATACCCCTTTCTCTCCTCTGACAGTGCCACCACCCTGGTGCAAGCAGTTATCACCTCGTGCCTGGACTACTGCAATAACCTGCTGGTTGGTCTCCAGGCCACAAGTCTCTCCTGACCCAGTGCTAGTCCAACTATAGTCACCACACTAGAAATAATAACATCTATTTAAGGTTACATATTAAAAAAATACTTAAACAGTCCCTTGGAACGAAAACAAAACAAAAATAATTTGACCTTCCTAAAATCGTGTTTCATCAAAAAGAAAGGTATTATATACTGAGACTGAGTAACTTGTTCCAACAGGATTTAACCTGTATGCACAGAGCACCAATTCATTTTGTAAACTATCAAAGCAGTATTGTAAAGTTCACAAGTATCAAATAAATATAAAAATATATTTATATAAATATAAATCAAGTAAATCAAGTAAATTTCTCTAACTAAATGAACCAGTTTTTATCTATTTTAAAGAAAATATTTACAGGAAGTTGAGAAAAGTCTAGAATCAAACCAGTCTTATAAAATAGTGACCAAAAATTATAAACCAGGTAGGTCAGCCTATTCTTTCACCTAGGAGATACTCAAATAGAAAAAGAAAATGAAACTATTTGCTTGGTACAAACTTTGATTTTCTTTGAACAACTATGCTAAATGAAACATATATACCAGTGGTTCTCAACCTTCCTAATGCCGTGACCCTTTAATAGAGTTCCTCATGTTGTGGCGACCCCCAACCATAATTATTTTTGTTGCTACTTCATAACTGTAATTTTGCTACTGTTATGAATCATAATGTAAATATCTGATATGCAGGATGTATTTTCATTGTTACAAATTGAACATAACCCGCAGGTTGAGAACCACTGATATATGCCAAAACAGATAATGGATATATGCAGACAAATTACTTTGATATAATCCACAAACCTGTGCAAAAATCTTTACCAGCCTCGAATTATGGGAAGGTCGTATTTGCAGATATTCTCTCCACCACTGCTTAGCATACACAAGAAATAAACGCTCTCTCTCTGCTGTTTTCTGTCGTTCCAAAGCAAGCTTTAATAAAGAATGACCTAGTATGTTAGTTTAAAAAAATTCTTATATGTCCATTCCTCACAGAGTATTAAACTTGAAATAATGTACTTGTTAAAAAAAGTAACTTGATTTTTAAACACTAAAAATTACAATACCAAAGAAGTTAAAATTAATATTTTAAAATCTTTTATTTCCAGATATAATCCTCCAGAACCATTTATTTTAACAGTTTTTTAAAAAGAGGAAAGCAGTTATGTAAAAATCAACTAATACATTAATATATTATATGTAATATTCCACACACATAGTCTCCCAGAATAGTTTACCTTTAGGAAGAAAATTACCTTTTGCTCAATCAAAAATAAAGGCTTTGCATTTGAAGCTCTCAAAAAATAAAATTAATTTTCAGGAAAAAGTTATGAAATGCATACTATTATGAGTACACAAGAAACAGTGTCTTACTGATCTGAAGTACAGATCAACTTTGACTTTTCAGTTTTAACTTGTGTTACAAAAATGTAAATTAGAATTGGAAGGGACCTCTGAAACTATCTAGTCTAACTCCCTTATTCTATAGATAAAGCACCTTAGGACTACAGAAGTTCAGTGATTTGCCTAAGGTCACAAAGGCAGTAGCGAATTACTAGCAAAATTAAAATTCAGGTGCTCTAACTCTAAATAAAGTACCATTTCCAGGCCCTAGAAAAAAACATGCTGCAGAATGAGAGAATAATAACTTCCCAACATCATGGCTAATGCCTGCTTTGTCCAAATCCACACACAAAAAAGAAGAGAAAATTGTAGCATATGGCCATGATATAAAATACTGCTGATTCACTATGCAAACAAAGGAATCAGGTTTCTCTTCCAAACCCAAACTTCATTTTTCTCTCCACCATAGTACTGGATCCAAAACTATACAGCACCTTCCACTTAATTTTCTCCCCAGATTTTAAAAACAGAATGCTTTTCTACAAAATAGGATTTATATTAATTTTAACCAATTAACTTTGTTTTGCACTATTGATATATCTTAGGAAGTAAGAGTATTGAAGGACAATTTTCAGTTTTTCTCTGATTTAATTCCACCTTACTCCAATCATATCTTTATTCCATATCCCCTCAGAATTTATATATTCAATTTCATCTGTTACTTGTATCACACACACACACACACACACACACACACATATTTAGTCTCCCCAGTAGAGTACAAGTTCTAGAGCAAAGTTCACATCCTTTGAATCCCCTCAGAACATCTCTATGTACTTAACACAAGAGAGGTCGTCCATAAAAGTTTAATAACTTAAATGTGAATAGGCCAAGATGAAAAAATTCAGAATTACTTACCTGAGTATTTACTATTTCTTGGGACAATGTTTGATTAAGTTGTGGATATACCTCAAGTTTTACATTTAAAATTCCAACAGAAACTTTTGATTCTGTACCTACAAATATAAATATTAGAACTTTAGAGGTTTTAACATTACATAAATTCTAGATAACAAATATTTCCCTTGAGTAGAATTTAGACCACTTAATATTTATGTGAAAAAAAAGAAACTTTACCATTTATATTCAATAATGAATCAAAGTAACAAATTTAAAATCACTGTATTTTTTAATTTTATTTAAGGTCATTAAACTTTATTAACTTTATTACCTGACTGAGTCAGGTAATGATAAGGTATTCCAAATATGTGCAAAATTACATATAGTACTATGCTGGTCTTGGAAATAAGTACAAAATAAATTGTACTAGTATACAAACTTAGTTTTTAAAAAATGAAATTATATTAAAAAAAGAACTGCCCTCACCTCAGCTTGAACTAATGGGGAAGAAATCTTTTACTACTACTTTTGCATGTACAGCACATGCCCATTTGCCTAGGACAGTTAAATAATATTATTTTTATATTTAACAGGATCAAATATTTAGAGTTGGAAGAGATCTAAGAGGTCATCTAATCCAAACCCCTCATTTTACAGATGAAGAAATTGAAGCTCATGAGGGGAAATACTTTGCCCAAAGTCACACACAGGTCCTCTGACTCCAAAGCCAAGACCTACTCCTCTGTATGTTGACTGCCATTTGGACTGTGTTTATACTTTACTAAGTACTTTCACATGCTTTAGTTCACTTGACCCTTTTAACTCTACGCGGTAGGTCAGGGAAGGTGTTACTCTCATTTTCCAGATGATGAAACAAATGTTGAAGTGATCTACTAAAGGCTGAACAAGTAACAAAGTTTAGCATCAAACCTAGATTTTCTGACGATAAATCTGGTATGCAGGATTTTGCTTAATTGCACAAACTGATTAGATTGCTATTTTTTCTAAGATTTAGAAGACTAAATACTTCATCCCCCAAATATGCATAATATTATATTTTATACCTAAGAAGGCATCCAATCTAAATCTCGAAGTGTTCTACGGTTGCCATTATAAATGTCAACCATCAATAAATGATACTATCTCTTCACAAGACATAGGAGTTTGGGCTCAAAGTATAGGAAATCTCTTGGAAGTGATTTAAAAAAAAATTCAGACATCATCTTATTTGTTTGTAATTTAGCTCTTATCTAAAAATAGAATGCCAAAAATAAAAGTTTTTTAAAATTTCCAGTTGCCTAAAATTTGGATATTAACTAACTTACTGTATTATTGATAAAGAAAGGGGGATGATTTACAGGTTCTCAGATGATTTCAGTAAACATTAACAATCACTAATGTTGACCAGTATAAAGACTTCAGTATAAATGTAAGGAATCCAGTCTGAATTAGCAAAAAGTTTAAATTTTTAAAAAATGTCTATATGAAATTTTGTTAGAGCACATACAAATATAAATTAATAAAAATGACAGTAATATCCAAAATGACTTACATTTAAAAAATTAATTTACCATAGACCTATATCATACAAGATAATCACAAATGTAAAAGTTCTTTAACACATAATTTATGAAAGCCCAAAGTTGAATTCTTAATTTCATCAGTAGTTACCTTGAAAAGGCCACTACTTTTAAATATTTAAAGCAATTATCTCTAACATAATTTGATGTAAAAATTCCCAAATTTACATTACTTCCAAAAATTCCAAATTACAATTACTTCCATTACATACCTAAATTACTGAGTTTAGTCTTTTGGAATAAGTTTTGTTACCAAATACCATGCCAAATTTGGCTATTGCTCATTAAGTCCAATACTGAAATAATAACATTATAATTCGCACATAGAATATTGGAGGGGTTTTTTTTTAATTAGAAGGCAGACAAAAGTAATTTTTTAACCATTTATTTTTGGAGTTCTGGAAAAAAATTATCCAAAATTTCTATGTTCATGTTAGAGGAAAATTTATGACAAAATCGGATTGATTATGAAAGGGTAAACTCATATTTCCTCTGGATATTTTCTAGTAATAAGATATGAGAATCTAATTGAGGGGAAAATGCCTCCAAAGATGAAATATGGGAAGACACCTCCCCTAGCACCTCTGAAGAAATAGAGGGCCATGGGTAAAGAACAATGCATAGAACCTCAAACTTATTTGATGCATTGATTGCTTTTGCTGAGTTTTTTTTTTCACCTTCTTTTTTTGGTTCTTTGTTATAACAGAGGTAAAGGAAAGGAATAATGGGCAAATTTAGATGGTGATAGAAGATATTAATAACAACTGATTTTTAAAAAGAAAAAAACTCCTCATAACATTGATTTCTAATCATCATACCTACACCTAGAAGTTCCACAGCAATATTGGTTATTCCATTATCTGAGCCAAGGACTGATCGCCATTCCAAAAAGTAGGATGCTACTAAAGAGGTCTCACCAAATATATCAGTTTTGATTAGAACCATATGTACTGGATCACATATTGATAACATTGTTGTTGCATCAGCCATTCTAGTTCCATCACCTAGCAATATCAAACCAAGAGAAAGTGATATAAATGTTAAATATCATCATAGTAGCCTTAATACTTTCATCAAAATCATGTTCACCAAGACAAAATCAAATAAGATTGTATACTATTTTCAAGGGAAAATGCATTCAATGATAAAAAACAAAGAAATCTCTAATCTTCAGTTCTCTTCAGTTACATTTTTATAAAAATTTAAAATTTTATTTATAATAGCAAAGCATAATTATAGTTTTATCTTCTAAGAGGTCTGGGTCAAATTGGGACAAGTGATCTAGGCACTAGATATTAAACAAGTTGAATATCTCTATTTTAAAAATAAGAAAACATTATCTCATGGAGTTCTTGGTGGTTGGTATTGTTAGAAGAGTACTGAAGAGACTGTATTATGCTATGTAAATAAAACAGGTTGCTACATTTTCTGCAAATACTGATAAAAATTTCAACAGAGGCAAAATCCTTTCAAATATACCACAAAATAATACACAAATAGGGAAAAGTAACTCATCTAACCAAAATGAAAAAGTTTATCACTTTGGATATAGCAAAAAAAAGGTTTGATTAAATGACAATGAAATATATTTCTTATGGAAAAAATAAATTATGGTTTTAAATTAATATAAAAGATTCTTAGCCTTTTTGTGTCATGGAAGCCTTTGGGAGTCTAGTGAACCATATGGATCCCTTTTCAAAATGTTTTTATGCATAAAATAAAATACAAAAGAAACAAAAAAAAGTTAATGGACCATACGTTAAGAACCTCTGACATAAAGTAAAACCAAAGATTCCATTACCATAACTTTAAGACTATGAAGTATACTTAAAATACACATTTATCTTCATGATTCTAGAAATCTAGTCACCCACCATCAATTACATAGTAAACACAATTACTACAAACCGCCAAGAAAAATCTGAGACAAAAGATGAAGGAAAGGATTAAACAAAGTGGGTGACAGATGGCACAAAAGAGAAACAGAAGTGGAGCACAGCTATAAAAAGACTGGCAACACTGGAAAGGCGAGGGAGAAAATGGGGGAGCAAAAATGAAGAAAATGGAGGGAAAGGTGTGAGCACTGTAAATTTTCCCTTGTAGCAAAAATCCAATACATATTAAAAAATATATTGACATGCAAAATAAATTTAGATTAACTGAGCTAATTCACTGGATTTCTTACCTAAGCTTTCTCTGTGAACTTCAAGCAAAAAGCCATCATGAAAATCTGGTTCACAGGCACATGGGACAGGTTTAGAGCGGAAACGTTGGTTTCGAAAATGTAAACATAAAGTGAAGGTAGAACAAATTTGTCCAGGTAAAGGATCAGGTTCTTGTAGATGTTCCAAGAAAGCTTTTCCACCCAAAACCTGAAGGTAAAGATACCTCCGTGTTGGATCAATATTAGCTGTAAAGTGTAGCAATATATATGAGGAAACTGCCAGAATATTTTAAGGAATGTGATTAAAACAATAGGAAATATTAAATTGATAGGAATAAAAAGAAAAGACACATAAAATAATTTTTAAGACTCATTTGCTCATCAGAAGTAAAGATCACATGGAAGTAGACTGACTTTTTTCTATTGCTCTGACTCAAAGAAGCAGCCCAGATTTTGGGCTACCTGTTGTTTTTTAAGGTGCTTGTTTGACATTTTTAAGTTTCATCAAACCAACTATCCTCTTAGAGCCTGACAATTATCTGGGACAGACAAATGTATTTAAAATCATGTATAGATATTACTTTAAAAGCAGGTTGCACACCTGATATAAAATGTAGCATTATAACACATGAAAAAGAATTTATTTATTTTGTTTCATAAAATTGGATACTGCCCCCCTACAAAGTAAAGTTTATTTATTTTTGTTGATAATGAAATTTTAACATGTTTTCAAATATGCACTATCAAAGAATATCTAACAGCAACTAAATTAACATTAAGATTAAAATACACACTTTTTTTCAATAGGGTTGACTGCTTATCATTAAAATTAGATGGTTTTGGAGAGGAAGTCAATTCTCCATCAGCTAGGTCCTAGAAAGGGAGAAAAACACAGAAATAAAGTCATTATTAAAAAAGAAAACTCCAATAATTGAGGGTTAAGGGATCAATTTCCATTCCTTACACAAAAGGAAAGAATGGAACTTTAGATACCATCAAAACCACTTTATTATGCTAAATATCTCTATAATAAATAATAAAGGAATCTTGTACTTCAATAATATAAAAACCTACTATAATATAACAAGAGTTTAAAAACCTAGTTTATTCATGAACTAGCATATGGTCTTAAAGTTCAGGAATAAAATTTAAATTTTATTCACCCTACAAACAGAACTTTGATACCTTTCCCACTATGAACTAATTTTAATGAGGTAATGACAATTATGCAGTAGGAGCTGTTATTAGGTTAATTACAACAAATGGGTTCATGAGTCTCAGTCACCAAAAAAGCAAGCTGTATTAAAGTACTTAGTCTCTGGTGTATTATCAAGATCATCTCAATTCTTACAACACATTACCAGGTAATTTAGGTCACAGTTTCTCATTTTATGTCTTATTTTTACAAAAGAGGTCTGATCACCATCGCTATTGCATTGGGACTTTGTTATATCACTAAATGACCTATTTTTGCCAATTGATTTTATACTATTAAAGCAGTTCCTGAATTATTTTTACTTAAAGAAATGAATAGCTCTATTTTTAGTTACTAAGACTGTTTCACAAAAGGGAATTTTGTCAACAGTCAAACTTATTTGAAAAATGGAGTATAACTTGACCTCTGGTCTACAAAGTTTGTAAAGTCATTTTAGAATCAAAATGAAAAATTTGTGTTGTTCAGGCTAAGTCCAAGTTCTAATGATTCTAATAGATTCTAAATTCTAATAGGTTCAAGTATAATGATAAAAGAATTCAGGGAAAGTTTGTCTCTGATGAGAAATTAAGTTATAATTTTATTAAAATAGCAAGTTAGTTGAGTGTATGAGCCAAAGAAACAATAGGAAAAAAATATAAGAATTGTTTTAGGATGTGATGCTGATCTAATGTGCCTAAAACACAATCATTTTCATAAACATCTCTGAAGGATAAAAAGAAAAAATTGTAGCACTTTGGGAGATGAGAATTTTTTTTATACAATAGCAATACTGTGGAACCACATTAACATACTATTTACCATATGGCAGAATTCATTATAGGTAGGTATTAACTAAAGAAAAGATGTATAGTTAATAAAATGCCAAGACCTATTTCAGGGTGGTTTTACCTATAAAGCATGTCCTCAACAAAAACCTTGGGTCCAGTGTTAGAGTGAGATTCCAATGTATTTACAGAGTTGTTTCTAAAAGATTACTTACAGTAACAAAAGTGAGCTCTTTCATGACATCATCTACTATTCCTCGGCGTCTAAGAGCTTTTATTAAATCTTCTGTTGAAAGTTGTTGCTCAGGAGCCAATTCTTCTCGTATAGTTTCAGCAAGGACTTCTCTTATCCTGCCATGGACATCCATCTACATAGAGAACTTAACATTACATTTTTCCCCTTCTATATAGTAACCAACAAATTTTCAATAGGCAAGATGATAATTAAACATTATTAATAAACAAGCTTGGTTTTACAATGAGATATAGAGCAGTAAAGCAAAAATAACTGGAAAAAATATAATCTTGGCCTTTCCAAATTAATAATAAACAGACTATATAACAATTTGGTAAAAAAATGAAGGAATGGTAAAAACTGATTATATCACTTTTTAAGAATTTAAAATTCGGTACCAATTAACAGAAATATTTACTATCTTTTATTACTTGGAAACTTCATCATAATTTCCCCACTAGTATTTAGCAAATCAAAACATATTCTTTTTGTCTCTCAGCACCTTAAACATCAAATTGTTCCTCTAGCGCCAAGGCAGCATCCTCAAGAAATCTTTTTAGCTCTTTCCTAATGTTTCTTTGTCTCTTTGTCCCCAACCCTCCTAAACTGCTGCATCTCTCCCTTAATCTCTCCAACCAGATGGCAGATGTTTTCAAGTTCTGGCTTGTATCGCTTATCTCCAGACTGCACTGCCTGTTCCAGCTTTCAACAAGCGCCAGTAAATGCAAAACTTTGGCAGCATGACCATATAAATCGGATGTTGTTTAAGTACACGCTGGTCTCTACAAAAGAGACTCAAAAGTTTACCGGAAAACGTCAATCATACAGACCCACATAATGTAAGTATGTACATATATACCTGCATATGAATGCACATATACACATTATATGTGTATGTTTATGTGTATATCTACCTAGGCCTTTCCACATTAATAGCAGGACTCCATACAACTATCTGAAGAAAATTAAGGACTAGTAAAAACTGATTCTGTTTATGTATATAAGTGTATGTATGTGTATGTGTGGATGTACTTACATATACACATACACACACAAAAAATGAGAGTTCCAAAACATTGCCTTTTGGGCTATCCTATACATACACAGGAACATAAATGTATAATTTACATTTATGTATTGTATGCTGGTCTAGAAATCTACCATCTATGAGATATGCAATTACACCTGTTCCTGTAGCTTCTCACAGTTTCCGAAACAAAGAAGTGGGTACTTCTGCATAATAAACATCTGAGTGACTGGATGTGCCTCGGATCCTGGGGGCAAACCCACGCCCAGGCTTGCCACGTCCATTTCAGCGCTCGCCCTAAGCCTGGCACCCTCCGCAGCCCCTGCGGCCGCATCCCCGCGGCTCGCAGTCCAGCCCTGGACAGCTCCCGCGGCCTCGAGGACTCAGGTGCCTTCCGAGGTCTAATCGCCAACCGTCCCAACGTCCTCGC
The DNA here is from genome assembly GCA_028646515.1 of Pseudochirops corinnae. Lineage (NCBI taxonomy): Eukaryota > Metazoa > Chordata > Mammalia > Diprotodontia > Pseudocheiridae > Pseudochirops > Pseudochirops corinnae. The sequence goes on from CM053587.1 coordinate 188,103,654, forward strand.
CCGGCGCAGACTTTTCCTTAAGCGGCCAGGGAAGAGCCCCTGGCTGGGTCTGGGACAAAGCCCGCCGGGAAACGGCAGAAGGTGGATGTTTTCTCCGCCTGCCCCGGGGTTCCGGACCCTGCCACAGGCCGAGCGCGCAGGCCCAGCGCCCGGGGCCGCTGCCCTCACCTTGTTAAGCTGCTGGTGGATGAGCTGCTTGAGCTCAGACGCTTTCTCCGGCGGCAGGGACATGGTGAAGCCGGCAGCCCCACGGCCACTTCCCTTCCCCTCCCTCCGGGAGCTCTAAACGACCCGCTCGCCGCGCCCCGAGGTATTACGCTATCCCGGGACCCCGGGCAGGCCGCGCGCCGCCTCCCCGCGCAGACCGGCCGGCCCGCGTAAGCGCCCCACTCTGGGCGGGAACCGGGACCGCAAAACAGGCGACAGCAACGGGTAGCAACTGCTTTCAAACTGCGGCGGAGAGCAAGGATGTGAGGGTGCCCTCGTGCTGCCTGAATCCTGCCTGCCTGTCTTTCGCGCGCGCCGTCTTCTTCCAATCCCTCCTCCCCACATGGCTTTCCTCAGTTTCCCCCACCTCCGCCATCCACCTCCCCTGACACGATCCTCTCCCCACCAGTACAAGATCTGGCCACAAGCGAGACAGGCGTTTGGCTCGGAAGGTCCGGCTCCGGGCCGGCGCCTACGGAGAAGAAGGACCCCGCCCCGCCCCTTTCCTCTAGAGCCCGGAGCTGCGTCCTGGGGCCGCAGAGCGGGGGTGCTGCAAACCGCTTACCTCTTGTTGTGTCTCCTGATTCTCCCGCCTGGCCCGCTTTCTTCCTCTGGGGTGACGATGTTTGTTCCCTGCGGGACGTCAGAGCCCGATTTTACCGGCTTCACCCTGCTGATGGTGAGTCCTTCCCCAACCCTTCACTCCGCCTTACCTCTTCGGGGCTCTGCGGGCGTGACGTGCTTGGGTGGGATCAGGAGCCTGGTACGGGGCCTACACGCGTCTGTGAGCCGTTGGCTAGTCAGGCAGGTAGCTTTTATTAAGCACCTACTATGTTCCAGGCCCTGTGCTAAGGCTGGGGATACGAAGAAAGAAGAAAGGCAAAAGACAATCTCAGCCTTCAAGAAGCTTTATGGTCTAATAGGGGAGAGAACCTGCATACAGCATTGTACAATAAAGATTTAGACAGGAATAATGAGAGATAATCGAGAGGGAAGGCACTAGAATTGAGAAGGACTGGAAATGCTTCTTCTAGAAGGTGGGACTTCAGCAGAGACTTGAAAGTAATCCAGGAAAGCTATAGAGGGAGGATGGGGAGAGCGAAAATGCACTGTTGGGAGATGGAGTGTTTTGAAAGATGAACGGCCAAGAAGCTAATGTCACTGGATTTCAGAGTAAATGGAGGGGAATTTAATGATAGAGGATTGTAAAGGTAGAAAGGAGCCAAGTTATTAAGGGCTTTGATTGCTAAAGCAACCTGAACAACTGCCAAGCTCACCTGCATGTCATAGGATTACAGATTTAGAGCTGGAAGGACCTTTAGAGACCAACAGGTTCAAACCCCTCGTTTTACAGATCAGAAAAAGGGCTGAATGAGAGAGGTCGCACAGCTGGTAAACATCAGAGGCAGGATTCTAACTCAGATCTTCCTTGTTCCCAAGTCCAGTCCCGTATTTGATACACCAGGCAGAGCAAGGAGAAAATTTAAAAGGTTCTCTTGGACAGCTTTCATTTTGTTTATTCATTTGTTACAGCCCTTCGACATTAATCACTTGCTGAAGTTTACTTTTATTTATGCAGTCTCCTCCCCCCCCCCTTGAAATTCCTATATTCCTTCTAGCTCAAGTATTGTCCCCTCAAAAAGTCAGTACTGAACTCCACCCCTAATTGCTCTCTCCCTGCAATTTCTTTGAATTTATTTGATATCTTTTTTGTATTTATGTTTTGAGGTACTTGCTCCTTGCTCTCCCTTTCCAAGTAGAATGTAAGTTCCTGCTTAGAGAGAAAAGTTATGTTTCTGTAACTGTCAGAAGCTGTATCATAAGGAAATTAGGATGTAGACTCATAAGATTTCAAACTGGAAGGAATAATAAAAGTCATCCAATCCATCCTTCTCATTTTACATATTAGAAAGCTAAGATGCAGCTAAATTTAGTGACTTACCTTAGGTCTTTCAGACATTGAGTAAAAGGGCCAGAATTCAAACCTAAGTCTTTAGACTCTGGTCTTTCCACCACAGACATTTGGATTACATTTGTCAAATCAGTTTTTGAGGATAGTCATCTCACCTGGGTAGAGAAAAAAAGATCTTCCTAAACATTGCAGTTTAGCTGATCCTGGACATGCTCCCCAAATCCTTGATGGAGGAAGATAGAGTGGAAAGAGCCCCGATTCTTTGGACCTCAGACTCCTCATCTGTAAAGTGGAAACAGGGGAGCACCAATATTAGATGATTCCTTAAGCTTCTTTCTGGTTCTAATATCTTTATCTGTCTCCCTCACTTCATCGTTGCTTGATTTTTTTTTTTGCTACTCCAGTTCAGCCTTTTGCCTGTACTAAAGTTGCCTCATTGGTCTCTCTATATCCAGGCTTTTACCTTCTCCAATTTTGTCCTTTGAAGCTGCCAAAATAATCAGTCTGTTGGTTAATAAGCATGTGTTAAAGCACCTGCTATGTGCTGCTGGGGACACAAAGAAAGGAAAAAGACCGTCCCTGCCCTTGAGAAGCTCAGAGTCTAATAGTGGCAGTCAACAAACAAACATGTCCAAACTAGCTCATACCTGGATAAAAAGGAAATGATTTAAAGAGAGATGGCATTTGAATGAAGAGAGATTGGAAAAGGCTTCTGTAGAAGGTAGAATTTAAGCTAGGATTGAAGGAAGCCAGAATGTGGGGATATAGAGAAAGAGCATTCCTGGCATAGAGGACAATCAGAGAAAATGCCTAGATCTGAGAGTTGGAATTTCTGGTTTGTTGAACAGTAAGGAGGCCAGTGTCACTGGATGGAAGAGTATTTGGTGGGTCAGGAGAGATATAAGGTGTAAGAAGACTGGAAAGGTATGCACGTGGCAGTTATGGTAGGAATTAGGTTAAGAAGGGCTTTGAACACCAGAGGACATTTCATTTGATCCTGAAAGTTATAGGGAGGTATTTGAATTGGGGGGGTGGGGGGGCAGGTAGACATAGACTGGTGCTTTAGGAAAATCACTTTGGTGGTTAGACGTAAGATGGAATAGAGTACAGAGAGACTTGTGCCCCAAAGACCCACTAGTGGGCTATTGCAATAGTCCAGGTATGAGATGATGAGGTCCTGGAAGAGGGTGGTGGCAGTATCAGAGGACAGAATGAGACAGATTCAAAAGATGTTGCAAAGATAACATCAACAGACCTTGGCAACAGATTGGATATGGAACTGAGGATGACTCTTAGATTGTGAGCCTGAGGGAAGACAGTGTTACTCTGGATAGTAATAGGGAAGTGTGGGAGGGTTTAGGGGAAAAGATAATGAAAAATAATTTTACTGAGGCATAGGTGATCATGTTACTCCCCAACTCAAAAACCTAATGTTTCTTGGGTAAAATATATACTCTTTACCTATTGTTCAAAGTTTTCTTCATTCTGGCTCTGCCTGCAGTTCTAGCCTTGTTTCATGATATCTTCCTTCATGTACTCTCTTCCAGTCAAAGTGGGCTTCTAGCTGTTTCCCCACCTCTAACTCCATCTTTTACCTCTGTGTCTGCACAAGATCCTGTCATCTCTTCTGCCCCCATCATACCTGGAATTCACTTCTTCCTCATCTTTGTGTTTCAGAATAGTCTTACCTAGCTTTAATCACTGAATGGGACAAATTGAGACCTGGGAAAGACCTTAGGTTAAGAAGACCAAGGTCTCCCACTGCATCTAGGGCCATCTCCAGTATCTGTATCTGGCCACTGGCCCCAGATGGCTCTGGAGGAGAGTGTGAGGCTGGTGACTTTGCACAGCCCTGCCTCCCTTAAATCCAATTCACTTGCAAATCAAGACATCACCTTTCTGACTTCTTTGGTCTTTTCAGGAACAAAAGCTGAACAATAGTTAAAAAATAATGGTACATATATGAAAAATGAGAACAGACAGGACTACTTAATTCATATTTTTTGTTTTCTCTTCTGAGGAGAATGAACTTTGCCCTGGAAATGAAAGGATAAAAATCACCAACAGTGCTGATGGCCCAGATAACTAATGAGTAGTAGGAGAACACCTAGTTGCCCTTTGATGTATTAGGGTCACCTGTACTGTGACATGAACTATATCTTCCATACTGAAAAACTAGCAGATGTAATTGCTAAGTCACTATCAGTGAAATATTGTGGGAAATGGTTGAGGTACCATAGGTCTAGAAAAGGAAAAATATTATTCTAATTTGAAAGGGGGGCAGGGTGGCAAGGGAAGAGAACTGAGTCTACTGACTATATAGGCCAGTGAGCTTGACTTTGATTCCTGGGAAAAATTTTAAACAGATCATTAAAGAGATGGTTAGTGAACATGTAGAAAAAGAAGCAGTGATTGCTATAAGATTACGTAGCTTCATCAAGAATGAGGCATACTGGGGTGGCTAGGTGGAGCAGTGAATAGAGCACCGGCCTTGGAGTCAGGAGGACCTGCCTTCCCCCTCCAAAAAGCAAAAAAAAAAAAAAAGAAAGAATGAGTCATACCAGGTGGACACTTTATTCTGTACTAGTAGATCAGGGGAATGCTATAGATATAGTTTATCCAAATTTTAGCAAAGTATTAGAAGTATCTCATACTAGTCTTATGGAAAAGATGGAGAGATGTGCGCCAAATGATAATACACTTAGGTGGTTTTAGAATGAACTTGAATGACCGCACTGAAGGAGTCTCCATTTAATTGTTCTGTGTCCGCTTGTCAGGAATTTCTAGTGAATTGCCCCAAGGATATTTGATTAGTCCTGTGCCATTCAATTTTTTTTTTAATTTTAATTTTTAATTTTTTTGGAGGTGGGGAGGTAGGGCAATTGGGGTTAAGTGACTTGCCCAGGGACACATGGCTAGTTTTTTTATGTGTGTGTGTTAAATGTCTGAGGCTGGATTTGAACTCAGGTTCTGCTGACTCTGGGGCCATTGCTCTGTTCGCTGCACCACCTAGCTGCCCTGACCATTCAGTATTTTTAACAGTATCTTGGATTGAGGCATAGATTGTTTAGAGCTGTATAGTTAGCAGATTTGCACATGACACAAATTTAGGAGCAATCACTAATACCCAACTGAGAGAGTCAGAGTATAGAGGAATACTGATAGGCTAGAGCAGTGAAATAAATGGAAAAGTATTAAATTAGTTAGTAATAAACATAAAGCTTCACTCTTCCTAATTTTTATTTTATTTTTTGCTTTTTTGGAGGGGAAGGGTTGGGCAGTTGGGGTTAAGTGACTTGCCCAAGGTCACACAGCTAAGTGCATTAAGTGTCTGAGCCCAGATTTGAGCTCAGGTTCTCCTGACTCCATGGCTGGTGATCTATTCACTGTGCCACCTAGCTGCCCCTTCACTCTTTCTTTCACAAAATCTGGGTGGAGGCATGGTTAGGCCATAGTTTGTCCCAATAAGTCCTGAGGCTTTTAGTGAACCACAAGCTCTGTGGGTTAGCAGTGTGCTGTGGCAGCCAAAACAGCTAATACCATCTGGTTAGATTTTAAAGGGCAAAAGAGAGAATAGTTCCTTTATCCTGGTCATACTACATCTGGATTGTTGGTTTCATGGAAAGTTCTTGGTGTCTGAATTTAAGAAGAACATTGATAATTTGGAGAAAATTCAGGGGAGAATAACCAGGATAAAGAGATGATTAGTGAACATGTAGAAAAAGAAGCAGTGATTACTAGGAGATTACATAGCTTCATCAAGAAGGAGTCATGCCAGGTGGACACTTTATTCTGTACTAGTAGATCAGATGAATGCTCATTTATATATATCAATAGATGATGAAAGGCCTTGAATCCATCCATATCATACAAGAATAGACTGAAGGACCTGAGAGTATTTATCTTAGAGAAGACTCAGAGGAGATGAGTTTTCAAGTATTTGATGACCTGTCCTTTGAATGAGAGGCTAGACTTGTTCTGTTGTTGGCAGAGGCCAGAACCAAGAGCAGTGATGGAAATTGCAAAGGGACAAATCTAGGCTTGTTGTCAGAAAAAGCTTCCTAATAATTAGAACTGTTTCCAAGTAAAATGGGCTGCCACAGGAGGTACTAGGTTCTGCTTCACTGGAAGTTTGCGGGTAGAGACTGGTTGACCACTTCTAGTGGGCTATTCATTTTCAGGTATTAGTTGGACTGGATGGCCACTGAGGTGCCAACTGTGAAATTCTTTTGGCTTTTCCTCATAACTCAGCTTAGGTGCCAACATTCCTTGATGCCCCCAGTTGCTGATATTTTCTTCCTTATCAAACTACCTTGTATTATATTTACTCTGTAAATATTATAGCCTTCCAAATATAAGTTCTTTAAGTATTGTTTGGTTTTTGTTCTTTTATACCCTGTGCTTGGCACAAAGTAGGAATATTGCTAGCTGTGTTACCATGGGAAAGGTAACAGGAAGGGAAAGGCCTGTTAATCTCTTACTTACCTTGAGTTTCCTTATTTGTAAAATGAGGATATAGTATCTATCTTACAGAGATGTTGCAAAGATCAAAAAAATATATTTGAAGTGTTTAGTAAACCATAAGGCACTACATAGATTTCTGCTTTACTATTAAGAGTTTAATAAGTGGTTGTCAAATTTAATTCAGAGACATTAAAGTCAACCTTATCCTCTGGAACCATACAACTCTAGAAAGACCAAGTCTAAAATGTGGAAATCTGTCCCCTACCATCGTCCCATTTCCACTACCTTAGTACAAGTCTTTATTACCACCCGCGTGGACATTGCAGTAATCTCCTAACATATCTTCCACCCCTTGAAAAAATAACAGTACAACAAAATTCATCTGGAAGAACAAAATATCCAGAATATCAAGGGAATTAATGAAAAGAATTGCTAGAGAAGGTGGCCTAGCCATACCAGATTTTAAACTGTATTATAGAGCAGCAGGCATCAAAACTGCTTGGTACTGATGGAGGAATAGAGTGGTAGATCAGTGGAATAGAATAGGTACTCAAAACACAGTAGTCAGTGACTATAGTAATCTACTCTTTAATATACCCAAAGACTCTAGCTTCTGGGTTAGGAACTCACTATTTGACAAAAACTGCTAGGAAAACTGGAAAATAATATGGCAGAAACTGGGCACAAACCACTATCTTACACCATACATCAAAATAAAGTCTAAATGGGCTCATGATTTAGATATAAAGGCTGATACTGTAAACAGTTTGGGAGAACAAGGAAGAGGTAAACTATCAGTTTTATGGAGAAGGGAAGAATTTTTAACCAAACGAGATAGAGAGCCTTATGAAATGCAAGATTTTGATTACATTAAATTAAAAAGGTTTTTTACAAATGAAGCCAGGATAAACAAGATTAGGAGGGAAGCAGAAAATTGGAAAGATTTTTTATAACCAGTGTCTCTTATAAAGGCCTCATTTCTAAAATATACAAAGAACTGCGTCAAATTTACAAGAAAACAAGTCAGTCCTCAATTGATAAATGGTCAAAGAATATCAACAGGCAGTTTCCGGAGGAAGAAATTAAAGATATCTATAATCATATGGAAAATTGCTCTAAATCATAATTGATTAGAGAAATGAAAATCAAAACAACTCTTAGGTACCACATCTCACCAGTCAGATTGGCTAACATGACAAAACAGGAAAATGATAAATACTGGAGAAGATGTGGGGAAATTGGAACACAAATGCATTGTTGGTGGAGTTGTGAACTGATCCCGCCATTCTGGAGAGCAATTTGGAACAGTGCCCAAAGGGCTGTAAAAATATATATATCCTTTGACCCAGCAATACCACTTCTAGGGCTGTATTCCAAAGAGATCATACAAGTGGGAGGAGGACCAGTATGTACAAAAATATTTATGGCAGCTCTTTTTGTGGTGGCAAAGAATTGGAAGTCAAGGGGATGCCCATCAACTGGGGAATGGCTGAACAGGTTGTGGTATATGAATGTAATGGAATATTAATTTGCGATAAGAAATGAGGAGCAGATGGACTTGATAATAACCTGGAGAGATTTATATGAAGTGATGCTGAGTGAGGAGAACAATGTACACAATTACAGACACATTGTATCTGTGATGATTGACTTTGATAGACTGGACTTCCCTCAGTAATGCAAGGTTGTAAGACAACTCCAAAGGACTCATGGTGGAAAAGGCTATCTACATCCCGAGAAAGAATTACAGGGTCTGAATGGAGATTGAAGCAAACTATTTGCTCTCCATCTTTTTCATGTTGTTTTGTTTCTTCCTTGTTATTCATTCCATTGGTTATAATTCTTCTTTTATTTATTTATTTACTTTTAGTTTGCAACATTCAGTTCCACAATCCCTTGAGTTCCAAATTTTCTCCCCTCCTCTTTCCCCCTACACGTCTCCATGGTGGCCGTCTGTTCCTATGTCTGCCATGGGGAGGTGGAGGAGGGAGAGAAAGTTTGGAACTCAAGGGATTGTGGAACTGAATGTTGTAAACTAAAAGTAAATACATTTTTAAAAAAAGAAGAAATAATAATAACTAACATTTGTATTGCTAGGAATTGTGCTAAGTGCTATACAGTTATCTCATTTTATCCTCACAGCAGACCTGGACAGCAGAAACTATTTGATTCAAATGAAATAATATATATAAAGTCCTCTGTGAATCTTGAATTGCGGAATACCTGTTATTCTTTGTTGTATCTCCCCCAGTGCCTAGCATGGTGCTCTGTGAACAGTAGTTACTTGATAACTGTTTGTTGAATGAATGAATGGACACTACCTACTGAGGGGAAGTAATGTGTAATAGAAAACAGCATATAATACAAGACGTAAAATGTCAAAATCCCTTAAGCCCTATGAGCCTCAGTATAATGAGGGATCTAAAGTTTCACTCAACTCTGTTTGATGATGCCTTGCAGTCTCTTTAAGATCTGCAGATGCTAGGGTTTTGGCTAAAATATTTTTCAGTGTAACTCCTGTTATAGGACATCTCTCAAACATTTGGTAACTTGGAAACACAGCTACTGAAGGGCACATATCAGAAGGAAGTTTAGACTTGCTTTCATCCACAAATAGGAACAACTACTAGCAAATAAAATAAGATCGTAATTATTTTATTGTCTTATGTAAAAAATAATATGCTAGAATTTTGTTGTTAAATATGTGCAAATTATACCTTGCCAAGTTTAGGCCCTAAATCTTTAAGTATCTTGCTAATTTTAATAGCTGATGTAATACCATTCTTTGTGATTTCAGCCAGCAGTGTCTGTGGGGAATGTTGGCCAGCTTGCCGTAGATCTGATTATTTCTACATTGAATATGTGTAAAGTTGGTTACTTTTACACTGATTGCCTTGTTCCAATGGTTGGAAACAATCCCTATGCAACTGCAGAAGAAAACTCAACAGAACTCAGTATAAATGCTGAAGGTATGTGCTTGTGATCGGAGCTTGTATTACTGTAGCTATCAATCATTAAACATCTATTAAGCACCTGCTACGTATCAAGCACTGTGCAAGTGCTAGGGATATAAAAAGAAGCAGAAGACAGTCTCTGCCACCAAGTAGCTTTCAGTCTAATGGAGGAAACAGCATGCAAACAAATATAGGCAAAGTGAGCTAAATACGGTATAAAGAGACCATAATTAATTGAGGGAAAGCACTAGAATTAAGAGGGGATGGGGAAAGCTTCTAGTAGAAGATGAAATTTAGTTGGTCTCAAAAGAAGCCAGGGAAGTCAGTAGGTGGAACAGAGGAAGGTGTGTTGCAGACATAGGGGTCCACCAGAGAAAATTTCCTGTTACATGATAGGCTTGTTTTCGAGGTATTTGTGCCAACCCTACACCAGATAATCAATGCTGAGCGGAGTATTAGGTATAGGCACTTTCCTTCTGCATTAAGTTCTTACTTTGTGTCTAGCATACATCTTAAAAATATTAACCCTTTAAAAAACAATTCTTCTAAACCTTTTGAAAATGGTAGCTCTTTAAAAAAAACTTGGTCATACTTTTATTTGTATCTTTAATTTGAAATTGTATATTTTTTTAAACTACCTTACATTGTCATTTTTTCCTTTTCATACTCTGTTTTGTTTTCTACTTTTGTAATTATTGATTAGACCTGGAAGAGTCCTTAGAGACCATCTAGTCTAAACCCTCCTTTTATAAATAAAGGAACAGATCCAGAGGAGGTGAAATGACCTACCCAAAGTCATATAACTGCAAGTTGCAGAGCCGGGTCTTCTGAATCTTTTGACTCTTAAGTCCAGTGCCTTTTCCGTTAGAGCACTCTGCCTTAATACGTGAACAAGGGAACTGAGGCTTGCAGAGATTAAGTGACTTGCCCACAGTCACACAGCTTGTCACTGTCAGAGCCAGGATTTCAAACCAGGGTCCCTTTGACCCTCTATTTAACCTTGTGCCTCTGCCTAATGAATCATTGCTTACCTGGCATTTTTCCTTTTAGCTAAAGGCATTTTAAAACAATCTGAGATGCATATTAATGTCTAAAAAACAAAAAGCATTCACAGAAGTCCTGAGGAATGCAGTGTAGGCCATTAAACATAGTGGTGTGTTATCCTGCTAGAAAATTGGTTTTGCTGTTCTATTAGCTGTTGCAGCTTTTTCTTTTCATTATGGGATAATTAAAAGGTCTGCGAAATTCACCTGTACCTTTTAGTGTACTTTTGCTAAGAACTGATGTATAGATAAAATGACTAAGCTTTTGTGTGTACCCAGTATTTTAATAATTGAGGAAAATAATTACATAAAGAAATTTAATGAAATTTAATTTTAATATTTCATCAGCTTAAAGAATAACAATTGTAATTCCTTGTTGTCATCTATTTTTTTCTTTGTTTTTTTTTTCTTTATTGGAGGGGGAAGGCAAGGCAATTGGGGTTAAATGACTTGCCCAAGGTCACACAGCTAGTAAGTGTGTCAAGTGTCTATTGACCGTATCACCTAACTGGCCCTACTGTCATCAATTTTCTTAACCTCTGATTTCTTTCTTTCTCTTTCTCTTTTGCTGTAGTATATTCATCATCTTCAGTGAATCTTATCGCTCTACAACTAAGATCAATTTTCATTAAGGTTAGTATTTTTATTATTTGCCTCTATTAAAGTTCTTTAGAAAAATAAAGCTTAGTTAGAAAGTCTTCTGTGATTTCTTATCAGCCAACAGTGGCAGGCCAAAAAAATTATCTTTAAGCAGTGGAAGATTCTGGTTTTACTACTGCAGTTACATTATCATCTCACAAAAAGTGGAAGAAAGGCAGTGTGTTATCTAGAACAAAAAGGTCTAGATTTAGTAAGAGGAGCTGGATATGAATCCTACCTTTGCTACTTACCACCTGAATAATCTTGGACAAGTCTCTGCAAATTTCCATTTCTTGAGATGTTAAATAGCAGATGGGAATATATTACATCTTAAATCTCTAAGATCCTTTCTGATTCTTAAGTCCCACAGTCCTCTGAATCCTGTAGCAGTTACACAGAATTAATGGCTACACTTAAAAAAACAGTGGCTTTTTCAGATTATCAGTAATATAAAAATTCCCCTAGAACTTTCCAGTTAGAAAGTCTACCAAGTCATGCTTTTGACTTGTGCTTCTGTCAGGGATCAGGTTCAGTGAAAGGTGTGAGAGAAGAGATGGAAGTATTGAAAAAAATTTTTTTTATGAATGGAAAATAATATAAAAAATAATGTATTTCTGACCTTTCTGTCAAGTTTTTACTAACATGTAAGTCAAAAAGAAAAACAAAAATTAAATATTGAAGAGCTTTTGGACACTTTTTTTGGTTAATGATGGGGATGTATAAATTGACAACTAAGAAGAAACTGGACTTAATACTGGCTTTCATAGTGTACTAAGAAACTGTTATATATTATTTTGTAATATGTATGTCATCAAAAACATTGTATATTGTCTTTGTTTTGCTTTATAATTTGCTTTTCATATACTATGCTGCTTAACATTTTCTCTCATTTTTTTATCTTTAATCTAAGGAAAATAAATGGGCTTGCAAATAATATTACTTTTAGTATATATAATCACATACATAAGCATCACATTAAAAAGGCCTCCCCCAAATGGACCAGTAGGTTTTTGCCAGGCATGAACACCAAGATCTGATTTTGATGACTTTTTTTTCTTCCTTTCAATGGTGTTTAAAGTATAAATCAAAGCCGTTCTGTGAAAAGCTCATTTCCTGGGTGAAAAGCAGTAAATGTGCCAGAGTAATTGTTCTTTCAAGCAGTCATTCATATCACTGTGATGACCAGCAGCTTCGTAGGTATGTTGAATCATCTTCTTTCTCATAACATATATGATATGTAACATTGTAATTCTGTCACCACTGCAGTTTTAGTGTAGAAGTTAGTCCCAGTATTACTAGTGTAGTAATTTAAAAGTATTTTAGTGTATCCAGCCTACGTGGCAGTGGGTAGGAGGGAGCATCTACTGTATTTTGATCTCTTCTCACTGGAAGCCCAGAAGAAGAGGCCTGGCTGGGAATATGGCATGAAGTTTTGTGTGTTGAGATCTAGAGCAAATAAGTTTTTTAAAATTTTTTTTGCAAATGAGTTTTGACAGGAGGGGCTAGGTATCTAGAACTCTTCATTCCTTGCTTTGTACTTCTGTATCATAGAGCTTAGTAATGAAGGAAAAAGAAGACAACTCATAAAGAAAGGGGCTTAACCAAGGGTGATAGGTAAAATACTTTTCTGAAAGGCTGGATTGGTATTTTCTTTCATTCCTACTCATCTTCTCAGAAGGAAGTTCAATTGACTTTAATTACAATCCTCTGGAGTGTCAGAATGAGTCCCTTAATGTAGGACAAAGGAAGTACTTTGGAGAACATGACCTATAACATATTGTCTTTCGTTACCAATTATATACTTTATATTTTCATTATACCTTATACCAGAAGCTAGAGTAGTGTCAGAGAGGATTAAATGATGTTTTCTTTAAAATTCCCTTTCATTATTTTTTGTCAGTGTTTTATCTTGAAACAGAAACATTCTCAAATAATACCTTTGTGTCAGAGTACTTCTACCAGAGGAATATGGGATGACTTCTACATGTTGATTCTGAAATTTCACACTTTATCCATTTTCATTTTACCTGTAGAAAGAATATGGTTAGCAGGTGAAACTTAGGAGCAACAATGCTAAATATATATAACTGTTAATCAGAAATAATATTTGCTTCTACCAAGAAATGAGGTTTAAGGATCAGAATTTTATGCTGAGGATTCTCTTTTCTTTTTTTTAATGGCTATTTTTGGAACAGTTGTATTCAGGGGAGTTTTATCTTATTTTTTATTGTTGAGTCATTTCAGTTGGGTCCAACTCTCTGCAACCCCACTTGGGGTTTTCTTGGTAAAGATACTGAAGTGTTTTGCCATTTCTTTTTCTAGCTTCTTTTACACATGAGTGAGGCAAACAGGATGAAGTGACTTGCCCAGGGTCATATATCTAAGTAAGCATCAGAGACTGGATTTGAACTCAAGTTCTCCTTACTCTAGGACATGTACCCTATGCTACCTAGCTGCCCTTATAACTATCTTATAACTAGAGCTAATTTTTAAGACTCTATCATATAAAGAATTCATAATACTTAAAAGAAATGGGAACAGAAGAAGATAGAACAGGAAAGAATGGATAAAATTTTAGTATGGTCTTGCCTTTTTCTTTATTTTCCTTCCCTAGTTATGTATTGTTCATAAAGCAGATGACTGGTGGCCACAAAACTATTGTGCTTTTAAAAATACTCTAATTTTCCTTGATTGAAGATATTTCTCTTAATTTTTCAGTTAAGGAACCTAAATAATTGTAGGTCAGATGCTGTTATTACCTTTGTATGTGATATTTATAGGTTTTATTATAATGAGTATATCAAATTATTATCTCCAGTATTCCATTCCGATACTTACTTACACCTGAAATGGAAAAAAATGTTGGTGAAACATTACAGAAGCTTCATTGGAAGGAAATGGAAAAAAGCAAATCATTTCCTGAAATACGAGATTCTGAGTTGTGTGTCCGTATCCCTGGAGGGGGTATCACAAAGGCTTTGTATACTGAGAGGTGAGTATATCTGTTGAGTTAATAGAAATTTGGAAAGATTTTTAACACGAGCATGTGTATTAGAAATCATATGCATTTAATTCAAGAAACCAGCATTTAGGGGTATTTAATTATTATATTCTAGTAACTTTAGTGTAATTCATCAAAAAGTATTCCCACTTTACCTCAGGTTCTTAAAAGTCAGCTGGTGGTGACAGTATTGAGGGGGAGATGGAAATTAGAGGAAGAGAAAACTTTTCTTATTTCTTTTCTCTTTTTCAGTAACACACACATATAATGCTTGAATCATCTGAGGATTTTTAGGACATTTGAAACTTAGTCCCATTTATCTTACTTCCTTTTTCTGCCTAGTCATTTCACAGAAATTCAGGCCAAGTTGGGCACCAACTTAAAGCTGGACTATTGAAATATAAGCCAGGAAAAGTTTACTTAGGTACTGAGTTTGGTTTTCCACAGTGTTCATTTATACTGTAGGTGTATTTTTTTTTCCATGTTCTTTTGCGGTCTGTTCAAATATTTATATAATACTTAGTATCTATACTATATAAACTCTGTAAGAATACAGGCATCAATCAGTGAATCATGTGCCAGGTACTATGCTAAGCATGAGAAAGATGATCAAAAATAAAATACTTTCTGATCCAGTAGAGTGAAACACAGAGAATAATGTATAGTGAGACTGGAAGATTAGATTGTGAAGGACTTTAAATGGTAAATACAGTTTATTATGTTTGATCCTAGAGATAACCGGAAGCCATCTGTATGAGGGGGTATGGTCAGACACACACATATGGTCATCCTTCCCATTTTAAATTTGCTGATGTAAGGTCTTTAAAATAGAACTACTGCCAGGGAAAGAACTCCCTTAGACGTACTCTATTGCCATGATAGCTAAACCTTTTAAACTATGGTGATTATGGAACTCATCTAGGGACAACTTAACTGTTAGTAGTTTTGTTTTAAATTACAAAGCACCATGAATGTTTAAAGAGCATGTTATTTACTAAGGGATGGTACAGAAGTCTGCCTGCTACTACTTTAAATTTTTTTTTTAGTTTATTGTTTTCATTTTTTTAAGTGATGAGAATTTTCATATTAAGCTGGCCTTTCCCCTCCTCCCTCTCCATTGAGCAAATTTAAGACACAAACCCAGAAAACAAATGCATTGGTATATATCCTGCAAAACAAATTCCCACATTAGCCCTATCTAAAAATGTGTCTCTCCACATTTTAATGTCATCACTTCTTTGTTAGGAGATGAGTACTATGTTTCTTTATTATCACATTTATTAGAATTCTAAAATCTTTTAGTTCTCATTGTGTAAATTGTTCTCCTGGTTCTGTTCACTTTGTTCTGCATGGGTTCATAAAGTTCAGAAAATATCTGTTTCATCATTTCTCATGACAATAATATTCCATAACATTCATATGCCACAATTTGGGAGTTCCTCATTAGGAAAACACCCCTTTAGTTTCCAGTTTGGGGCTACAGTGAAAAAAAAAACCTATAAATATTCTTAGTTGGATTTTTTTTGGCAGACTGTCTAGTTCCTCTCTGTGGTTTTGTGATTGGGCATCACATGAGACAGGCACACACTCATCTTTGTAGTGGCCTTACTTCTGCAATCCCAACACTTACCATCTTGATTTTATAGCTATGTTATTATGTTTATCAGTTATAGTCTCTGAGTTTTGAGTGAGCATTTTCTTATAGTTCCTGCTTTAGGAAAATTCTGTTTATTGTGGACAAGAAGGATTTTTTTTTGTATGAGTATTTTTTTATTTACCCCATTACAAGTTGTTTTCTTGCATTTAACTATCCTATTCCCTTCAGTAGCTTCCCTTGCCACTTTATATTATTAATAAAAAAGTTATTCTACTTCATATTCCAATCAATTGACTATAGTGTTTCTGATAATCACCGCCTCCCTAAAATCTGCACTGGATGATGGTCAGTCATGTAGTCCAAATGTTGTATACCAAAGTCCATATTAATTTGTGATATTTATTTTACTACTTCTGTCACAACCATTAAGCTTGTGAGTCCCTGAGGATAGGAACTGCCTTTTGTCTTTATAAGTATCCCCAGCATTTGGTATAGTGCCCGTTACATAGGAGGCACTTAAATGCTTATTCATCCACTCATGTTGGAGAAGCAAGTAGTGATAGTGACATGGTTTTTAACTACCTAGTCCTAGATACTTAAAACTCTTCACCAGAAAATAGAGGAACATATTAAATTATCTACCTAACAATTCTTCACTGGTAAAGCTGTGGAAGGGGACGTGCTGAATTCTGCTTCCCAAATTAGTGGAAAATAACTGATTCATTCTCTTTGTTGTAGTTGTTCCAAAGGGATACAGATGGCAGTTGTCCTGAAATTTGTTTCAGAAGGAGATAATATCCCAGATGCCTTTGACCTTGTTAGATATCTTAATGATTGGCTTCAGATAGTTAAACCTCAGGTAAGTGTTCTTTTCTTTAATTTGTCCTCTAATCAGGTCTTCTTACTTCATCATTTATTTCATTTACCATTTATAAGCTATTATAAATTGTTGTTGTTGTTAATTCTAGATGAGAGTACAAACAGTAGTTCTTTGCATTCCTTGGGAGGGCCAGGGATGGGCTCCAGTTAGGGAGGATAATGCAGAGCATTTAGCAGTAGAACTATTTACTTTGGTTGCCTACAATTTGATTTTTATAAGTTAATCAAATGTTACCATGTTTCCATATACAAACTCAAATATTCCTGGCAGCTCTTACCCTTATGAAGAATTATACTCTCCAGACTTTGTTTCCTCATACAGTATTATGAACTATATGATTTCTCTTCTATGTGATGGTCTAGCCACTTTAAAACTGACCACTTCGAAGTTACAAATATTACTGCTAGAGTAAAACTTGCTGCACTCTTCCTTTACCTTTAATTTGTTTTTTTTTACTTCAAGTTGTTTCAAGAAGCATATGAGGTGTTGTTTATGAGAAATTATGACTAAATAGCTGGAAAGCAATACTATTGCTGTTGGTAGAGGTCTTTGGCACTGTATGACATTCCCACTGTGAAACCTTGAAGTATTGGGGCACGATGGAAGGAACGCTGTACCTGTCTAAGATCCTGCCTCTGCGGAGGTTACGTGACTCTATTGAAGAGTTTTAAGTATCCAGGACTAGGTAGTTAATTTATATGGTGCTTTAAAGTTGGCAAAATGTTTCACACTGTTTTGATCTTCCTAATAACCTAGGTGCTATTATTACCCACATTTTATCTCTGAGGCAGAGAGAAGTTGAGTGACTTGCCCAGGGTCACATAGCCAGTGTCTTAGGACCTCAGGTCTTAACCAGCTCCAAGTCCAACACTATTCTCTGTATTCCCATGACTACTGGCATGGCACAGTGGACAGAGAAACAGTCTCAGAGTCATAGAGATCTGGGTTCAAGTTTTGCCTCTGGCACAGACTGAGTGGTACCCCTCAGCAAATCAGTTAACCTCCAGTGACTTAGACTCTTCTGAGCCTTTGGAAGTTTTAGGACAGATGCTTAGTTTCCTTGGCAAAGAGTGTATCCTCATGGGATGCTCCTCATTCAGTGAAGTTACAACTCTGACCTGTGACCTCCAAACTCACATGCTCAGACTGTAAAAAGGAAAATAATATTTACATTCTCTGGCTCCCCGGATTGTTGTGAAGAAAGCATTTTGGAAGGAATGCCAGACCTGGAATAAGGAAAATCTGAGTTCAAATCTCATTTCAGATACTTAGTAGCTGTGTGACCCTGGGCAAGTAATTTAACCTGGTTTGCCTTGATTTCCTCATCTGTTAAATGAGCTGGAGAAGGAAATGGCAAACCACTCCAGTATCTTTGCCAAGAAAACCCCAGATAGAGTATGAAGAGTTGAAACATAACTGAAATACAACAAAAAGGTATAAAGTTCTATTGTAATTAGAAACTTATGACACAAAAACATAACAAGGAAAAATGCTAGGTTTTTAATTGCTGTTTTATTGCTGTTTCATTTTTTTACACCATCTGCCAGTAACTCAGCTCCCTCTTCACCCTTTTGAACCCGGCCTTATACCATAGAAAACTAGTTGAGGAGAATATACCATTATAGGACTGAATCTGGATCTCTGTAATAATCTGCACCTCTTTGGAGAGGAAGGAAATAGGCTTCATCATGGAAAATACTTTTTATAAATGTCTTTCTGGGCAACCCAGAGCGCTATTATAAATACTTGAAAATTATTTCTGTGTCAAATTGCCTCTTGCTTAGAACAGAGACTGCTTCAGGCAGCACAGCAGCTTGAGTCAGTGCTCAGCAAGTTTGGCTGCATTTTTAACAGGTGGTTTTTAAGCCTTTCTCTTATTCAGGATTTTTCTTAACAAGATCCATCAGCAGTCATCATGGCACTGCTTTGTGCTTTGGCCCCATGGTAAGGAATGGGTGAAATCCCCTGAGAAGAGGCTTGGTTCAGGTGAAGAAAGAAAAATATTTTTCCCCTGATGGTATCAGAGCAAACAGAGATTGGAGACTGAGGAAAGAAGGACTGTGTAGTGCCTGCATGTTGGAATGGAATTTAATATTTATACTAGAAAATCTAATGTATTTTTGTTTTTAAATCCAGGAGTGCAGTGACCCCACAACATCTGTTTCCCAGTGGAAAATGCCAAGTTCTTGGAGATTGCTCTTTGGCAGTGGCCTCCCTCCTGCTCTTTTTTGATTACTTGTCTTGGCTCATAGTGGCTCATACAATCTGACAGTACTGTTATGTGTGTCCCCAAAGTTTTGGGGCCATACCTATGAGGAGCTCCTGGTGCAGATTGGCCATTTCTCTGGGACTTGTGGTCTTAGAAAGTCACATGGAACACTGAGAAGTCAAGTTATTTCTACAGCCAATAAGAAGTAGACATTGAACCTAAGTCTTCTTGACTCCAGGTCCAGCCCTCTATTGAGGGTAGCCCTTGTGTCCTGAAATACTAATTACCAAATACAACCATCCAATAATTTATAAAAGGATTTGTATTATTTCAATATGACAGAAAATATCAAAGAAATCGAATAACGGTCATCCTGACTTTCATCATATATAACAAATATAAATTTTGTAGAATAAAATTTTTCTTAAGAAATTATTGACTAAATTGTGGTTTTTGGTTTTTAACTGAAAATATTTCTGACCAAAAAAGAATGTATTAGAAATGGGTGACCTTTTTAACTCTTATGTTAAATATATACTACATTAGGTTCTCTTTTACATGCAGTGAAGATTTGCATACTAATATCACCAACAGAATCCCTTTCTTGATCTGAATTCTGGACATTTAAGAGTTTCTATCATAGGACTGAAGCTTTAGCTTTACATTCCTCTTCCTTCCATGTTTTGGTACACCTGGCCTTGCTCATATTAAAACCTTCATTTCCTTCCAGCTCGATACATATTCATGAGATCAGTTGAGGCCATTTCAGGGCAGAAGAATGGGATAAACAGGCTTGGGCAAGAATAATCGATTTCTCTTGGCCCTCATGGCCTTCAGAAAAGACTTCTCTACCCTACATGAAGTTACCATTGGGACTTAAGGACATGCAGGCCGATTTTTTAGGCACTGTGTGTTGAGCAGTGATTTGGAAAAGAGTAGGGAGAAAAGTTCCAAGATTTCCAGAACCTGAATTAAGTTGGCTATGTTCTGTTTCAAAAGTCCTCATCCTTGAGAAACTGATTACATGAGATATCTGTACATACAACTTTGCATGATGGTGCCTTCCAAAGACAGTTCTGTGCAGTTGCCATAGTTTTTGACTCTAAGGTAAGTCTCTAAATTATTCCAAAGCAACTCTTTTATATTTTCCTTGCAGCTTTGCAGAATAGTCTACCTTTGTTCCTTTCGTTTCCTTACTCTTATGTAATAGCTTAAAAACAGCCATTATCTTAAGATCTCCTTATTCCTATTTGAGAGCTAAAGCCCTAATCATAACTGGAGAGCATAAGTAAGCTTCTCTTTGATGCATGTCTATTATCAAGGAAAAAGAAAACTATAAGTTGTGTAATGAAATAAGACATAACAATGAAAGATGTCAACTTATAAAGACCATGAAAGTGTGTCCATAATAATCACCATGATCATATTCTAGCTCCTCATCTTTTTTTTCATTTTTGATTTTTTTTTTTTATTAGAAAGGCAGAGAGGTATAACGGAAAGCATCCTGACTTTGGAGTCAGAAATTTGGGTTCAAATTCTGATTCTTACTACTTACATGACCTTAAGCAAACCACGGAGCCCCTCTGGGCCTGTTTCCTTATCTATAAAGTGAGAGGATTGGACCAGATGATTTCTTAAGGTTCCTTCCAGCTCTAAATCTATGATGACTATTTGTTACAATGATGTTTTTCTATTTTTCTTTACAAATATTAATTTAACCACTCTGATACTCCAGTGGCTTTGTAATCTCATTGGCACAGATAGCATAAAATATGTTCTCAGTTTCAAATTTACATGTTTTTTCAGCATTATTTTCTTAGGGAATATACCTCATAGGATGAAATTTTATTTGGTTGTCCAGTTATATCCTGTGAAAACAAAAATTGTAAGTTTTTATTTTAATTGGCAACTGAAACTTTTCAGCTATAAAAATTATATTCAGTCATAATTGAAATGTGTCCACAGTTATATTATAGCTTCCAGTAGATGGAACTGTTGGGCCATATTTACTTATCTGATACAATTTTTTTCTCCTTATAGAAATCAGCATTATTTTGGATACCACCTCGCACTATGCAGAATGGTATCTCTTAAAAATTTTCTCAGATTGCTAGTCTTTTTTTTAATTACAAATAATTTCCTTCAGATATTCTTTGTTTTCTTTGATCCTAAATTTTTCTGTAAGGATGCTACTACCATGTAAATTTATGGAGAAAAGACCTTATGAAAGGAAGGAATATAATTATACTCGTCTCTTGAGAGGAAGACAAATCAGATATAATGAAGTATGATAGGCTTTTTATTTTGCCTCAGGTTGAGGCTTGTTTCAGTTTACCTGGCAGTATTTCAATTTTAAATTACACAGAAAAAAACTACTTTTCCCATCTGTAAAATGAAGGGGGAAGGGAAGAGATTAGAGCTGTAGTCTTCTGGCTCTTAAAATTCTGATTCTATAAAATAAATAATTTTTTTAAATAGGAATTTGTGCCTATATCTTGTGCTTAGGTCTTGCTTATCCTAGTCTATTGCATTGATCTACTTTTTTCTTTCGTCCAGCAACAGATAATTTTGGTAATTATCGCTGTTAGACTAGCTTGAGATATGGTAGAGCCTCTTTCCTACTTTGTTTCCTCCAAATGAATGTCATTGTTTTGTCTCATTAAATGGCCTTTTAATAATTTGGTATAGCATTTTATAGTTATTTGGGTATTATCAGAAATAAAGAAATAAGCAGAAGTAGGAAGTCAAGTTCAGGAAAGTGTTTGAGCATCCACCCGTAGACCCTAGTCATATATTTCTGTTACAGTCACTGGGCATTGGCTTAGATTTTGAGAGTATAGTTAAGTCTGAGTGATTTACCCTAGCTGGCTTTTGGGTGTGCTGTAGCTTAACCAGCTCAGCCAATATTGTACCACATTCTATGATATTAAATTGGGTATTGTCATCAGAAACTAAGGGGATGAAGAACACATATTGTTCACGTTATGATAGGCAGTTAGATGAACACCTGTCAAAATTCATTTGCTTCTGTCTATGTCACAGATACTGCAAACAGATAATAGGTTGGACTCAGAACTAAACAGGAGGAAGAAAATGAACTGGATAGTTTTTGTGAAATTGCAGATTTATTTTAATGACTCCCAGGTTTCTCTTTGAAAAAAGGTCTGTCTCTTTTTTTCCTGGTGGTTTTATATGACTGAGAATCATGAAACACTATAACCTTTGAAGAATTGACATTGAGTATCATTTGAAGGGTATGTAGTTCATAATATCTTAATTCAATAAACATTTATTAAATGCAAAATAGGTACCAGGCACTGCACTAAGTATTGGAGATATAAATAAGAAAAAGAAAGATAGTCCCTGCCCTCAAGGAGCTTACAGCCTAATGGAGGAAGATAATTCACAAAAGGAAGCTGATAAATTCCTAGGGAGGGAGTAATGTGCTATCTAGTGGTTTGATGTTCCCTGGAGTCAAAACCAAGCAGCACCTGGAAAATGGAGAATTACTTAGAAAGTTCTAAAACCTCTATAAAGGAAGGCATTGGGAGGAGTTTGATGTACCACTTTGTCCCTCCAATCGGAGGAAGAGGCTATTGAGGGATTGAGAAAAGCTGAGTTACTCTTCATGGTACTGAAATTTTAGGTGATCTTATCCTGGGGTGAGACATGGTGTGTTGTGGAGTCAAAACCAAGGAGAGCCACTGATAGAAAACAGAATTACCTCGAAAGTTCCTATGAAGGAAGACTTTGCAATACTCAAAAAGGCTATAGAACATTACAAACAAGACATTATGCAAAGTAAAGCTGAAGATATCATAAACAAATGTGGTTTAAAAAAAATGATGATATACCCTCTCCTCCTAAACTATCTCTCTTATGGTACCTGCTTTGGGAACCATGGCAAGGAATGTGCAGATTCTGATCCTGGACCTACCCATAGGCCTCAGATTTAAAGGCCCTTTCACAGATGTAGTCACTATGAATCTTAAGCTTTGAATTCCATCAGGCAGAAAAGTATGTTTCAAACTAAAGGCTACAGCTGAACAGTTGAATTATTGATCCAGCATTGACTAACAAATTCTGTAATGCCTTTTGACTGTGATCTAAATGAGAGGAGTAAACACAAGGTGATAGTGAGGACTATTTTTGCTTCATGAAACACATCAATTATGGCGATTGAGTGGAAAGAAGTAAAACCCAATGAACTAATGGATGCCAGATTAAGGTATGTATTTGGAATGCCCAGTGAAAATGATGAATTGTTCTGTGTAAGGCCTAGAAAAGCTATTTGACTGAATGCATCTAAGCAAGAGGGACCTGTGCCAAAGCTGCATAGTGTTTCACTTATTGATACTGGAACAAGGGGACTGATGATAGATTGCAAAACACATCAGTGTGAAATGATGAAATTATCGGAAGAAAATTGACCACCAAGAGAAGCATGTTTTAGTGCTCAGAAATATGGCACATGCAGATCAATTTGAATCAGGCTCAGCTATGTTTTTCTTTTCTTTTCTTTTTTTTTTGAATGACTTGTTTATTTACTTTTAGTTTACAAGATTCAGTTCCACAATCATTTGAGTTTCAGATTTTTTCCCCTCCCTTCCCCCCCACCATGGTGGCGTGCAATTTTGGTTATATAGGAGGGTTATAACTAATAAGTGATCACTGGGGAAAAAAAAAGCAAAATCAGACATGAAAGAGAACAATGGCATGCTTTGCTTCAGTCTCCATTTAAACTATAGTCTTTCTATATCTTTCTCTGAGTTTAGATATCTCCTTCCATCCTGAGGCTTGTAGAGTTGTCTTTAGCTGTGCGTTGTTGAGGATAGTCCAGTTTATCAAGGTT
>CM053587.1:188127911-188169996 GCA_028646515.1 Pseudochirops corinnae
TATGGTTCCTCGTAGCCGAGCTGACTTTAGTGGGAAGTATCTTTGTGTGCGTTTTGAAGTTCTAGGATTGGTTTAGAGTCCTATTTTATGGGTATTTTGGGGGGGCTATGTGAGAGCTGCAATATGTTGCTGCTGCTATGCAGCCATCTTGGCTCCGCCCTCCATCAGACATATTCCTAAAGCTCAGCTGTGACCATCTCTCTCTCTCTCTCTCTCTCTCTCTCTCTCTCTCACACACACACACACCATTCAATAAACTCCAGTGGCTCCCCAGTACCTTGATGATCAAATATTAGATCCTTCATCTGACTTTTAAAGCCCTTCATAATGTGGTGCCTTCTTAACTTTCCAGTCTTCTTACATTTTACTCCCCTCTACATAACTTTATTTTCCAGTGACAGTGGTCTACTTGATCCTATTCATGCTCAACACTCCATCTTAGACTCTGGGCATCTTTACAGGCTATTCCCTGAGGCCTGGAATTCTCTGCCTTCTGGCTTACTTCAAGTCTTAGCTAAAATCCCACCTTCCATAAGAAGATTTTTTCCAACACAAACCTCCTCCCCACTCCCTGACACCCACCGCACTTACTGCTAGCGTCTTCCCTCTGTGATTGTCCACAAGTTGTCTGGTGTACATCTCATTTACATATAGTTTGTGTGTTGTCTCTGCCCTTAGATTGTGAGTTTTTTGAGGGTAGGGACTGGTTGTTTTTTTTTTTTTTATCCCCAGTGCTTAGCAGAGTACCTGATACATGGTAAGCATTTGAGTCCATCAAGAGTGAAATCATTCTTCCCTGGAGTCCTGTATTATATGGGATTGTAAAGTCTGTATTGTATGATATTGTCTGGATTGAGCTCCAGTTAGTAAACTAGCATTTATTAAGTATCTACTCTGTGCCAAACACTCTGTTAAGCCCTGGGGATATAAAGGCAAAAGACAGTCCTGCTCTCAAGGAGCTAACAGTCTAATGGGGAAGCAACATGTATACAACTATGTACAGACAATACATAGGATAAATTAGAGTTAATCAACAGAGGGAAGGCACTAGCCCTAAGAGATTTAGAAAAAGCTTCTTACAGAAGATTGGATTTTAGCTGAGACTTGAAGGAAGTCAGACTAGGAGGCAGAGATGGCGGGGAGAGGCCAGGGTTCCATTGCTCCTTTCCCAGTAGCTCCCTCTAGGCATCATAAATCACTGAACCCTCTCAGTCTCTACCTCCTGTAGCAAACCATCAGCTTCCAACCAGTGATAGTAAGTCTTAGGTTTCATTCACTGTCCTCTATAACTTTCTCTCATTGCAGATGGGATGAAGATTTTGAACAATGGAAACAAAGTGGAGCTGCTTACCTCTTATTTTGCTTCTGTTTTCTCTACTAAAGAGAATGACCTTTGACCTGAAAGGATGGAACAAAAATGGCTAAAGTCCCTTAGCTCTGACACTAATCTCTATGAAGCATGTTAAGTAAAGAAACAGTAAGAGAACTGTTAGATGCCCTTGATGAGTTCAAGTAGATAGTCCAAAATAAACTACATCTCTAGGTGCTAAAAGAAGCTTTAGATGAGATCATCACCATCTTCCACCATTGTCATCACAATAACCATCTGTCATATAGAGCTTTAAAGTTTGCAAAATGCTTTACATATGAGATAGAAGTGCTAATGTCTGTGTAGTGAAAGATGGCAGAGGATGGGAATGGTGTTGTATGACTGGAAAAGAGTATTTCTGCTTTTCATAAAGGGAAGGAGCCCAGTCTTCAAAGAGTCATCCAGTGCATTAGATTTCCCTTCTTGGCAAAATCTCCAATTCTTAAACTGTTGGTTAATGAGCATCTAAGAAAGAAAACATTGATTGGAATGAGCTAGCATGGCTTCATCAAAAACAAGTCATGCCAGCTTAATCTAATTTCTTTTTTCTTTTCTTTCTTTCTTTTTTTGACCAGGTCTCTAGACTAGTAGATCATAAGATATTATGGATATAATTTACCTTGATTCTAGCAAGGCATTTGAAGTCTCTCTTGATATTTTTTGTGGAAAAGAAAGAGATGTGGGTCATATAATAGCATAATCAGTCAGATTTAGAACTGGCTAATTGGCTGAATCAAAAGATTAGTCATTAATCCTCTGAAAGAGGCCTCTATTGTGGTATTCCAGGCATCTGTCTTTGACTGTCTGCTGTTTAAATTCTTTATCAATGGTTTAAATAAATGATATCAAATTTGCAAATAATACAAAACTAGGAGAGATAGCTCATAGGTTGGATGACAGAATCAAAATCCAAAAAGATCTTGAGAAGCTAAAACACAAGTTGTTGTTCGGTCATGTCTGATTCTTGTGACCCTATGTGGGTTTTCTTGGCAAAGATACTGAAGTGGTTTGCCATTTCCTTCCCCAGCTCATTTTACAGAGGAAGCAATCAGGATTAAGTGATTTGTCCAGGGTCACACAACAATATGTTCCTGAGGCCAGATTTGAACTCAGGAAGATAAGTCTTCCTGACTCCAGGCCCATTATTCTACTCACTGTGCCACCTAACTGCCCCAGATTTAGTCCAGAACACTGGACTAAATGTAATAGGATGAACTTTAATAGGGATCGTGTATGTGTTTGTGTGCGTGTGTGTGTGTGTGTGTGTGTGTATACTCAAATACCCACCTCCCTCTAAGTACTTGAGTATGCACACACACATACACACATCACACTTGAATTCCCAACATCACCTTAACAAATATAAGACAAGCAAAAGATTTGAAAGTTTTGGTGGTCCTACAAACTCAATCTATTAAACTAAAAAAAAAACTAATGAAATCTACAGCTGCATTAAAAGAGACATAGTAGTACTCTGCCTTGGCCAGATTACCTATAGAGTATTGTGATCACTTCTAGGTGCTACATTTAAGGATAAACAGTGAGGCAAAGCATCCAGAGGAGGGTGACCAAGATTTTGAATAACTTCAAGCTCATGAATATGAGAATTGAAATGAGGGTGCTGGCTGGGGAGTGGTGATATATGCCTTATAAGTCCTGTTACTGGTGGAAGCTGAGGCTAGTGAATTGCTTGAATTCAGGATTTTTGAGCTTCAGTAGGATCAAAGCTAATTGAGTGTCCACGTTAAGTCAGCATCAGTATGGTGAGCCTCCAAGAACAGAGTGCCACTGTTGTGGCAGCTTCTTAACTCAGTAGCCTAAGGGCCAGCCTTAGGCTGTATTCTCAGGAGGGACTGAATAGACCAGAGGCAAGAGAGAAGCGTACAGCAGCTGTCCTTTATTGTATTGTAGTGTCCTCCTTAAATACCCGAGAGATTAGAGCATGATCCCTCATGCACTGGAGGAATGGGCCAATGGAGGACAGGCCGAACCAGCTGTCTCAGCTGCTGCTCATCAGGTGAGCCATCTCACAAAAGACTTTTCCATGAGCTTAGCAACTGGGCTGTGACCCCTCAGCACCACAAATGCTTTTAGACTCACACTGATCCCTACATGCCACTAAGCTGCCTAAGAAGAGAACTTTTCTAGGTTGCAAACAGAACACAACAGGTCAAAGCTTCCATGCTGATCAACAATAGAACTAGGTCCTTGAATAGTTGCTGCCTTTCCAGCCAGAGATGGAGACAGAAAGAGAGACAGAGAGAGAGTTGCTGATCACATGGAACAGAAATTGCTTTTGGCTTTAGTGGGCAGAACTAGAAGCAATGAATGGAATTTGTGGAGGGTCATTCTTGGGCTGGATGTAGAGGGAAAATTCCTCACAATTAGAACTCTCCAAAAGCAGAATCATCTGCCCACAGAGGAATTGGTTTTCCCTTTACTGGAAGTCTTTAAGTACAGGCTGGATGACCATTTGTTGGGGATATTGAAAAAGAGATTCGTATTCAGAAATGGGCTAGACTAGTTGGCCCCTGAGATTCCTTCTAATTCTGAGATTCTATGATTCTTATAGATTAGTTTCTGGCACTACTGTAGCTCCACATGGAGTTCAGCTCTTAACTCTTCCGTTCTTCATGGTTTCATCTCCTTTTGCCCAGCTACTTGCATTGATTTTTTACCTCCATTCTGCAAGTCAGCTCCATTGCTTGCTTCCGCAGTTCTGCTGCTCTCTAGTAGATGGTGCTTGTAACCTTCTTTAGAAGACCAGCTCTCTAACAACTAATTTGTGGTGAGCTTACTCACTAAATGTGTCTATAACTTATAAACATACCTCCAGGTTAGAGGTTAGACTCTGTTCTTTTGAACAGCCCCTCTCCTTTAAGAGTCTTTCAGGGACTTACTGGAATATATTCTTCTTTTACTGTTCATATCAGTCTCTGTCTTCAATCTCATAGAGTGTTATATGTGTAAGTATCATTTGAGTTGTATATATGAGTTGTTATAAGAGTTGTATTCCTCATCTCCATTAGATTTGAAGCTTCTTCAAACAGAGGTTGTGCCATTTAAAATCTCTGTATTATCCATGGCACCCTCCTTAGTAGATACTTGATCATTTTAAAAGCTGAAACCAAACTTTGTCTAGTTGCTTCTCAGGACATTGATGAAGGAGAGCAAATTTGTGAGGACTGTGGGTCTACTGGAAGTGAATGGACAGAAAATAGTATCATTAAACTCTAGTTTAAGCACCAAGAAATTAATCTTCTTTATGTTAGCAAGACTTGAGGCCTGTCATAAATAATGCACCAGCCATATCAAGAAACTATCGATACCACTTATATGTAGGGCTAAACAGTAGGCAAAGCTCATCTTTGATACTTCCAGTCTTCTTTTTCTTTACTTTCTTCCATCCTCCTTAAACCCTACCACAGTGATGTCTCTACCCCTTTACCTTTGGCTCATTACACTTCTACCCTTCCTTTCAGGAAAGGATACCTTACTGGGAATGAGTTTACATTCAATGTGTCCTGTCTTCTAGGATTATAGAAAACTTTGGGGGCATTAGAAGTCATCTACTTAAGAAATTCTGGGTAATCCATCACCATTTTGTAAATTTCAGATGATGAGATACTCTGTTGTTTTTTTTTTCTCACCTTCCTTTTTCTTTTCTTTCCTTCTCTTCTCTTCCCTTTCCTTCTCTCTTCTGTTTTTTGAGACTGGATCTATCTCACTCAAGCAGGAAGTGCAGTGGCTTCAGTCCCAGTACTGATTATCACAGAGGCTTTAACCTGCTCCATTTTTCTAACCTAGACTGATTTACCCCTACTCAGGCAGCTGAGTAGCTCTCTACTCCTAGCAATTCATTGTGTTGATGCTGAAAACACTCAGTTAGCTTTAGTCCTACTCTACCTCACAATATCCAAACTCAAGCAATCCACCATCCCAGCCTCCTCTAGAGCAAGGATTACAGGTATGTAATGCTACTTTCAAAAATCTGGCAACATATAAACACAAAGAATCCTTCAAATTATTTTTTTTCAGGAATGAGAAAATGCCTTCTCTCTCTATCTGAAGGAAATATGTGCAGGATCAATTATATTCAGAGAAACCCAGAGGCCTCCAAGAGATAAAATCTAATTTAATATCTGGTCAAGATGAAATGAAAAGAACACTGACTTGGTAGTCAGAAGACGTGGGCTTAAGTCTCAAATCCAACATTTACTAGTTATGTGCCCTTCACTAGACATTTAACCTCTATAAGCTTAAGTTTCCTCATCTACAAAGTGAGGACAATGCCTTTTGTACCACCTAAATATTGTTCTTCCCCCTCCCCCTTGCTTTTTTTTTTTCATTTTTTCTCCCTGTACAGATACAGCAGTGGCAATAGAGGACAGGAGGTAGAGTATGGTGTTTTCAAACTACCTTAAGTCCTGTATATAGGTGTATGTATAAGGAAGAAGAGAATGAAATGAATGTTGATTCCTCAATGAGAAAGAAAAACATAGAACACGACTAACTATTCTACAGTTTCTTGGTCATATTTAGTAGCCCACTGTCTGAATGAGTATCTCCTGTGACTCATGTTTCGTTCCTTCAGGTCAGAAAGACCCGAGTTCAAATCTGCCCTTGATCACTTACCAGCTGTGTAATTCTGGGCAAGTTATTTAACCTCTTTTTGTCTTAGTTTTCTCATCTGTAAATCGGAGATAATAATAGCAACCAGTTTTTATAAGGATAAAAGGAGACAATGTTTGTAAGGCACTTGCAAACCTTAAAGCACTACACTATATCAACACTAGCTATTATAAGTGTTGTCATTGTTGTTAATCATTCACTATAGGAAACTTCATTGAAGGTAATGTAAATTCTTTGTGTATGCTCAATACTGTCAGCGCCATGGTCACAAGTAATCATGAATCTGTGAATAGCCAGCCAGATCAGAACTAAAACAAAGCAGACACCTGACCCTTGCAACTGATATGCCTGGGGCCGCCATTATGGTGATGACATATAGTGGAAAACAGGGCAGCTAGGTGGTGCAGTAGATAGAATGCCAGGCTTAGAGTCAGGAAAACAGCTGTGTGACCCTGGGCAAGTCATTTAACCTTATTAGCCTCAGTTTCGTCATCTGTAAAATGAGCTAGAGAAAGAAATGGCAAAATCACTCCAGTATCTTTGCCAAAAAAGGCCCAAATGGGACCACAAAGAATAGAACTTGACTGAAACAACACAACAACAGCAACAAAATATAATGGGAAAAGGCAGCGTGTAGTAGAAAGATGTAAAGAATGGGAAGCTCAAAAAAACTGTTGGTACTTAACAGATAAGCCATTATTGTAGAAGTTGGTAGCACATTTGGCTGCTGTTGGAGAACAATTTAGATTCCAACTTCCAGGGCTCAGAAATGACAGGACATAGTTTGTGCTCCCTGGGAACCTTCCCTGATGTGGGTATTCCTCTGTGCCTTATTTTTGGTGCACCAACCCATGAAAAGATGTTCAATAGAACTAAGAGTTATGTCTGTGTTGACCTCCTCCATGGACATCTGGTGTGCCATGGGTGCCTTTGGTATCTTCCCATTGACTGGAAGTAGATTTCACAGTACAGATGAGTTTCTAATGATAAGGTCTTTCTGAGACAAGATAGGCTGCATTTCTGGTAGATAGCCCATTTGGGATTTTGCTTCATCCACCTTAGCTGTGAAAGCCTCAGAGGGAGCATATACCTTCATCTGGGTTTGAATATTGACATATTCTGGCCCATAAGAAGACTTCCCTCTTTGATAGCAATCTACTTGAATATATTTACAAAAAGGTCTCTTCTTTCTTTAAATTAAAAAAAATTGACTCATCTCAGGAGCTTTTCATATTTAACTGGATCTGTTAAGCGGGGCTAGTACCTAGCACCATCCCATAGGGATCACATACTCTGTTGGCAGAGGTTCTACAGAGCAAATTTTTCCCCAGCAGAATTTCAAGTGAGATTTTGAGGTGTTGATTCAGTTCTATTCCAGGAATATGCCACGTTTGCATTAAATGCATCACACATAGTTGCTGATGGTACTTCTTTACTGCTGCAGATCACTGATGGAAAATAAATCAGTTTTGTGCTTTTGTAGCCTTAAAAAATGCATTGAGTGTATTCCATTTTAATCAATCTTTTGCACTTTAAGGCTTCCAGGAATAGATAAAAAGCCTCAAGGATCTTTTGGTTCAGGTAAGGGGGATAGACTATCAAGCAGTATGGATGTGAGAGTAGTTTTAATTTGGTTATATAGTTTTACCTGCATTAGAAACTGAAGAACACTGAAATGGTTTTCTTTTCCCATACACTAATATTCCATTTGAAATGTTACAGTCTGACTATTATCTATCATGCAAAATAACTGCTACCTGTTGCTGAGCTTGCGTTAATTTACAAATCACCTTCCCTCACCCTCCCCTGCTCAGACCCTTATGGTAGGTGACATTAGAATTGACGTTTTGCTAAATTTGTCACCAATTTTCTGTTTCCAAATAGGGTAGAGTTATTCATAGGATCATAGGATCATAGATCTGGAACTGGAACAGGAACCATGTATTCTATCCCATACATTTACAATTGAGGAAACAGGTTCAGAGAGATTAAGTGATTTGCCAAAGGTCACACAGGTACTTGTACTATAAAATATCATCCTTAAGACTATTGATATTATTACAGCAAATGAGATGGCACAGTAGATAGAGCACAGGGGCATGGAGTCAAGAAGCCCTGAGTTCAAATCCAGTCTCAGATACTTGCTAGCTGTGTGGCCCTGGGAAAGTCACTTAGCCTCTATCTGCCTCAGTTTCCTCAGCTATAAAATAAAGCTAATAATAGCCTCCTAGGGTTGTTGTGAGGATCAAGTGAGATAATATTTATAAATCACTTAGCACAGTGCCTAACACGAAGTAGGCATCTGATAAATACTTGTTTCATTACTTCTTTATGGCTAGTTTCCAAACCCATATTCTTTTTTTAACAGTAGCATCTGGGAAACTTCATTTTATCCAGAAATTAGAAAAAGCCAATATTCACCAATGGGAATTAAGTGATATCATTTCACTAAGAGACTCTATAACCAACCTTGACAAGCTTGATAAAAATTTGAGGTCAGAGGCTGGTAACCAGGGATTGCCTGACTAACTGGACCTCAGACAACAAGCATCTGTCAAAATGGCAAGCTGAGATTTCATTACTTCACAGAGGAATTAAGTTATAAGGAGACATTTTAAACTTCTGGCATGTTTCCTTCAGTCTGAGATCAGAATTGAGCAGACTATGACAAGAACTCCACACTCCCTTCTCTTCAACCCAGTTTGTTTGTTTTTTTAAGTGTTGCTGAGTAAGAGTTGTGATTATTCCTAGAGTCCAAATAAAATCTACCATTATTTGGCTCGGTTATGAAGAGCTCCTGTGTCTGTAGGTTTTAGTTTCCTCCTGCAAAACAAGGTTTTGACCTAGGTGATCTGATCTCCAAAGTCCTATTTGGGCTTCAAAATGACTACCTCTCTGCTCCGTGGTTACCTTAGTTGCTCTTCTACATTTTCTCAACAGTTTCATGGAAATCACTTGACATATCCTTGATTTCTATTTCCACATTTATAAGATATTAAAACTAGAAAGAATCTTAGAGAGCATTGAGTTCAGCCACCCCATTTTACAGATAAGAAAACTGTTGACCATCAGATTTTAAGCAATCAATCAACCAACAAGCATTTATTAAGTGCCTGCTGTGTATCAGCCCTGTGCCCAAGTACTGGGGAGAGAACTTTTAAAATGAAACAATTTTTGCCTACCTTCAAGAAACTAAAATTAGGAGAGAGACACTATGCCCATAAATAAGTATATGCAAGTATATACCCAGTAAATACTTAGTATTTTTTTTTCAACAGAAGAGAAGGGCATAGGGTTGAGTGAAGGAACTTATATCCAAATATCTTTAATGAAAAAGGTCCTGGGTATCTTGTTTTTTAGAATCAGAAAACAATTTTTCAGCTTTACCTGAACTGTGATTTTCAGTGCTCATTTACTTCTCTGATTTCTTGTAAATACTGCATATGGGTTTACCTATCATGGACATATACTTTGAAATATTAATATAAATGCATATGTAATTAAAATAACAGAATGAACAGAAGAACTGGTGGATCCGCAAGTCTGTCCTCACAGGGTCAACAGCATTATACTCAAGAATGGAGCTAGGTAAAACAAACCACATTCCTTGTTTTCCTTCACTGTAGAAATAACTGATTCACAATCGCTGGAATCTTCCCTCCCTGTAATCTGATGCTGGTTGTTTCACCAGCTGGGTGTGGGCTCCAGTTCAATCCCTGTCTTCACAAACAGTTCTGTCCCCAGTGTTGTATCACCAAGTTAATGGACTCCTTGAGTGAAGTCTCTCGCACAATAAAGAAAAAAGAAAAGTCAGTGGAAGAACACACAATCAATGTGTGATTGACCAAGATGTGTGGCAATGGGGGTGGGAAGGTGGTGGGAGAACATGAAGAAATGGCTGTTCTGAGACAAAAGTTCCCTGAGTCAATAATCTGTTTTCCCTTCCATGAAGGTTTCATTGGTTCTGCATGTAAAGGCCGGTTTTTATGCCAGCAGTATCAGTAGGTGGTACAAAGCCATTACTATATTCAGGAAAAGAAGGGAGAGTTTTATTTTATAGTGATCACTGTTGGCTCCCCATTTCACCATGACTGAAGATGCATGCCATTCTCTTTGAATGTCATCTAAACTTCTCTGCCTCAAAACATCTCTAAAAAGGAAATGTTGAACCTGAAGTTACAAGAAGGATCAAGAAAATGAGATTTATGCCAAGCTTCAACTTTTCTTTTGTTGCTATTCTGGATCACATTTTTCCTTCAGTGGGCAGAAGCTGTGTTCTTTCTTTATGTCCGTCTTTATGTAAGGTTCATTTTAAACTACCTCCTACTTATTGTTCCACAGCTGAAATTTCCCTGTCTCAGACATTTCAAGGAAGGTATAAAGTCAGCCAGGCAGTCATCTTAGTGAATTTCTGCCCAGGAGCACTCTGACTTTCACTGGCTGAGTCTGGATGCCTTATGGCCTTGGGGCTGGAAATTCTTGGGGAATTAAGTTCTGGAAAAACCCAGAAGAATTGATTCCCCTTCTTCAAATTGCCTCACATCAGTTTTAGTTCTTCCATCTATCTTCCTAGTTTACATTGGAGCGTAGGCTTTTGGGGAGTGGGGATTGTTTTGTTACTTGTCTTCGTATCATCCTCAGCACCTAGCACAATGCCTGGCACACAATAGGTGCTTAATAAATGTTTGTTGATTGAGTGATTGGTTTTTAAAAATTTTAACTTTATTTATTTTTAGTTTACAACATTCAGTTCCACAAGTTTTTGAGTTCCAAATTTTCTCCTCCTTCCTCTCCTCCTCTCCGCCAAGATGGCATGTAATCCAATATAGGTTCTACGTATACCTTCACATGAAACATTTTCACAATAGTCAAGTTGTAAAGACGAATTAGAACCAATGGAATGAATCATGAGAAAGAAGAAACAAACGAGAGAGAGAGAGAGAGAGAGAGAGAGAGAGAGAGAGCAAGTAGTCTGCTTCAATCTGCATTCAGCCTCCATAGTTCTTTCTCTGGATGTGGCTAGCCCTTTCTATCACGAGTCTTTTGGAGCTGTCCTCTAGCCTTGCATTGCTGAGAGGAGCCCAGTCTATCAGACAGTCGTCACAGATACAATGTGTCTGTAATTGTGTACAATGTTCTGGTTCTGCTCCCCTCACTCAGGGCAGCAGTGTGATTGGTTTTTCTCTCTTAACCATTGTTCTCTGCCTCTGGAGCCAGAGTTCTTAACCTTTTTGTCTTTGTCATGCACCCCTTTGACAGCCTGGTGAAGCATATGGACCTCTTCTCAGAATATTGTTGATAACAGCAGTAATGAGAGCTAGCATTTATAGAGTGCTTTAAGTTTTCCAAAGAACTTTACAAATATTATCTAATTTGGTTCTCAAAACAATTTTGGGAGGTAGGTGCTATTATTATGCCCATTTTACAGATGAGGAAATTGAGGCATGCAGATGTTAAGTGACTTGAACAGCTAGTAAATATCTGAGGTCAAATCCGAACTCAGGTCTTCTTGACTCCAGGACCAGCCCTCTATCTGCTGTTCCACCTAACTGCCTTTAAGATGTTTTTAAATTAGTAAAATGTATAAGATTACAAAGGAAACCAATTATAGTGAATTACAGTTATTAAAACAGTGAGTTTACCATTCCAGGCTAAGAAACTCTGCTCTGGACTTTAGGAACTTTTAGAACAGTCACTATTTACTTATTTTCTATGGATGCCATTTCCTATAATACTTTTCCACACCTTCATCACCAAAACTTAACCTCACTTTGTAATGAAGGAAAACATTTAAGCAAAGTAAATGTACTCTGGGACAGTATCTGATAGGGTCATGTTCCACATACACAGCCCCTAGTACCTACTAAGAGGAGGAATGTGTGTCTCCTTATCAAGTTTCCCAGATCAAGATGGTTTATGACAGTTTCATTTGTGTTGAAGAGATTTTTAGTGCTTATGTTATTCACATCATAGTAGTTATTGTGGCTCTTGTTCTCTTGATTCTGTTCTCTTTAACGCGCATTACTCCATACAAAAAACTTTCTGTTTCTCTTAATTGTTCATATTTATAATTTCTGCTAGCACAATAATACTCCATCATAATTACATACCACACATTTGTTCATCTCCTCAACTGATGTAAACCAATTTTATTTCAAGTT
This sequence comes from Pseudochirops corinnae, assembly GCA_028646515.1. NCBI lineage: Eukaryota > Metazoa > Chordata > Mammalia > Diprotodontia > Pseudocheiridae > Pseudochirops > Pseudochirops corinnae. The sequence continues at coordinate 188,140,074 of CM053587.1, forward strand.
TTTTGCTACCAGAAAGAATGGTCTTATGACTTTTGTTAAATATTGGAGTGTTTTTCATCAGTGATCAGTCTTGAGTGATACATCTAGTAGAGGGAATGGTAGGTTGGAATCACAATCTGTTCTCCATGCAGCTCTTGAATTGATCTTCCTAAAAAGAAGGTCTGGCCATATCACCTCCCTGAGAACTGCATGCACCCTCCCTCCCTCCTCCATTTCGATAAACTCTGGCAGCTCCCTATCAGCCACAGGATGCTATGTTTGGCTTGATGGCTCTTCATAGCCTGACCTTTTTTTGCATTTCCAGGCTTCTTACTCTTCCATATGCCCTGCAATCCAGTGTTGTTGGCCCCCTTGCTGTTCCTTACATCAGGCCTTTCGTCTGCCTCCTGTCTGAGCAGCTTCATTACTGTCCCCATGTCAGGGGACTACTAGCTCCCACACCTTCTTTTAAGGCTCAGCTAAACTCCCATTTTCTGCAAGAAGCCTTTTCTAGTCTTCCTTAATCTTAGCGCCTTCCCTCTGAGACTACCCCCAATTTATGCTTTTATATGTCTTATTTATACATAATTGTTTGCATACTGAGTCCTCCATTAGACCATGAGCTTGAGAGCAGAGGCTGGTTTTTGTCTTTCTCTGTATTCCCAGTGCTTGGCACACAACAGGTGCTTAATAAATGCTAGATGACTAAGGGTTTGCTGATCTTTCTTGCATAATTCTAAATTGTTTTCAAAAATGGTTGGACCAATTCATAGCCCTTCTAATAACGTATTAGCGTACCTGTCCTCACATAGCCTCTCCAACATTAATTTCATTTTTTGTCATCTTTTTCAGTTCATTGGGTGTAAAGTGAAAACTTAGGGTTGTTTTAATGTGCATCTCTCATATTATTAGTGATCTGGAGCAATTTTTCATTTGGTCGTTGCCTTGTTAGCATTTTCTGTTCTGAAAACTATTTAGCCAAATCCTCTGACCACTTATATAATGGGGAAACAGCATACTAAGGACTATTTAAATAGCAGACTTATCAAAATAAACTATAAAACACAAAGTGATGTTGTTTCTTTCCCCATGAGTTTGATTGGTTTTAATTGAATGCAGCATAAAAAGGGGATTCATTATATAAATGATAGTAGCTTGTTGAAGAACTTGACCAGTTATAAGTATAGACTATCTATATATTGGAGCCAAACATCTTCATATCCCTGGGACCTCCACAGGAAGAGGAAATACCAAGTCTTTGCCCCTGTGGAGGCCTCCACTAGGGATTTACCCCTCCTCTTTTTCTGTGGGGCCTGAGTATTTCTTTTTTTTTAAATCATTTTAGAATTTCTTTGCTGTTGTTCCATGACTTCTGGGGAATCTTATGAATTTATCATTAAAAGTTTGGTGTTCATTTTCTTTATAGTATAATATTTTTCAAAGCCTTTAAACTTCTTTTTACTCATTTTTACTCATTTTTTATTCTCTTACTTATGAGGCTCACTGTTGATTCGTTTGCCTAGGAACTAGACGAATACACCCAGCCTGTCTTATAGCTTTCTTGTACTTACACTAACTCATTTCTGTTTTCCTTCCTCAATCTTTGGCTCTTCCCCCTTTGACTGATGAGATTTGTTCTCTCTTGTCAATTGTGCCTCACTCTCAGAAGAATGCTAATTCCTTCAGGCAATAGAGAAGATACAGCCCCGTGTCAGTTCTCATCTCCCCGCCTTCCCCCAACCTGCCATATTCCCAAGTACACAGCACACGACTGACCCATACATTCTTCGTGGTCATCTTCTTAACCTGTTTGTATCAAAATCTCTTCCCTAGGTCCATGCCCTTCCACTCCCCTAGGCTCCAGTAACCTCCAGGAGCTCCAATACCCCATCCCAAAGCAGGATGAACAGTCTGTTCAAGTAGCAAATCTCTCTAGACAATACACCGAGTGCAAAGACCCCATTTCCCTTCATGGAACATTTTTCTTGGGAGCAGCTAGGTGACGCAGTGAATAGAGCACAGGCCCAGGAGTCAGGAGGACCTGAGTTCAAATCCAGCCTCAGACACTTGACACACTTATTAGCTGTGTGACCTTGGGGAAGTCACTTAACCCCAATGGCCTTGCCTTCCCCGCCTCAAAAAAAAAAGACAAAAAAAAGAGAACATTTTTCTTCAGCCAAAGTCATCTGGTGTTGGTTATTCCAGGCAGGGGTCCTTCCCAACTGATCCTGAAACACAAGCCTATAAGGCTGTTTGGGTTGGCTATGCCCAGTGTGGAGTGACTTAGAAGGCCAGAGCCAGCACCACCCAAAACTTCTATTATGGAGTCACACCAGGCCCTGGAATCTTGATGAGATCAATAGCAGGGAGCCATGTGCACAGGGGAGCAATGTGACAGAAATCCAGAATGGAGACAGACTGATTGGTACAGCAGATGCCTTGTACTGAGGAACAATGAACAAGAACCATCACATGAAGAAGGAAACTCACAGACTTTGTCCTTCACTGGTACTCTGAGGTATGAGAAATACAGGTAGCTGATTGGTATGGGAGAGTACTACGCCTGGAGTCAGAAAGATCTAAGTTTAAATCTCAGCTGTGACACTTACTAGTTATGTGACCCTGGGCAAGTCACTTCACCTTTTTTGAATTAACTGCATATGAACCATGGGATTTTTTAAAAAGATAAAATGAATAAGGCCAGAAGAAGCATATTCTAGCAAATTTTTGGACTAGAAGTAAAGAGATTTGGGTCTGTATAAGAGATTATGAAAAGGCAAGAATTACATTTTTTCTTTAAATATTGATTAAATAAGATCTACCCTTTCTGGATCATTAACTCAAATCCTAAAACTTTTGGATTGTTGTAGTCCATTGTTAGAGAATCCATACAGAATCTGTTTCAGAGAGAAATCCAAAACTACATTCTAATCTCTGACCTCCAAGTCATAGAGGCAAAGCAGAGGATGGTGGAAATCTGGAAACTGGTTCAAAAAGAAATGTCCCAGAGAATAATCTTAAGAAATGTTATTGGTTCTATCCTTGAACATCTGCTGATGTTCAAACAAGCTTTCAGCTGTGACATCAATAAAAATGTTTGAAAATCTATGGCAGAAATTAGATTTTGCTATTAGCTCCAATTTTTTGATTCTGTTTAATAACTATTGCTTACATTTATACATCCATAGTATTTTAGGACTCCGAAGTGATTTCATATCCTATTTTGTCCACACACCAATCACTTTTATCCCCATTTTATGGAAGAGGAGACTTGGGCTCAGAGAGGTTGAATTTAGGCAAAGGTCATGTAGTTAGTAAGAGGCAGAGGTGGTGTCCAGACTTTCTCAGTTTAAGTTTATGGTTCTAATCGTTTCACCATGCTGCCTCTCAAGACTGGTGATTTCCATGCAAAGACAGTAGTCCCTCTAGTTTCCAAAACATAATTTTGAGAAGACTTAACCATAGGTTTAAATAGTGATGTGATTGCAGAGGTGTCAAACATGAGGACAAGAGTTGCCGAGGGAACCACAAAATAGATATACAATAGAACATAGGTAATGTTAAGATGTCATCTTCCATATCAATATAGGACCTGCAAGGATCCTTATGTATGGTTTACATACATACATACTCTATATGAGTTTAACACCACTGATGTTATGAGGTTTCTTGCTACCATGGATATAGCTGTAGGTAGGTTTTGATGCTGGTGTGAATGAATGAATGCTCTGAAATATTGGGGGACATAGTTAATTTTCTTAGAATCCAGGATGAAATAAGCAAAGTAATGGACATTGTTCCTTAGCTCTTCCCTCTGAAAGGTTAGTCTCCTTTTAAGCGTGTGGATCCGGATTATGGGACTGAGATGTCTTACAAACTGTTAATAAATTTTAATTTTCTCATAGAATCAAAGAATTGCAAAATAAGAACCCATTTAGTCTAACCTGCACTTGAACGAGAAGCCTCTATCTTATAGCTGGCAAGTGGTTATTTTATCTTTGCTTGAGGATCTCCAGTAAAAGGAATCCACTATCTCCAAAAACAACCCTTTCAGCTTTTGGATAACTAATTGTTTGGAAGTGTTTCTTTATATCAAGCCTAAATTTGTGTCTGTAACTTCTACCAGTTGTTTTTAGATCTGAGATAAGAACAAAGCTAATCCTTTTAGGTAACAGCCCTCAAAATAATTGAAGATAGCTATCATGTCCCCAGTCAATCCCCATCCCTTCTCTCCACAAGCCTCTCCTATCAGGAAACAATCCTAGATTCTTAAAACAAATTTCTTATGTCATGAACTCAACAGTCTTTACATCCTACTTACTTCCTTTGGACATTCTTCAACTGATCAATGTGCCTTCTAAAATGCAGTGTCCAGAAACGAACAGAAAACTCCAAATATACTATATGACAAGGGCAGAGTACAGCCAGGACCATCACTTTCCTAGAGTTGGAAGGGGCTCCACAGGTCATGTAGTTCAAACCTTTGTACAAAGAATGAATCCCATATAGTATATCCTTGATTGTTCATTTAAACTTTGCTTTTTCATATTGCCAAAGATATCCAAGTTTGGGGTAAGACATTTGAAAATTTCTCTGGGTCTTGGTTTTCTTATCTGTAAAGTAAGGGAATTAGATTAGATGACCTCTAAGGTTCATTTCTGCTTCCAGTATGACTCTATGACCTTAGAGCAGGAGTTCCTAACCTGGGGACCCAGAACTTAAAAAAAAAGGATAAATATTTAAACAAAATTATTTCCCCTTGTAATCCTATGTCTTTTGTTCTTAAGCATTTAAAAGCATTACTCTGAGACAGGGTTCATAGGCTTTACCAGTCTGCCAAAATGGTTAAGAACCCTTCACTTAGGGTAACAAGTGGTCTTTTCCCATAATCAATGTCTACTGAAGGCAAGGTATTCAGAAAAGAAAAACAGACTTGGGAAGTCAATAGTTGATTAAGAAAATCATGTCTGGGGCAGCTAGGTGGTACAGTGAATAGAGCACTGGGGGAGGACCTGAGTTCAAATCTAGCCTCAGACCCTTAACACTTACTAGCCATGTGACCTTGTGCAAGTCATTTAACCCCACTTGCTCTGCCCTCCCCCCTCCAAAAAAGCAAAAAAAAAAAAAAAAAGATCACATCTAAACTCCAAAAGACTCATGATGGAAAGGGCCACGTCCAGAGAAAGATTTATGGAGTCTGAATGCAGATTGAAGCAAACTACTTGCTCTCTTTTTTGTTTTGTTCCTTCTTTCTTGCTGTTCATTCCATTGGTTATAATCCTTTACAACTTGACTAATGTTTAATGTGAAGGTATTTGTAGAACCTATATAGGATTTCATGTCACCATGGGGGACGGGGAGAGGAGAGGGAGATGGAGAAAAATTGGAACTCAAAAGCTTGTGGAACTGAGTGTTGTAAACTAAAAGCAAATAAATAAATAAATAATTTTTTAAAAAGATCATGTCTAAGAATAGAATTTGGATTTCTGTAATATGTAGGAATAACAGACCAGGAATAGAACGCAACTAACAAGAGCTGGCAAGAGAAGATGTTTGTCTGGAGTCTCACAAATTTAATTAAGAAGGCTTTAAAATGGAATGGGGTGGGGGGAGAAGAAATTGAATATCACACAGAAAAGCCATGATGAACAGCAGTAGAAGTACTCAGAGGTTAACAACAAACAAAAGTCAAGAAACAGGGCCAGTAATAAAACTCATGGCCTTGGATGTCTATACACAAATGCAAATATAATTACAAGCACTGGAGTAAAGTGGAAATCCTAACACAAGGATTCAGATTTGATCTCACAGATAACACTGAGATTTGGTAGGATGAGATTCATGCCTGGAAAGTTATCTTATTCAAAATAAAAATAGGTAAAAAGGTAGGATATCATTGCGTATTAAACACACACACATACACACACAATTTGTAAGGAAATCCAGGAAACACAGCAGAGAAGTATAGTGGAAAACAACTCAGCTGACATTTTTGGAGTCAAGTATAATGGAATATTTCGGTCAAAATTGATTTAGAAAGATGAGTCATATTGCCATAAAAGTGTATTACAGAAGAACTACAACAGTTAGGGAAACATCAAAACCTGGATGGAAGTGTGCTATGATAGTGATTAGGGACTACAATTATCTAGACATTCACTGGAATTCTCTCAGCCTAAAGCAGAATAGTTAGTAATTTCTTGACTTAGGTTCAGCAAAAAGGATAGATAAGCTTCCCATGGATTAAAATTCTACAGGGGAAGTGAGAAAAGGAAGAATAGAAATCTTTCATAAATAAAATTCTGAAGACATAATGAAAAATGATTCTGATGAGAACGAAAGTGAAGTTGTCTAAAGAGATGAATGTTGATGCACAAGGAATTTACCAATTAATTAAGATTTTTGAAATTCACACTATACATGGAAACAAGGAAAGGTAACAGGATAGACACAAAAGCATGGTGACACAATCTTGTAAACTCAGCAGTGCTAATGCATAGAATAAACTGAGGTTTCTGAGGAAAATTAAGGATGACAAAATTTCCTTTTTTTTTTCCTCCTTAAAGCTAAACTGAGGGGAAAAAAGGATTAAAGAAATGATAGAACCAATATTCAGTTGAAATGGGACAATGATAACAGATAGAGAAGAGGCAGAACTGCCTCTTTCTGGTTGAGAATGTTCTTGGGACTAGAAAAAAACAGAATAAAAATAAGCTGATAATCTAGTAAGAAGATGCAAAAGCCCCTAGTCACTCTGAATGAGTTCAAGGCACAAAGCCCAGATGAACTACATTCTAGGGAAAGCATTTTGCAGATTTGTTAATGGAACCAGTCTGTGATCCTTGAGTTTGTGGACAATAGAAGAGGTGCTGAAGGACTGGGGGGAAGCTAATGTGCTGATCTTCAAAAAAGGGAAGAAAATAGAAATCTGCAAACTATAGGTCAGTGACCTTGACTTTAGTTTCTGGAAACATTCTAGAATATATCATCAAAAAGACAACCTAGAAAAGGAAGTGATTATAAAAAGCAAGCATAGATTCAGCAAGGTTATGGCAGACTAAACTGATTTCTAGTTACCACTCTAGTAGATTGGGTGATGCTTGAGTTTCCCTAGATTTTTAGCAAAGGGTTTGATAAAGAATCTCATGCTATTACTAAGAAAAAGATGGCAAGATATAGACTAGAAAATGGGTGGATTTAGGCCTGGTCAGATGGCCAAACCCAAAGAGTAGCCATTCATTAATAGCTGTATATTATCCTAAGTCTCCAGTGGAGTGCCCTAAGGATCTTGTGCTATTTAATATATTTTATCAATATCTTAAACAATAAGTTGACATTTAGGGTTTTAAATTTTACAAGGTGATTGCTTTATAATTATATATATGCATATGTAAAATTTCATTTGACCCTGTGAAATGCTATTACTCCCATTTACAGATAAAACTGCAACAAAGAAGCATTTAACCTCTTGTTCAGGGTCATATAACTAGTGTCTAGGATTTGAACTGAGGTTTCCTTACTGTAAATTTAGCATTCTATCCACTATGCCTACCTGTCTCTAAATAAAGGCATGCTTATCACATTTGCATAGGATAACAAAGCTGAGAGGGTTAGCCAATACACTAGATGACAGGATCCAAAAAGATATTGGAACACTGAACTCAGTCTAATAAGATGAAACTAAATAGGGTAAATATAAAATCTTTTTCTTAGTTATAAAAATCATCTTCACAAATACCAGATGGGAGAGGCATGGCAAGACAGTTCATCTGGAAACGATTTGGAGGCTTTAGTGCACTTTGCAAGCTCAATAGAAGTCAACTGTATAATGTCAGCAAAGCAAGCTAATGCAAACTTTGATTGTATAGAATCATTGTTCATGACCAAGAAATTTAGTCCTATTACATTCTTTCCTAGTAACACTACATCTATAATAGTGTGTTCAGTTCAGGGCACCACATTTTAGGAAGGACATTGATAAGCTGGAGGGTACCCAAAGAGTAATAAGGATGGTTAGTCAGTCAATAGACATTATCAAGCACTTACTAAGTGCCAGGCAGATACTAAGTGCTGGGAATATAAGGAAATGTAAAAAGCAGGCTACATATGTCTCTTGATTTGGGGTCATATGAGAATCAGCTGAAACATGTTTAGCAGGAAGATTCAGGAGAGCAGGTAGAAAACTATCTTCATGTATTTAAAGGGTTATTATGTAGAAGAGGGCCTTTATTAAGATTCACTCTGAATGACTCCAATAGGAATGAATAAGGAACAAAGATGAACTTTTAAGTTTCATGCAAAGAACGATTTTCTAACTGAAGCTATTCCAAAGTGAGTGCCCTCTAGAGATAGATTCTTCCTTACTGAAGATGTTCAAGGCTGGATGACTATTAGTCATCTATGAAGCAGAGGTGATTTTTCCTCAGGTTTGAGTTGGCTCAGATGGCATCTGAGGTTTTGGTTCTTGTGCAACAGTGAAACGATTAGGAACTCATTATTCCCAGTCAGCACATACCATTTTTAGACAGTTCTAAAAATAAGTTTACCCTTAAATTGAGCCTAAATTTGTCTCCATGCAATTTCCAATTATGGTTCAAAATTCTGCCTTCTGGAGCCAAGCAGAACAAATCCAATCCTTACTCTTCCATGTCAGCCTTGTAAGTACTTTACATATCTCCTGTCTATTCCTCAAGATTAAACAATCCAAGTTTCTTCTGTCAGTCCTTGAATGCCAGTCCCCAGTCCTCTTACCATCCTGGTCAACCCCTAGTTTCTCAACACCCCTATAAAATGTGGTGCCCAGAACTCAACATGGTACTTGAGATTTTTTTCAGAATACGGTGACATAACTCTGGACACTACTCATCTCTTAATCAGGCCTAAGATCAAATTACTTCTTTTGGCTGACTCCTATTGAGTGTATGACCCACTAAAACCTTGGTCTTTTTCACACAGAACTGTTTTCTAGCCATGCCTTCTTTGAGACATTTCATTCATCTTCACTTAAGTTTACTGTATTTGCTTATTGTTCAGATCTTTGTCCTGACAGTAATCCCTCCGAGCTTTGTGTCATCTGAAAATTCAGCATGTTTATTAAAACATGCTATTTATCTTGTCACAAATCACTGACTTAAAAATAGTGTCAGCATCACTGTAATCTATATTGCTTCATTTCTTCTCTCCTCACAAACAGGATTAGAACTACTGGTCCTTGACAGGTTCCTCTATTCATCAAAATGCAAACAGCAGCTAGAATAAACTAACAAAAGCTGCCTCCATCATTTCTGTTAAAATGCCATTTTAATATCAGTCACCCTTTGTAAAATTTCAAAGGCAAATTAATGTTAAAAAATAACGAAAAGGAGTAATCTTTTAACATAATGCACAGAAAGCAACACATCAGTTTAAAAAAAATATTTAATGCTGCCCAAAATGTATAAAAATACAGTAAGAATGGCAGTACATTACAAAGTAGTCTCTCCTAATTTGTTCCTTTTACATCTTTCTACAGTTCTTTCAAGCACTTAAAAAACACTTAATACATCAAATTTATAAGTTTTGCAAAGTCTTCTTGCTGGTGGGTGCTCTTCGTCCCCTGGATGTATAGTTTACGTTGTAAACAAATAACCGTGAGGCACTCTAGAGATTTATCAAACCTCACTTTGATTCCCGGAGAGGGCTTCAGGTCTTGCTTTGCATGTCAATGGTTCAAAATTTATAGCTTCAGAACATTCACAGATCATGGAGATTTAGGTGTCAGTCAATCTCGGCCTACAACATATAATACAAAACAAAGTCACCAATCCAGTACGAACTTAACCCCCTCCCCCCAACATGGATACATACAAACACATGACTTACAAGAACTTAAAAAAAAAGGCAACTAAAAAATGTTCCAACATTCCACATTCAATCATCAAACTAATTGTTCCAGTTGTCTGTGGTAAAATTGTTCATCATTCTCTCTCTGGTTAGAAATTGGTGGTGCTATGAGGTAAGCTTATATCAATGCACTGTAATTTAGATTCCTCTTTGCAAATTACCACTAAAAATCTTAACAGAAGACGACTACCTTTTCCAGTTCCTCTCAAAATCACATAAGGGTCCTCATGTGACACACACACTGCCAAGTGGGCTGTGTAAAACTAGGCCCCTGGAATAGTTTATCAAGATTAGTGCTTACCCAATTTTCTAATATTTGGGGGTTTAACATATAATGTTAATCCAATAGCAGTGCTATCGACATGAGTGTAAGATGCTCATATTTTTAAAAATGTAGTGTTTTTTTGTTTTTACTAGCAGTCTTGATTATTTTTGGCAAATAATACTAATAACAATCGGAATTCAGGTTTTCTGATGTCACAGGTTGTACTTATATTACAAATTAGCGTAAAAATAGACAAGAGATAAAAATAATCAAGATATTTATTACACTTAATGTCAAAGCTAAACCAAACCAGCATGTTATAGCATCGATAGATGAAATGCTTTTCAAGATAAGTAGAGAGACTGGACCTGTGATTTTAATGGCAAAGGGAACTGTGAGGAAATTTCCTTGGCAGAGCAGGATGACGTTTTCTCTGCCACTTATAGTCAGTCAGTCAACATTTATTAAGTGCCTAGTATGTGCCAGGTGCTGTCCTGAGCCCCGAGGATACAGAAAGCTGTCTTGAATATGGAGAAGATGTGAATTGCCTTGTGTCACACAGCCAGTATCTGTCAGAGGGCAGGATGAAACCACATCTTCTTGATTTCAAGGTTGGCTCTCTATCCAGTATGCCATGCTGTTGCTCATTTTCAGATAAACTACTACTTTTTTGAAGATCTGCAAACCACCCCATTTTATTCAGGTTCATGCTATTGTCTACCCCTGCAAAAATTTCCCACTACAGTATCTCTAAATGAAGCATACTACACTCACAATTTGACCGACACCCTAAATTTTAAGACTTACTTTATTCTACCAACCCCACCCCTCTCTTTTTCTAAACTAGGTATCTACAGTGTTGACATTTAGAAAGCTTCCTTTGCTCTGCTGTTTGAATGTGATCACATCAAGTCTTTAATGGCACTTCTCTCCTCTTTATCTGTTGATTCTAAGTAACAATTTGGATGATTAACAGATATATTTCCCAAGAATCCTCAGTGTCTAAGGTGGCAGGTATAATAAAATAAGGCCAATTAGTTGTAAAGAGTGATTTGTACTCATTTCCCAGATAGCCACTAAAAACTTTGATACAAAAAGTTTAAATAAAGAAATAACATTAAACAAACTATTTTTGATTCAGAGACCACTGTAATGGGGAGCAAGTTTTATTCTGGTGGAACTGTTTCACTTTTGAATGTGTAGAACTACGGTTCTATAAAAAATTGCTATTTGGGCCAGTTTAGATCTCCAAGTTTAAATATTTCATGCATCTATGTCCTACATTTAAAAGAGTCTGGGAGACACGTTGTGACAAAGATAGAGGTCACTAAAAAAATTATAGCCCCATTAATTTTTCTCTATTGGTATGTTGTAGGGAGAGGACTGTAAGATTAAATAAAAGTTAGGTGGGTTAGTCAAGTTTTAAAAATATTTTATTTGCAAGAAAGACAAAGCATATTACTCATTAATTTTTATTTTATTTATGTTACTACTTTGATTATTTCTCACAAGAGAAAATGAAATAGCAAGTTGAACTAAATCAAACTAAACTAAATGTGGTTAGTGATTCTTGTATTTGGATAAAGCATTTATGCAAGACACTTATTTCATTAAACCATTCATTTTCCTTAATCTGGAATACCATAGCAACTTAATTTTTTGTCCCTGGATATTTATGCAAAGCTCACACTAGACTGATGGCAAAGCATAAAAATCCCTATGCATTGTTTTGTACAGGAAAAAACTACCCCAAACTCTCTTTCCGAAGTCAAAGACAAAAGTATCCTAAGGTTGTTTTTTTTAATAGTGGTGTCAAGAAATGAACAGAATTATGACTACATATTTTGTAAAAATATTACGGTCAAGTTAGACATTTGAGATTCAATGAGGAAAAAACATATTCACCATTTTCTTGAAACAGAATATGAAGTTTAAGAAAAAAAAGGTCAATGAAAGACCTCCAATAACATACTTATTAAATAACTAGGACCAATCAGAGGTGACTATGTAATATAAGCAGCTGTAATGACTAAGTTCTTCAAATCTTCTATTCTACACCAAATGTAAAACCAATTTCCTGATTAGGATAACTGAATTTAAAAGACAGCATTTTTCAACTATTTGTCCTTAATGGTACTGTGTGTTCCAAGTCTGATGATGGGCCGGGACATTTCAAAATTTTTCCTGAGTTGTTAATGATAATACCAAAGCCCCTTGGACAAAGTTTATTATGTGAATCAGTGACTATGCTGAAAAATGCTACTGATTAGGGGAAAATAAAATACACCACAGGAAAAAGGATCAGAAATGACCATAAAAAACAGAATGCTCCCTAAAGGAGAATAAAGATCTTTCAAGGACCCAAGGAGTAAAGAGAACACAATTTATCTAGAGACTAGGGGAAGAAAAATTCTGTGGAGAATCATTCTGAGGAGTTCTTGGAGCACTGTAACTAATTGTTAAAGACAGAAAAGTCTTGTTGCTGAGGAGGCAATGTCAGGGCTCAAAACACACAATTTTCAAGTAAATCATTCTAGGAAAGAACTAAAAGAACTTAAATTCCCTGGATTATCCACTAATTTGCTGGGCCAGTGCTAAACACATAGTAGGCATTCAATAAATACTTGATTAGTCCAGTTGCCCTGTTAAACCAGAAGTTGATGAGTATACAAAATAAACATTGAAATATTCTTGCACTTAAATGAAATAGCCCTGTCAATTTTCTGCTTTGTCCTTAGCAAGGCAGCAACTTGTGAAGTCATCCTTATGTATTTTACCCAAGAAAGATACACATAACAAACAGCAAACTCAAGTAACAAAACTATAGAAAAATATGAATGAAAGGTTTCTTTAGCCCCACAGTAATGAGCTGATCCAAAAGACATCCAGATATTTGAATTTAAAGTCATTAAGACTTGGTTTTCTATTGTCTAACTTCACAGGCTAGAAATAAAAAAAAATGTCCTGTTGCATGCACATTAATCTAAAATTTTGTCTAAAGGTAAAACAGCTATTTTTATTTGGTTATCATTTAAATGCAAAACAAAAACAAAACAACCCAAAACAAAACAACAACAAAAGAAACAAACCCACCCTAAAATACAGGCTTCTAAAGGCATGAAATACCACTATGATAGCTATATGTTTAAGAATATAGATCTGGTTTTTGTGAATACACACCTCTGTTAAGTCCAAACTGGCAGTACTTGCAACACCTGGCATCAGGAACAAAAAGCAGAATCCACCAACCAGTTAGATACAATCTATGAGGTTTTATTGACTGCTCATTCTGCCCTAGATCGAACTGAAGGATGTGGCTAATCTTTTATAGCCCTGAATGGACAACCCAATGGCTATTATCTTCTGCCTAACTACCTCCATCTTATTCTCCACTTAAATGTCTCTACTCAGGCTTATACTTTATAGAAGTGTAGAAGGGGTGAACCTGAGTTTATAGAACTCCAACTCCTATCTGAGGTATTAGTCCTAAAACAGCACGATACTTGATTTATATGGCTTAAAAAAGAAAAGATGTTCATAGATTTCTCTTAAGGTCAAAAATAGAATTCAAGGAAAAATATCAATTTCTCATGTTCAGTGTACAGCACAGCACAGCTGTTCATGTGTTCTTTTATAGCCTCCTATAAAGTGATTAATATTTTGGAAATGCATTTACCAATGTGAATTTAAAACATATAGCAGACAGTAAATAAGATCATTTTAAATCCCAACAAAACTTCAGGTTTAGATCTGTGATAATTATAAAGCATGCATTTACACAGATAAAAATGCTTCTCTCAGTGTTCTAAGAATGGTTTTGACTCTAATTCTTGAATGTCATTTTAGAAATTAACAGCAGGAGCATCTCTATCTGCAGAAGAGTCAGAGGATATTTCTAACTGCTAGGCCTCATTCAACCTGGTCAATTGATGCTGAAAGCAAATAAGTAATTATTGCAAAAAGTGAAATTACTCTATTGTACGAACTACTTTTATAACCCTTTTATAACCTAGTTAAAAAAAAAGTCAGTGTAGATTTATATGAATGTTATTCAGGGCAAAAGAGGACAAACCTAGCACAGATAAATAAGAGAAATGTCCAAAAAGACCCAATGTATTATGTAAAGCAAGTTATAACCTCTGCATTACAGAACTTTTATCAGAGCTGTTACTAAATGGATAACTTGACTAGCATAGGGCCTGGCACATAGTATGTTAAGCACTCAATAAAAACTTATTGACTGGATTTCACTAATCATTGTCACTTTCTTTCCTTTCTCCTGACTATCCTTTGGTAGAGATGCTAAAAGAGCATGGGATGAACTAGGGCACACACACAAAGAAAAGCAAGAGGCAAAGCTTTCTGATTATTCCCCAAACCTTCTGAACATGTAATGAATAGTAACTAATTTGTGTTATATCAGAATACTTTGACAAATCACTTTCTTTACCTTCTTAATAACTCACTAGAATTGGAATATGGCTATTAACCTAAGTAGACTGGGCAGTCCAAAACAGAAAGAACTGTATTCTATACCAATTGCAAATTCCACAAAGAAATGTAGAAAGAATGAATAGTCATTTGGCATAAAGTGGCCTTTGATAAAATTTATTATCATTTCATTTGTTTTCTTAGGCAAAAGAAAACTACTGACTTGCATTAGAGAGATGGTGTAGAAGGGACCAGAAAAGGAGGTGGGCTGATTATACAGTAAGAATACAGGGATAACACACAGCCTGAGCATTGCACCTGAATTCATAAAAACATTAAGAGAGCAAGAGGAAAGTTTTCATTATATTGGATTGATCCTTTATGACAGATTTGTAGAAATGCACTGATAATAATTGCCCAACAAGGCATGACTGGGGAGAGATCTGCACCAAAAAAGGAAGTAGTCACATTGATGAAATCATGGATCCATTTGACCACTTCTTGCATTAGGCCAAACACTATGACCAAGAGTTGATAGAAAAGCACCCAGATACAAACTGGAAAACAGAGTAAATAGCCATTCTGAGAAACAAATCAAACCATTGTTTATTCTCCTTACTTCTTGAACCTAAGGAATGAATTCTAGTTAATCAAAATTAAACTATAGAGTTAACTTATGATACCTCTGTGTAATATCCAATTAAATTAATAATGAGTCCCAGGGATATTAATTTTAAAAAATGAAATATCTATATTGAATTGTAAACTCCTAGCTTAGAATATAAACTTCTAGATGATAATGGTTCCTAGATTTAGAATTACAAGGAACTCTGGATCTCATGAAATTCAATATCCTCATTTTCCCAGGGAAGAAAACTAAAGGTCTGAAGGTCAAAGAGGTAGAAAATATCTGAGCTAGAATTCAAACCTATGCCCCTGAACTCTAAATCTAACATTTTTACAACTACAATATGCAGGTTATATCTATACAATTCTTCATCTAATAAATGCTTCTGTATTGATGATGGACAAATTTTCAAGAATATCAAAACATTACCACATACTTTTATGAATCTGCATCTTGTTCAGTCATTTTCAGTTATGGCTGACGCTTTGTGATCCTATTTGGAGTTTTCTTGGCAAAGATACTGGAGTGGTCTGCCACTTCCTTCTCCAGCTCATTTTACAGATGAAACCGAGACAGAGTTAAATGCCCAGCACTCTATCTACTGCACCACCTAGCAGCCCTACAAAATTGGTAAATGTTGTTCATGTAAATTCTTTCAATCATGTTTAAAATTTTGGGCTATTGCTTACTCAATACCATTTTCCAGGATTTCCACAAGAAAAAGTGCATTTCCCTCAGGACTTCACTCCTTGTAAGAGCTTACTAGTTAGTTTCTACTGTACTAGTTCTCACAAAGGACATGTTAAACAAAGTAAACAAAAAGAAGAATAAAAAGCAGAGTTGAAACAGAGGTATATAATGCCCTAGAACTGTGAATTGCTCCAAAATGGAAAGCAATGTAAATAGTGAAGACATGAATGGGTTATGAACCACCAAGGAATATTATCTTTTTAGCAATGACTACCTACATGTATATACAGGTTCATATGGACTGAGAGTTGCAAGAGAGAGCTTTGAGACCATCTAGTTTAAACTCGTCATTTTATAGATGAAGAAACTGAGATGCTTAGAGGGATATGACTTGCCCAAGATCCAGAGCTCTGACTAGAAATGCAGTGCTTTTCCCACTACCATCATGGAAGTGTCATAAAAATTTTCCTTCAACAGATCCAACTCCAGCTGGTTGATTAACTAAATCTAATATAACACATAACCTGAGATCCAAATATACTCTGCAAACAATGAAATCAAAAGGAGAAAAACAAACCAAATTGGAAAGCAAGGATACTGCTGGGAATAAACTCAGTTTTGGGTAATGCCCCAAAATGTATGGTCTTGGCACCAGAAGAGAAGTAATGTAAAAATGCATATGAAATGCTTCCTGGCTACTTACTCTTGACTAAAAAATTTAAAGAAAAAAAATACTGAATTAGGACACAGGCACAAGTTAAAAAATACTTATTTAATAAGTAGCCATATCACCTACAATCTATTATTAAGTACTTTCCATGTAACACACTGGACACTTTCAACAATTCCAACCAAAACATTTTAAGATGCTTTTCTATACTATCTATATGTCTCAGAAAATTCCAAATATTTGCGATATAAATTAAAAGTCAACAAAATACAGACAAGCTAAAAGTTGAATGGAATGTTGGAACTTTAATAAAGCTAGCACTCTGAAGAGCATTCTAAACTCTGAACATAGTTTCTATTAAAACAATGTGCTTTTAAAAGTCAAAGGTTTTTTTTCCCCCCAACAATCTCATTAAGAATTTAAAGGGACACGGTCAGGCTGCAAAATTAATCTTTTAACCAAATATTTTAGGGAACTTTAAAATTCACTCGGGAACATAAAAGATTAAGCCAAATGTTTACATTTCATTCAGTTTAGGAAACTGAGACTACAGACTGGGATTAAGTTGTGGCTAATATTTTACTTCTTCATTCTCATGCATTACCCTCAGTTATAGTTTTAGTGTATTATCACTGAAATTCCTATGAAAATATTTTTATAATGAACCATAGAAAAATAAATTTTATAGAGGCTTACATTTTGGATTAAGAGTTACCTGACAGTGTCCCTATAAGCAGCATTTTTCTTTAAACGTTTTTTGGGAGAATTGCTTTTGGTTTATTTTTCAGTGTGGGAAATAGCAAAACACAATGGAATGCAAAATATACAGTAAGAATTGCATTGTCAGACTTTCAGTCACTAATATCAAATCTCTAGTAATAATGAAAATTTATATGGTACATTTAATTCAATGCACAGATCAGAACATTCAGTTCCAAAATAAAATTATTTCTAGATAACAGATCTTTTCAAACTGGGCTTTTTTTTTTCTTCAAAATACAGTGAAACTACAAAAGGATTAAATAGGCAGTTATAAAATATATTTATCCTAAGAATATAAAATGTTGATGCCCACGTTGAGAATACATTACACATTATGCACATCTTTAAGGATCATTTGTTTTAATGTAGATAAAACCACAATGTTTATTGCTTATATCAGGCATTGTGAATTAAAACCTAGACAACCTACACAGATATATCCCTCTGATCAAGAGTTTTTTCAGCTTCATTTGGTGAAATGTAACTTTTTAACTGTATCAACACATTTGCAAAAAAAAAAAAAAAATTATAAACTTTTCTTGAAAACAAACATTAACATCTTTATTTTATATAGCAGTTTACAGTTTGGTTTTCAGAAGTACCTGCAGGTCAAAGTCCTGAGATGTTGACTTGTGACTGATTTCCATCACTTATCTGGTTGGTGTCTATTCTACTACGCCATTTTCAGGTACGAGTAGGGAGCTTGCTGCTAAGAGACAAAGCCCTAGCGATTAACTGCAGCAGCAACTCAATCAACTACTAGTGCAGAAGCTTGCTGTGCACATTAAGGCTTTACTTGTAAGGAATGCTGCTGAGAATACAGTGTCCAGCAAGCAAAAGCGCCAACCAAAATGAGTGTACCAAACCCCATCTTAGTGAGAATAGGTTTCCAATATAACCACCTTTTTCTTTTTCGTTCAGTTTCACTTAGCCTCTGTTTCATCTGCTGCACCTTTTGAGCTGTATTAGCTTTTCTGTCTTCTCGGTATCGTTTCCGAACAGCACTACAAAAAAAAACCCAAAACACCAGATAAGCAAGCAAACTAATTAGCTGAACTTCACTGTCTACACAAGACAAAAGAAACAGAGCAAAGAAAATATCTCCTGCAATACACTAATTCCATGGAAATATAAAACACTTGAACAAAACAAAAACAAAAACCCCTGAGGCTCCAAATTACCTTTATACTTAATGTGAAAAACGCAATCGATTTCTGTAAGTTTTTTACCTCACTGTGATCTCAAAACTGAAGGCAAAGCTTTACTAAGTAGGAGACTTGTAGAGTGTGTGTATTTTGCTTTGTTTTTTGTTTGGTTGTTCTTTTTTTTAAAAAAAATCTAGCCAGAGGAACAGGAATTTAAGTACAAGAATCTAAAGCACTGTTTTACTTCAGGTTTATCTTTTTAGGATTTCATCATCTTCTGGAAGCTTTGGCTTTCTAGAGTTTACAACTAACTGACATTTCTCTATTCTGTCCTAACCTTGTTTTAATGAAAACCCTTCAATTCTAAGACATTCTGTGAGAGAAGCTGCAAGAAAATTTTTTTCTTTTCTCAAAATCATTACCAATCTGAGTAAAATAGTTTAAAGATTCTGGGCAGACAAGGACTATTCCTAGTCTGAGATACCCATCACAGGTAAGTCTCAGTCATTTAATTTACAAAGGAGAAGAGTTAATGCAAAGACTACTAAAATGGTAGTTAAGAAGTCTGGATTCAAACACTGGCTCTGATACATACAAAATCAATGAATTTCAACTTAATTTCTTTAAGCCTGTTTTCTCACAGAGATAATAATACTTAATTTACGCCAAAGAACTATTGTAAGACAAATAGTTTGGAAATCTTAATCTGATTGCATAACCTAATTTCTAAACTAAAACTTTCTTAGCTTCTCTCTAAAGAGGAATACAAAGTATAACATGTATATACTGAATATAATAACATCTCAGCATGGTAACATGGCAGACATCTAACTCATGTGACAAGATATTGTATATAAACTTATGCATACATGATGTAACTCTTTGGCAGATTGAAAAAAAAATCTGGGTTTGGAGAGTTTGAAAGATGTGGCTCTGAATGCTACCTTATATGCTTGCCTGCTATATGACCATGAAAAAGTCACTTACCTCTCCTGAGACTGTTTCATCAACTGCAAAAAATGGTAATGATACTGCCTGGGTCACAGGGGTGTTGTAAGGCAAGCATTTTGTAAACTCACAACTATACACATGTGCACAGTTATTACTTTTATTATTATTAAACACATTGAGAAATCTCACTGGATTATATGGATTTTTGTATATTTAAAATTGTGCTCAGTTCTGAATGATATCTCTATAAAGCTGCTTGTGCTTATTTTCTCCCTGGTATTTATTATCCTTCCTCTTAATTCCCCACTCATTCTTGTCTGATTCCTTATTAGGTGTGATGTATTTCCACACCAAGGTGTGAGTGTCCAACCTTCTTTTTCTTTATCAGAAAAAAATTAAGTTCATCTGAGGGCTATTCTCCTCATTCCTTCCTCTATGCTTGTATACTCTCCTCACACCCTCAAATTATGAGAAAGTATAAAGTTTTATTCACTCCTTTTTTCCTTATTTCTAATCTAGCGTATTCTCCCTTTTACTCCCCCTTCTCTTTCTCCTCTTAAATCCCTCAGAATGCAACCAATCCACTCTCAAGACCTGTTTTTCTTATTTAACCCTCTCAAAACATCCTGAAAGGAATGTTTCTTCTTCTCCACTGGAACGTTTGCATCATACATCATCCTACAGCTCCTTCCAATTGCTCTAATACATTTATCTTTCGAAGTTTCTCTGCAATCTTGTGTTTGTATTTCAAAGTTCCTATTCAATTTTGGTTTTCTTTAGGAATGCTTCAAATTCAAAGTCTTCTATTTCCCCCCATACAATTTTGTTCAACTCAGCAGGCTGTTATTGTTGGTTGTCTTTTGCTTTTTGGAATACTGTTTTCCCAAATGCTTCTCGTTTGTAATGGAACCTACCAAGGTCTTATGTGACCCTAACTACAGTTCCTTAGAACCTGAATGCCTTCTTTCTCTATGTATTTAGCTTTTTTTTTTTTTCCAGTTTGATATGGGAGATCTAGATTTTGACTCTGGGATTTCTCCTCTTGGGGTTCTTTTCACGAGCTAATTGGTGGATTCTTTTCTGTCTTTACTTTGTCCTTTAGTTTTAACAAATCTGGGCATTTTTTATTTATGATTTTTTGAAATATAGTGTCTAAGCTTTAAAAAAAAAATCCTGATTTCCAGGGAGTTTGATTCTAGGTCAAGTGTTTGTGATTAGACAGTTTACATTTGAAAAAAATATTTTGTCAATCCTGATTTTGTTCTAATATTTCTTGTTGATTCATGAAGGCACTGATTTATCTTAGGTCCATTCTAGTTTTCAGGGATACCATTTCTTGGGTAAGATTCACCATTTTTTCTTCCAAGCTACTTATTCTCCTTCAAATAATTTCCTTAAGAATTTCCCCACCCACCCCCCTCTACTTCTCATCTCATGTTTCATTATTTCTAGTTATTTACATAGTGGAAAACTCCTTTTTTTCTTTGCATCTCTGCCTATAGCTGAGTTATGATTTGCAATCATTTTTTTTTTATAGCAGTTGGTCTTTTCTTGGATTCACTTGTTGGGCCAATGGCTCAACTTCAACCCTGCTGCATTTTTGTGTGAGGTGGTGCTGTTTCTCACTCTGGCTTCCCTATGTTTTTGTGCTGACTGCCACTCCTAGGGCTTGGGAGGGCCTTTGGGGCCCTCTATGGCACCTCAGGAAAGAGTGTTAGGGACCTCAGAAACCTCAGGGTCTGAGCATTACAGCACTGCACTTGTCAATGTCCACTGCAGTTACCTGAGGCATTCAAGATTCCTAACCAAGGGTTTTTCAGAGGATCTCTCCACTCTTGCTGCTTCTGGATACAGAGTCTTTCAGGCTACTCACGTCCCATTTATTAACACTTTGCCTGAGGTCTACTTCTCTTTCCTATTGCCTGGTCCTCTGACTTTTTGTAGTCCTAGGGTAGAAGATGTCACTTAATACAGTTTCTCATTGGGTTTCTTGATCATCATTCAGTCTCATTCAAACTTCAGAATTTTGCCCAAGGATGGAGGGGACAATGGTTACTTTGTCTTCTTCAAGCAGCCATCTTGGCAAGAGGTTTCAATGCAATACTTAATAACCATCTAATATATGAAATGCACTTGGATATAATGGGGGAGCATAATTCACATTTATATAGCATCTTAAGATTTATAAAGCACTTTCCTTGAAATGGTCCTGTGAGAAAGGTAATATAAATATTAATATCTCACTTTACAAACGAGAAAACAGGCTCAGAAGTGAAGTGACATGTCCATGGTTACATATTTAATAAGTACCAGACCTGGCACTTGAATACAAATTTTCTGCTCCTAAATTCAGTCCTCTTTTCACTAAACCATGCTGCCTCTTCTCATTAACTGGCCTTTATCCTCTAGGTAATGGGTTATCAATCAAGGTATTGTGACATAATGATAATAGTTAACATTCATAGTCCTTTAAGGTTGCATCTTTCAAACCTTATCTCATTCCACCCAGAAAGGTTACAAATACTAAGTACTATTATAGGAAGCAGAAATTAGCATCTAAATAGGATGGATTTGAGAAGAATGAGTACATGAAATAAGTTGAGAGACCAAGGATTCAGGAATTAGGTGGTAAGATCTAGGATGGTAGCAGAGCAAATGAAAAGGACAGGATATAGTTAAGAAACATTGTAGAGAAATAACGGGACTTGTGCTTAACTGGATATGAAACAAGAGGAAACAAAACAAGAGTCATGGACTTTGGTTTCAAGGTTGAGTGAATCTAAGAATGGCAGGAAAAAATGGAGAAATAGTTAAGTTTATAGGGGGAAGAAAGACAAAGAAGATCAGTACATTATAGATATGGCAAACTTAGGATGCTAAAGGGATATTCAAATAGAGATGTTTAGTAGCCAGTTGGAAATTTGAGATGGGAAGAAAAAGCCCAAGAAGTTGGAGAAAAACCATAATAATGCAGTTCCACTGAACTCAATTCACTTCAAAAATAAGTGCCTGCTAAGGGCAAAACACTGTGCATAAAAAGAAAAAAATACAACATTTATGGCTTTCGAGATTAAGGATGGTGACAAACAGACTGGATAGTTAAAAAAAAATCCACAGAAAAGCAGGATGATAAACTCTAGCCAGAACAGAAAAAGAAACAAAGCAGAACACTAATACAACCATGATGACTGGGACCACGACTATTTCCAGCTGAACCTTACTGAAAACGGTGAGAACATGATTAACAACAATAATAAAAATGAAAATGTATAACTACCAGAAATAGTGTAGGTGGAAAGAAAGTAAGACAAATAATGCAGGATATTCTCAAATGGACAAATGATATATTTGAATAACTGAAGCAAAATTTAACACTAGTAGAGGAAAATTACAAGCACAAATAAAAGCTTGTGGAAATGAACAAGTTACAGAAGAAACTGAAGAATTAAGATGCCAAAAAAAAACTAGGAGTAACACTTCCTCACATGTGTATATACGCATAGATCTTTAAAGCTTATAAAGGACTTTGCTCAAAAAAACCTTCTAAAGTAGGTAGTGCAAATAAAATTATCCACATGTTATAGATAAAGAAATTATGTCTTATAATTCCTTTACATCCTCTATAATACTAGGCATATAGGAGATGCTCAATAAATCAGTCTGGAAGTGAGCAGAATAATCTGGAGATGACTTTAAGCTTTGACTCCTATGATCCTACAAAGCAAGATTATTCAAAAGAAGTTACTGTCCAATAAATGTCTAAACATGCAAAATAAAACTTGCTTTTTTCTAGCATATTAACTCCATGAAACTTACCTTTCAGTGCTCTCTTCTACTGTATCTTGCATCTTGGTGGAGAGCTCTGTAAGGTTTAGTTTGTCACTTTTTTCATCTTCTTCGAACCCCACTCTATTCCCGTTGTATTTTCCAGTAATTACTGTAGTTGGATGAGGTGGTGAATGCTCATAGTTAGGTGCTTCATCTTCATTGGAAAGTTCTTTCCACCGCTTCTAAATTGGGAGAAAAGTACAACATGATAGTTAACAAAATACCTTGTCTTCATTACAAAGTTCTTTCCCACCATTTCTAAAAGGGAAGAAAAGTGCGACATGGAACCTTAAAAAAAATCCCTCAATTCAATGTTTCATAAAGTACAATATTAGCCACTTCATTAATTTAAAATACCTCACCAATAACAATAACCAAGGGTTAGGAACACTTCCTCTTCTCTTTTTTTATTATTATTTTTTTCTTTTCAACTTTTAAATTGATTTATTTTTAGTTTTCAACATGCATTTCCACAAGATTTTGAGTTACAATTTTTTCTCTCCCTGTCTTTCCCCTACCCCCACCCCAAAATAGCAAGCCTACTGAATACTCCTTCCTCTAATCTGTTCTCCTATTATAACCTCTCCCTTCACCCCCCTAACTAGTACGGCAAGATGGATTTCTATACCCCAGCACCTATATATCTTATTTCCCAGTTGCATGTAAAAAAACCAATTTTTAAACATTTTTTAAAACTGTGCGTTCCAGATTTTTTCCTTCTTCCCTCCTCACCCATACCGACTGGGAAGATAAGCAATTCAATATAGGTTGTACATGTGTAGTTACCCAAATAATTTCCATAGTAGTTATATTGTGAAAGATGAACTATATTTCCATCTTATCGCGCCTCCCCCCACTTATTCTATTTTCTCTTTTGATCCTATCCTTTTTCAAAAATGTTTGCTTCTAACTACCCTTTCCCCCAATCTGCCCTCCCTTCTATCCTCCCCCCTCTTATCCCCTACTACCCTATTTTCCTGTAGGGTAAGATACCCAATTGAGTGTGTATGTTATTCCCTCCTTAGGCCAAATTCAATGAGAATCGGGTTGTCCCATTCCATCTCACCTTCCTGCTCTTCCCCTCCATTTTAACAGTTTTCTCTTGCCTCTTTTATACGAGATAATTTATCCTAATCTATCTCTCACTTTCTCCTACCAATAAATTCCTCTCTCACTTCTTAATTTTATTTTTTAGATATCATCCCTTCATATTCAACTCATCTTGTGCCCTCTGTCTATGTATACATGAATATACCAATGCTCACACTCACATATATTTATATACACACACATCCTCCTATACATACCTATATATATATATGCATACATATATATTCCCTTCAGCTATCCGCATACTGAGAAAAGTCTTATGAGTTACAATTATCATTTTTCCATGTAGGAAGGTAAACTTTAATAAGTTCCTTATGGTTTCCTTTTCCTGTTTACCATCTCATGCTTTTCTTGCTTCTTGTATCTGAAAATCAAATTTTCTATTCAGTTCTGGTTTTTTCATCAAGAATGCTTGAAAGTCCTCTATTTCATTGAATGACCATATTTTCCCCTGTAGCATTATACTCAGTTTTGCTGGGTAGGTGATTCTTGGTTTTAGTCCTAGCTCCTTTGACCTCTGGAATATCATATCCCAAGCCCTTTGATCCCTTAATGTTGTAGAAGCTGCTAGGTCTTATATTATCCTGATTGTGTTTCCACAATACTCAAACTGTTTCTTCCTGACTGCTTGTAGTATTTTCTCCTTGACCTGGAAACTCTGGAATTTGGCTATAATATTCCTAGGATTTTTTTTTTTTGGATCTTTTTCAAAAGGTGATGGGTGAATACTTTCAATTTCTATTTTGCCCTCTGGTTCTAGAATATCAGGGCAATTTTATTTGAGAATTTCTTGAAAGATGGTGTCTAGATTCTTTTTTGATCATGGCTTTCAGGTAGACCAATAATTTTTAAATGATCTCTCCTGGGTCTATTTTCCAGGTCAGTGGTTGTTCCAATGAGATATTTCACATTGCCTTCTATTTTTTCATTTGTTTGGATCTGTTTTATAGTATCTTGATTTCTCATAAAGTCATTAGCTTCCAGTTGCTTCAATCGAATTTAAAAGGAGTTATTCTCTTCAGTGAGTTTTTGAAATTCCTTTTCAATATGGCAAATTCAGCTTTTTAAAGCATTCTTCTCCTCATTGGCTTTTTGGGCCTCTTTTGCCATTTGAGTTGTCTATTTTTTAAAGGGTTATTTTCTTCAGTATTTTCTGGGTCTCCTTTGGCAGACTGTTGACTTGCTTTTCATGATTTTCTTGCATTATTCTCATTTCTCTTCCCAATTTTTCCTCCACTTCTCTTACTTGATTTTCAAAATTCTTCTTGAGCTCCTCCATGGCCTGTAACCAGTTCCTATTTTTCTTGGAGGCTTTTGATGCAGGAGTTCTGCCTTCACTGTCTTCCTCCTGCTCCATGCCTTTATCCTTTTTGTCCCCAAGAAAGGATTCTATTGTCTGTTTGTTCTTCCTGTGCTTGCTCTTACTGGCAGCGAATTACTTGACTTTTGAGCTCTTTGCCATGGTAGAACTCTGCTTCCAAAATGGAGAGAGCTATGTCCCAAATTGCTGGGGTTTCTGCAGCTGCTAGAGCTATTAGATGGATGCCCTCTCTACAGGCCCCACATGCTCTGGCTCACTGGTCACACACCCCAGGACCACCACCCAAGACCACAATCAGGATCCAAGCAAGTCAAAGCAAGAGCAATTGCCCTCTGAATGGTGGCTTGGTCCCCCCACAATCTGCAGCCCAGGAGCTCTGGAAGCATCCAGGTAGCAGCAGCTGTAGCCACCACACCTCCTCCACTTCTTGCTCCAGGGGGGTAGCAGCTGGACCGTGCTCCCCCTGTTTGAACAAAGTTCCTCAATGACCTTTTACTTTGTCTTTGGCATTTGTGTAATGAGAAGTCTGGAAACCACTACAGATGCTGGTGATTTACTCTCATGAAATCTGCTCCAGCAGCTGCTGGTTGGGGCAGGGCCACTCTGGAGCTAAAACTGTGGCTCAGATGGGACTGCCCTCTGTTGGACCCTTCCTGGAAACCTTCCTTCAGTGGGAGATTTGTTTCTCTCTGTCACTCTGTGGGTTCTGTAGCTCTAAAGTCTGTTTAGAGTCATTTTTTACATGTACTGGAGGAGGTGGAAGCCGGAGCCGCACCAAATTCCTGTTTTTACTTCGCCATCTTGGCTCTGCCCACTTCCTCTTTTCTAATGCCATTTATCCAAAAAATTATACTAGAACTTCATGATAGTGCTTAGAGAAGTATTTAAAGCACACACACACACACACACACACCCCTCACATCCTTATGTCCTTATCCAAGAGAATTTTGTTATTGAAGTATTAAAGCAATCTCCCTCTTTCTAGCGTTAACAAAAATGAAATATTTGGGGGCAGCTAGACAGCACAGTAAATAGAGCACTGGCCCTGGAGTCAGGAGAACCTGAGTTCAAATTCAGCCTCAGACACCTGACACACTTACTAGCTGTGTGACCTTGGGCAAATCCAATTGTCTTGCCTCTCCCCACTTCAAAAAAAAAAATTGAATATTTGGCATGATCTTGTTCCTGATCATGCTATAGAGAACAGCCTGGTGATAGGTCATCTGCCAGCTTCTTAATCCGGGTGTTCTTCTGCCTGGTCTGCCTTACAGGGCACTAGAACTCAAAGACCTGAAAACTGGCCTATCACTACATTGGGAAAAACTCCCTTAATATTCCTGGACCCCTAGAACTGACAATAGGGAGCAGCATGCCATCAATGCCAACTATTCATTATCATTATTACCACGGTGATAAACAAGAAAAGAATATGAGAACAGGTACAGGCCCATAGAGAAATAGAAAACCAGTGTTTCTAGGAATGGTTTAAAGAGATACATATACAAATATATCCTGCAGCCAGAAGGTCATTGTAATTCTTCAAAATGGAACCCAGACAGTTGGCAACTTATGAACTGGTCTAACTAATCTGGAAAACAAGTGAGAAATGTGACCCCAAAGTCACTAAAAGGTACCTACCCTTTGACCCTGCAATATCCTTGAGAGTTCAAAGAAAGAAAATGTCCCATGTGTATAAATATGTTTAAAATAACTTTTTTTTATGGTGACAAAGAAATGGAAACTAAGTGCTTGCTCACCAAATGGGAAATGGCTGAAAAAACTATGGTATATGGCCTTTGAATCAAGAACACCTGAAATCAAGTCCTACTTCTGACAAAAACCCTGTGATTCTGAGCAAGTAACCACATATCTCAGTGGCCCAAGAAACTACGAGATAAGATCAGTTGACATCTATCAGTAAGAGGGGGTTTCTATGGCAAATGTTTCCCATAACCACAAAATTACAGATCTGGATTAAAAAGAAAAAGTTTTTGTAGTGTGAAATTATTCTCTTGAAATTTCATTTATTGTTTGCTTAACAATCCATTGTTTCCTTAAAGAAATTTCAGCTTAGCGTATGTCTAAAAAGATGACAAATTATTCATTAATAATGAAGTTTTTTTGTCTCATGGTGTAGAAATGGAAAATTCTTGAAGGACATGATATAAAAATGCAAGTTCTGACAATTTCTACTATATCGGAAAGGCTTTGAATATAGCCTTAGCAACAGATTCAAGTTTGCTTTCTAAAGAGGCTAAGTATGGAAACGTTCATCACTACCACACTGGCTATTTAGTAATAAATTTTTTGGTCATAGTCACACATGAAACAAAGAAAAATGCAAAAATACCCTTTAGGCACGTGTGACCTTCTTCTGTTTACACAGATAGCTCCTAATAATCATTCAAGTTTTAGGCTGTTATGAAAGCCTTAATTTAATGACCAATAAATAGAAATATTACTGGAGGATCTGAAAACTTATCAATCTTGGAAGTTGCAACTATCTGAAAGAACTGTCTCACAAATCCTCCTCAAAGAGAGGCAATAAAAAGAACTAGTGGAGTTGGTTTTATTGTGCACCAAAAGGCAAAATGAAACAGTATTTCATGGAATATTTGGTCATCTAGTATTGCAAATGTTAACTATTTCCAGACAGTACTATGAAAATTACTTTAACTATGTTAACATCTGTAGTACATTGTGAAAAGAAAGAGAAATTCTATAAAGAACCTGTTAAGACCTCAAAATTAAACGAACAAGTACATGGATACTCACTGACTTCAGTGGAAAAAAGGTAGGACTATACAAAGATAGTAAAGAATCTGTTGAAAACAGGGTTTTGGAGTAAGACATGAGAAAGACCAAATATTTGTAACCTATAGCATGAATACCTTTGAGAAAAAATGCAGAAGGCAATGTCTTCTAATGTGAACAAAGTCTGTCATGCACTGGGTATAGCGAACATTAAATGACATCCCCCAAAATAAAACTTATATTTTAACAGAGAGGAAATGACACATTACTGATGTCTACCCATTCTCAAATCAGTTGCCTGTGTACAGTTAAAACTGACAACTTAGTTAAACAAAGATCCAAAATAATACCAAGCTAAAAGAAAAATGAGAAAAAAAAAGTTGGTATACATGGCAAAATCATACTTGTTCTCCTTAAACAAGTGATTAATCCTGACAAATGGAAAAATAATGGAGAAAAGGATAATGATTACTGATTACAATAATTTTATGTATAAGTTTAAGGAAACTAAAAGAGTTATAAAACTGGTTTAGTCAACAGACTTATTTGTTAAGTGGGGCAATATGGCAGTCAAGGGAAACAGTTCTATTTAGATTATAGACTCATTCATAAAATTTTAAAAGATAAACCACGAATTAAATATGTGATTAGAAGAGGTGGTGTACTAAGTCAGAGGATAACAGAAATGATATGTCCAGGTGTTCCAGTGACAAACCACCAAAATTCAGAAAGATCTAGAAGGTTTCTTTGTGGTGGATTTATGGAAGAAAATGAATCACACAGGACAAGAAAGCCTAGATAGGTTGTGAGCTCTACCACAAATCCACTGAAGTAACTTTTTTATTCATATAAAAGCATCTGACTTGGAAATTAGTGTCTCTCATCAAAAAAGTTCATACAAGATTTCTATATAGCAATGACAAGAAAGATAACTTTGTTCAATAATCCTATGATGGGGGGCAGAGCCAAGATGGCGGTGTAGCAGCAGCAACATATCGCAGCTCTCACATAGCCACCCCAAAATACCCATAAAATAGGACTCTAAACCAATCCTAGAACTCCAAAACACACACAAGGAGACTTCCCACTAAAGTCAGCTCAGCTACGAGGAACCATATCAGCACTGCGAACCGAAACCAGCCTAGCCTGAAGCCACGGCTGTGCCCCGGGGGCGGCTGGGCGGGAGAAGCAGAGAAAGCTCTCTGGTGAGTGGATTAGTGACAGCTGCGCATGGGGATTGTGAAAGGGGGAGATAAGCAGTCCATCCGGGAAAGGTCTCCAGAGCAGAAATGCGAAAGGCAGAGGTTTTGCACCCGCCTCCGCTTTGTAGCTTCCCGCCCACGGCCTGCAGACAGCAGGGGGACTGAGCGATTGTTTTCAGGCCAGGGCTCTTGCGTTGAGCGTCCTGGATCCGGATCGTCGTCTTGGGCCTCGGTCTTGGAGTCTTCATTATCCAGTCAGCTGGAAGTCTACGGCAGCCGGGAGGACCCCAGCAATTTGGGACAGA
>CM053587.1:188170496-188198306 GCA_028646515.1 Pseudochirops corinnae
TTTAGAACCAGGGGGCAAAATAGAACTTGAAAGAATTCACCAATCACCTCTTGAAAAAGATCCCCAAAAGAAAACTCCTAAGAATGTTATAGCCAGGTTTTGGAGTCCCCAGATAAAGGAGAAAATATTACAAGCTGCCAAGAAGGAACAATTTGAATACTGTGGAAACACAATCAGGATAACCCAGGATCTAGCAGCTTCTACATTAGGGAATCAAAAGACATGGAATATGATATTCTGGAGATCAAGGGAGCTAGGATTAAAACCAAGAATCACCTACCCAGCAAAACTGAGTATAATGTTCCATGGGAAAATATGGTCATTCAATGAGGTGGAGGACTTTCAAGCATTCTTGCTGAAAATACCAGAACTGAATAGAAAATGTGACATTCAAATACAAGAAGCACAAGAAGGTAAACATGGAAAACAATTCATAAGGAATTTATCTAAGGTGAACTATTTAGATGCCAACATGGAAAAACGGCAATTGTAACTTATGAAACTTTTCTCAGTATGAGTATAGGTGAAGGGAATATAAATGTATGTGTATGTATGTATGTATGTATGTGTGTGTATACATACATATACACACATATATATGTATGTATACAAACACATATCTATATAGGAGGATATATATGCGTAGGAATACATATGTGAATGTCTATATATGTGTACATAGACAGAGAGCAAAGGATCAATTGAATAGGAAGAGATGATATTTTAAAAGGTGAAATTGTGAGGTGGGAGAGGAATAGAATGAGAGGAGACAGGGAGAGACAGAATGGGGTTAATCATCTCATATGGAAGAGGCAAGGGATAACTGTTACAATGGAGGGGAAGAACAGGAAGGCAAAAGGGAATGGGCCAACCTTACTCTCATTGAATTTGGCTGAGGGAAGGAATGACATACACTCTAAATTGGGTATCTTGACCTACAGGAGAGTAGGGGGTAAGGGGAGAGGGGATGATGGAGGTGAGGGTTGTATATGTATTTAGTGTATATATATATATATATTCTTATTTACATGCTACTGAGTAATAAGATATACAGGCACTGGGGTAGGGAGATCCATCTTGCCCTACCAAAAAGTCAGAGGGGTGAGGGGGGAGGATATAGGAGACAGCAGATTGGGGGAGGGGTTATACAGTGGGATCGCTGTTTTGGGGTGGGAGGTAGGGGAAAGACTGGGAGAAAATCTATAAGTCAAAATCTGGTGGAAATGAATGATGTAAACTAAAAATAAACAAAAGTTAACAACAATAAATAAATAAATAAAAGCATAAAAAAAAAGTTTAAAAAGTATGCTTCAATCTCTATTCAGACACCATCAGTTCTTTCTCTGGGGATGGGTAGCATACTTAACCATATCTTGGATTGTTGTATTTTTGGGAATAGCAAAGTCATTCACAACTAATCATCTTACCATATTGCTGTTACTTGGTACAGCAGTGGTTCTCAACCTGTGGGTTGAGACCCCTTTGGGAGTCGAAACACCCTTTTTCACAGGGGTCACCTAAGACCATCGGACAGAAACACGTATTTCCGATGATCTTGGGAACCAACACACTGCTCCTCCATCCATCTCCAGGCAGGTCCGCCCACATGCAGATACACCCACA
Organism: Pseudochirops corinnae; assembly: GCA_028646515.1. Lineage (NCBI taxonomy): Eukaryota > Metazoa > Chordata > Mammalia > Diprotodontia > Pseudocheiridae > Pseudochirops > Pseudochirops corinnae. The sequence goes on from CM053587.1 coordinate 188,172,120, forward strand.
TAGGAGTATTAAAGGGTCGCAACATTAGGAAGGTTGAGAACCACTGTTGTACAGAGTATATTTTACTTTGCAACAGCCCATGAAAAGTCTTTACAGGTCTTTCTGAGAGCATCCTGTTCATCATCACAATACAATAGTATTCCATCATAATCACATACTACAACTTGTTCAGCCATTCCCCAACTGATAGGTATCCCTTCAATTTCTAATTCTTTGCCCCCGAAAAAGGGCTGATATATTTTTGTGCATAGAGGTCCTTTTCCTTTCTGTTTATCTCTTTTGAGACACAGACCTAATAGCGGTATTTTGAGAGTATGCATGGTTTTATAGCCCGTCATGTAGAGTTCCTAACTGCTCTTTGGAATGGCTCAATCAGTTCAAAACTCTACCAACAATCCATTAATGTCCCATTTTCCCACATCCCCTCCACCATTTATCATTCACCTTTTCTATCCTATTAGCCCAGTGGTTCTCAACTTTCCTAATGCCGCTACCTTTTAATACTCATATGTGGGCATATCTGCATGTGGGTGGACCCATCTAGACATGGATAGAGGAGCAGTGTCTCGGTTCCTAAGACCATCGGAAATAGTGTTTTCCGATGGTCTTGGGTGATCCCTATGAAAGGGTCGTTTGACCGACCTGCAGGTTGAGAACCACTGTATTAGCCAATCTAATAGGTATGAGGTAGCACCTCAGAATTGCTTTAATTTGAATTTCACCAATCTATAGTGTGTTAAAGTATTTTTTTCATACGGCTATAGATAACTTTGATTACTTAATTTGAAAATGGATTTTATCTTTGGATCATTTATCAATTGGGGAATGACTCTTATTTTTACAAATGTGATTCAGTTCTCTGTTTGAGAAATGAGGCCTTTATCAGAGAAACTTGCTTCGAATTTTTTTTCAGAGTTACTATGGCTAACTATTTCCTTTCATCTTATTTCCCCACCCCTTTATTTTATTCTCTTTCCTTTCATTTTGTCTCTCCTCAAAAGTGTTTTGCTTCTGATTACCCCCTCCCCCAATCTGCCCTCCCTTCTATCACCTCCCCTCACTCCCTTATCGCCATCCTTTCCTACTTTCCTATAGGGTAAGAGTGATTTCTATACCCAATGATGACAGTAAGAGTAAGGTTCACTCACTCCTCCTCACCTTCCCCCTCTTCCCCTCCATCATAAAAGCTTTTTCTTACCTCTCTTATGTAATTTACCCCATTCTACCCTCTCCCTCTCTTCTCCCAGTACATTAATTTTATTTTTTTAGATATCATTCCTTCCTATTCAACGTAGCGCTGTACCCTCTGTCTATACACACTCCTTCTAAGTATAATAATAATGAGAAAGGTCTTATGAATTACAAATATTCACATGTAGGAATATAAACAGCTTAACCTTTTCCTGTTTATTTTTTTATGCTTCTCTTGAGTTTTGCACCTGGAAAGTCAAATTTTCTAGTCAGCTCTGATCTTTTTATCAAGAATGCTGGAAAGTCCTTTATCTCACTGAATATACATTTTCCCCCCCAAAGGATTATACTCAGTGTTGCTGGGTAAGTGATTCTTGGTTGTAATCCCAGCAATTTTGCCCTCTGGAATATCATATTCCAAGCCCTCCAATCCTTTAATGTAGAAGCTGCTATTTTTATAATTTTGAGTTCCCTACCCACCCTCACTGAGAAGGCTAGCAATTTGATATAGGTTATACATGTATAGTAATGTAAAATACTTCCACAATAGTCATGTTTATTTTCTTTCATTCTCTCCTATTCAAAAGTGTTTGCTTCTGATTACCCCCTCCCCCAATCTGCCCTCCTTTCTATCGCCATCCCCTTCTCTTATTTCCTTCCCCTCCTACTTTTCTGTAGGGTAGTGGTTCTCAACCTTCCTAATGCCTAATGTGGGCATGTCTGCATGTGGGCAGACCTGCCTGCAGACAGAGAGAGAGAGAGAGAGAGAGAGAGAGAGAGAGATTCCTAAGACCATCGGAAATATGTGTTTTCCGATTGTCTTAGGCGACCCCTGTGATCCCTGTAAAAGGGCTGTTGGACCCCAAAGGGGTCACGACCCAGAGGTTGAGAACTGCTGCTGTAGGGTGTGGTAGGTTTCCATACCCAATTGAGTATGTTATCCCTTCTTTAAGCCAACTCCAATGAGAATAAGGCTCACTCATTCTCTCACCTCCTCCCTCTTCCCCTCCACTCTAAAAGCTTTCTCTTGCCTCTTTTACGTGAGAGAATTTACCCCATTCTACCTCTCCCTTTCTCCTACTACATTATTCTCTCTCACTACTTTATATCTATCTTCCATCTTCACTAGCAATAAGAAAGGTCTCGAATTACAAATATTATCTTTCCATGTAGAAATGTAAATGGTTCAACTTTAATAAGTCCCTTATGATTTATCCTTCCTGTTTACCTTTTCATGCTTCTCTTGAATCTTGTATTCGAAAGTCAAATTTTCTACTTAACTCTGCTTTTTTCTCAAGAATGCATTAAATTCCTTTATGTCACTGAATGTCAATTTTTCCCCTCACTGATTATACTCAGTTTTGCTAGGTAGGTGATTCTTGGTTTTAATCCCAGCTCCTTTGACCTCTGGAATATCATATTCTAAGCCCTCTGATTCCTTAACGTAGAAGCTTCTAAATCTTATGTTATCCTGATTGTGGTTCCATAATACTTGAACTGGTTTCTTTCTGACTGCTTGCAATATTTTCTCTTTGACCTGGGAACTCTGGAATTTGACTAAAATATTCTTGGGAATTTTCATCTTGGGATCTCTTTCAGGAGAAGATGGTGGATTCTTTAATTTTTTATTTTACCCTCTGGTTCTAGAATAACAGGGCAGTTTTTCTTGAAAGCTGATATCTAGACTTTTTTTTTTTTGGATGATGGCTTTTCAGGTAGTCCAATAATTTTAAAATTATCTCTCCTGGATCTATTTTCCAGGTCAGTTGTTTTTCCAATGAGATATTTCAGGCTGTCTTCTATTTTTTTCATTCTTTTGCTTGTTTTATAATTTACTGATTTCTCATGGTCATTAGCTTCCAAGTCACTGTTCCATTCTAATTTTTTGTTCCTAATTCTAATTTTTAATGACTTATTTTCTTCAGTGAACTTATTTAGACCTCTTTTTCTATTTGGCCACTTCTGCTATTTAAGGCATTCTTTTCTTCACTAGCTTTTTGGACCTCTTTTGCCATTTGGTCTAGTCCATTGCTTCTCAACCCTCCTAATGCCATGGCCCTTTAATACAGTTCCTCATGTTGTGGTGACTCCCAATCATAAAATATTTTCGTTGCTACTTCATAACTGTAATTTTGCTATTGTTATGAATTGTAATGTAAATATCTGATATGCAGGATGTATTTTCATTGTGACAAATCGAACATAACCCACAGGTTGAGAACTGCTGGTCTAGTCTAATTTTCTTTCTTTCTTTTGAGAGCAACTGGGGTTAAGTGACCTGTCCAAGGTCACACAGCTAGTAAGTGTGTCAAGTATCTGAGGCCGGACTTGAATTCAGGTCCTCCTGACTCCAGGGCCAGTGCTCTACTCACTGTGCTACCTAGCCACCCCTAGTCTAATTTTCTAAAGTGTTATTTTCTTCAGTATTTTTCTGTGTCTCCTTTAACAAGCTGTTGACTCAATTTTCATGAATTTTTTTGCATCATTCTCATTCTCTTCCCAATTTTTCCTCTACCTCTCTTAACCTGATTTTCAAAATCCTTTTTTTCAAATGCCAGAACACAAATAAAGAATAGAGAGAAGAAACAAAAATACACCATAAATTTAAATATTGGAAATTAAATAAAGTTAGAAAGGGAAAATAAAGCATGTTGTGTACATGGCAGAACATAGAGGATTCAAAATACATAACAATAAATTTTCATTTCAAGAAAAGTATGATAAATAATATTTATGTGAGAATTGTCCATCTTTTCTTTGCTTCCTTGTGAGTTTTTTTTTGCTCTCTGCTGTGCACTTTTTTACTTTGTTCTTTTTCTCTCCTCTCCCAATTTCCCCCAACCCTCCCCGATCAAAATCCTTTTTGAGCTCTTCCATGGCCTGACACCAATTCATATTTTTCTTGGAGGCTTTAGTTGTAGGAACTTTGACTTTGCTGTTTTCTTCTTAGTGTGTTTTGATCTTCCTTGTCACTATAGTTTTAGTCAGAGGTTTTTTCCCCAGCCTATTACTTGACTTTTAACACTTTGTAAAAGTAGGGTTCTGCTGCCAGGTTGAAGGGTGCACTGTCCCAAGATTAAGGGGTTTTTGTGCAACTATTTTCAGAGATACTTCTAGGGATCTGTAAGTTTTCAGTTCTTCCAAGGTGGTATGATCTAAGGAGAGGTGTTTAATACTCTCCTGGCCTGTGGTCTGCTCTGTGAGTGACCACAAGCTCTCTTTTCAGTCCTGGAGCGGTGAGAAAGGTTCCCCCTCCAGTGTGGCTGCAAGTTTTGCTATGCTAGTGTTCCTCCTCTCTCTGGGATTGCCAGCTGGGACTATGACCCAAGATGGGCAAAGCAACAGAGTCCTGCCAGTGCTAAGAAAAAGATCCCTGTAATCTCCTTCTGATCAACTATTCAACTCCCCTTACCACCTGTGGTCTGCAAACTCCAGAAGCAGTCACTGCCACTGCTGATTCAGTCACTCCCAAAGCCTGCTCCTGGTTTGCTGTATTCATGTTGGACTGTGTTCCACTCTCACCTAGGTGCCATAGATCTTTCCTGCCAACTGTCCAAGATATCTTGGGCTGGACATTTGTTTCATTCCACCTTTTTTGGGGGGCTCTGCTGCTCTAGAATTTGCTTAGAGTCATTTTTTAAAAGGTACTTGGAGCGGTTTAGGGGACAGTTCAGGTGAGTCCCTGCCATTACTCTGCCATCTTGGCTCTACTCTTCCAAATCAATGTTTACTGGTGAACTTAAAGTTGTTTGTAGAAAGCAGAAATTATACTATAGGAGTTAAGGAGGAAGTGAGAAAAGAGAGGTATTGCCTACACTTCACATAAATGGTGAGTTTACTGTTGAAAAAAAAGAAAAGATCAGAACATCATCTGAAGAAACGTCAAGGATCAAGAGATACATTTTTCCAAGGACAGAAGATTACAGTATGCTTAAAAGAGAAGGGAAAATGAAGATGATATAAAAATAAAAATTGATAAAATTATTCATTAAAATAAAGAAGAGAAGGAATGAATGGAGAGTGACAGACTGAAAAATAACTATAAAAGATCTTTTCTCCCCTATATTCAACAGCTATGGATACTTTGTTCTTTAGAAATAAAATTTAAACTTGGACTTAAATGCAGAAATAAAACTCAAATCAAATTTAAAAAAAGACACATTAAAAAAGCACTTACCAGAACAAGACAGGTATCAACTAATGAAAACGTGCCAGATCGGCCAATGCCAGCACTACAGTGAATTATTGCAGGTCCATGTTCAGCATTCAGAGAACCAGATTCTCGAACTTTAAATAAGAAGTTGAGGAATGAAGCTGGTGATTCAGGAACTCCAAAATCTGGCCACGTTGTATAATGGAAGTGAGATATTATCCTGGTCTCACCACTCTATAACATGAAAAAGGAAGGGGGGGAAAAAGTTAGTTTTGTTTGGTCTATTAAAACTTTGCTATTTAACAAAGTCAAGTATGTCATAGATGCTGTGACCTAGGACAAATCAATTCATCTCTATCCCTGGGTTCCTCATATTTAAAGTTAGGTTAAAATGGATAATTCAAGATCTCTACAACTCTAAAATCCTGATTTCCATGCTTAACACACTGGTTTTAATTTCTATAACTAAATTCTTTATACTCTAATTTTCCCATTCAGGATGTAATCAACTAATTGTTTTTCTAAATGGATAGGGCAGGGCACCTTTTGAGAAATTATCCTTGGAAATACCTTTCACTATTAAAAAAAATAATAAGATTCTCCTTAATAAGTGATAAGATAGTATCAAGATAACAAGCTCCCTTTGTCTAAATAATTAAAAAACAATTCCTTGAAATTTTCAACCTTCTTCTCTGATCAGTTTTTATGCTTTTACCACAACTATAGGAAACTTGAAAGAAATAAGCAAAAAGATTACAAATCCAGAAATAAACTAGGGAGTGTAGAACTGTCTTGAAAATGATTAACTGAAAACTAACTTTTATCCTATTCATGAACAGACTAAGCTTTAAACCTTTTAGAGAAGCTAACTTTCAGGGCTTTAAAGGAATAGTAATTGAATGGCCTTAATTATTTCTGTTTTCTAAAAGATCGCTCAATTTACCCTCACTGGCTTAAAAAAAATCTTTCAACTCTTTCCCATTAAACAAAACCTAATAAATGTAACTGTTAACTAGATATCTTCATTTTCCCACTCCTCCTCCCTAACCCTTCTTTACATATACATACATGAAAATTCTAAAAGAAAATCACTTTTGCTGAAGGTTTCAAATTCCTACAGCTTTTACTTGAACTTCAACTGTATGGCAAAACCTACCTATCTGAATTTATCTTTCTGATCAAAGGCCCAGGAGTATCAGTTATTTGATTTTTCCCTTTCCTTCAACAATGCCTGCCAAGTCAACCATCACTATAAAGACCTGGGTTAAATGTCCATTATAAGTGTCAGTCCAAGATATGCACACTGATAGATAAGTACTATAGACTATTCAGCTGTTTTTCATTGACTAGGTTTTTAGTATGTAGACAGGTAAGTATAAACTCTTGAGTGCTACGAATATCACTTTTAAAGGCACAAGGAAGTCTTTCTCATTTTTAATGATAGGGAATCCTTAACTCATTTTAATTTTTTCTTCTACCTTAGTAGTTGCTATTTTAACCAACTTGTTAGTCTGAAAATACATAGACAACTGATTCACGAATGAATGCTATATCAATAAAAATTTCCTATTTGATAATTCTATTTTTGTGATGTCATTCAATGCTTCACTTTCCAATGTGTTTTTTGAAGCAAGTTATTATTCAGGCATTCTCCAAATAATCTTTGGGGTATGTACAATTTACTGACTTTTGAAGTACAGTTCCAAATTATGTTCTGGAAAAGTGGGACCTGTTGATAGCATTAGGGGGAAACTTCTGTATAGTTTGCTTTCTCTCATTCTTTATTCCTGAACCATATTTTCTAGGAAATTTGTTGTCCTCACCTATTTCTACTTCTTAGCTGAAGTCACCAAAAATCTGTTGATTTAATATGGAGGATATTAAATACTTAAAAATTGGTTATGTTAAAAATCAACAAAAGCATTTCAATACACAAAGAATGAGATATAATACTGTATATGAAACCATAACTAACTGATACAACTTATTTTTAAGTGTATATTAAATTTAACAAAGTGGTAACAAAATTGCATTGTCTGTATCTTCTAAAATTTTCTTCCATACATTTAAAAATGTTTACTGATACTCCATTCATGAGCTTTCTCACTTTCTCTCTCTGTGTCTTTCACTTTCTCTCATCACTATAACTAGCCATTAACTCATCCTTTCCCCAAAGGAAGCTCTTTCTGTAATCAATAAGCACAGTCAAGTAAAATACATCAAGAGAGGCTATATCTGAAAATGTGTCTAAATTTGCCCCTCTAGTCTGTCTCCTCTTTGTGCTTTATCAGTTTTTTGAAGGCACAATAAGTTATTGCACTGAATTCTTTCCTATTAGTCATTTCCTAAAGTAGAATAATATTCCATTATATTTGTATACCAAAATTTATTCAGCCATTATTCAAATAAATGGGATTTAATTTGGTTCCAGTTCTATTTTTAGAACAAAAAAGTACTGTTATAAAATTTTTTGCTACACATGGGTCCTCTACTTCAGTCTTTGACATCTTTGGGGTATATACAATTTGTTGACTTTTGAAGTATAGTTCCAAACTATGTTCCAGAAAGGTTGGACCACTTGATAGCTCCACCAATCGTGCATTAACACGCCAACTTTCCTACCTACAACTGTCATTTTCTTTTGTCAGCTTTGCCAATTTTTAAAGATTTGCAGCAGAATCTCACAGTTGTTTTAATTTGTATATCTCTTTTTTTTCTAATTAATTTGGAATACTTCCATATGGTTACTGATAGACCACAGGCTCTTTATTTCAAAACCATTGGATCATGTCCTGTACCTATTGCAGACTGGTTCCTGTTCTTATATATTTGTACCAGTTCCTTTTATAGCATGGGTATCAAACCTCTATTCGATATGAATTAATTTCTCTTTTAATTCTTAATGCATTGCTTTTGCAAAAGCTTTTCCAATATGTTCAATTGAAATGGCTCATTTTTTTATCCTCTACGATTAGGTAAAGAATTCTTTTTTTGTTTTGTTTTTTGAAGAGGGGAATGTTGGGCAATTGGGGTTAAGTGCCTTGCCCAAGGTCATAGGGCTAGTTTTGTGTTAAGTGTCTGAGGCTGGATTTGAACTCAGGTCCTCCTGACTCTGGGGCCGGTGCTCTATTCACTGTGCCACCTAGCCACTCCAGGTAAAGAATTCTTAATCTCTTTTCTAAATTTTTAAAATATGATCTACTGTTTAGTAAACATATCCATTTAAAGTTTATTGTAACATATTTAAGATGCTGGTCTAACCCTAATTTCTTCTGGACTGCTTTCCAGTTTTCCTTAGCAACTGGTTAAAACCTTTGAGTTATTATATACTATGCTATTATGCTCTGTGCTTTGGATTGACTGTTTCCTGTCCATAGAATAGAGTTGAGAATTCTCTTACTTCCTTCAAGACGCAGTTCAAGTGCCACCTTCTACATGAAGTCTTTACTGTTTCTCCCACCCCACAGTTAGTGTCCTCCCTCCCTATCTTGTGTTTATATATGCTCATGTTGTCTCCTTCAATATAATGCACTCCTAAAGAGTATGAATTGTTCTTTTTCTTTTTTTTTGTATTTATATCACAGACGTTGGAAAAAGTAGGGCATATTCAAGAGTCAAAGGACAATCCAATTAAGCTAAAATTTAGCATATGTGACAAGGAATAGTAGGAGATCTGTGTATAAAGATTAATTTGACAGATACATGAAAGATCTATTTCTTTTACTGGCTGGAAGATTCTAAACTGTTAACCAGTTATCTCAACAAATACAACTGAAAAGTATCATCTTAGAGTTCCTCTACATTCACTTTTCTATTCAAATGCAGGAAAGCAAGAATGAAATTTCCCTTTGTAGAACTGATACTGTCCTAAGAGTTATGTTACAACCAATCACAGAAATGACCAAAAATCCTATTTTTGCATCAGAAGTGATATTCTACACTACTGTTTTAACTCAAAACATCATTAGAACGTTCAGTTCTGGATGTATGCTCCCAGTCCCTTTTTTAGCCTTGTTATTTAGTAAATCTTAAATGATAAAATTCCTACTATAAGTCCAGTATGCTTCTGCTGGGAACTTCTTTTAAAAAATAACAATATTTAAGACTAACTCGGGTTAATACTTTGAGAGTGGTGTGAAGCTAGTCTCATTTTCTACAGATCTTCAAAAGTCACAGTGTGGTCTCCTACGTCCAGCCTGAAACTTATTAGATTGTAGCATTGTCTCCTATGGCCCAATATTCACAAATTGTTTATGTGCTCTGCAATTGCATCACATCCTGGCTTGCAACCTTCTGTTCCTCTTGTCTTGGGTGGCTGTTTTATTTTCTCTGTCGGAATTTTTGGCTCGCAACTAGTGTTCCCTGACTTTTTTTCAAATTCAGGTCAGGCTATCATGGATATTCAAAGACAGTTCCCAGAAACCCTTGTGTTTGTTTATATAATCTGGTCCACCTCACTAATAGTTTTCTGAAAACAGTCATTTTTCCCCTGGGAGAAAGACTGAAGTTTTGTTCCCTCCCCCTAATCCCCAACTAAGGAATTTAATTTTGATTGATTTAACCCTATCCTATTGAAATAAGATGCTAAAAATAAAACTCACAGAATGATATAGCCCGGACTAAAAGAAAGCACATGAGGCAATGAAAGACATATGTTTGTTACCATTATTTAAAAAAAATTTACTTGAATAAACTTCACCCTTTCCTGATATTTTCACTGATATTTGCAAGAGGTGGTGATGAAAATACAATGCAAAGCTAAAATATTACTCAACATAGACTGTGAACTATTTGAGAACAGGTACTGTTTTCTGTTTACTTTACCTTTCTTTGCATACCAAGTACAATGCCTGGCACAGAGTAGGTGTTTTAATAAATATCTGATGACTGATTAGCTCATCATTTCCCCTCAAAACCAGATCCATTTCCAGACTTCATTATTTCTTTCAATGTCATTATTTCTAATAAGACTTAAAATCAAGTTTAGAATATAATATTTTGTTTGGTTTTCATTTTCAAAGACAACCAATGACATCATGGGGTGATATCTTAACTTGTATGAACTTGATTTAACTGAGACAGAGTTGTGCAAAATTGTCAGTCTCATTGTCTCTTCCAGAGTCACTGAAGTTCAGTGGCAGGACAAAAGTCAAGATGACTAGCAATGGATGACCATGGCAACTTCAAATGTCTAATCAAGCTCTAAGTGCTCCACAGTGCCTGCCTCAGTCATTTTCATAACTGTTTGAATAAACTGTTCTCTTCCTCCCATTCCACCAGGTAAGTCTTCATATGTTTGGAGCAGACATTCCCCTAACTTACCAATGTGTTTGGTCTGAGGCCCATCAGTTACCCACAAGTGAGAATATAATAAAAGGCTTCTCAGGAACCTCCCTAAATGCCTACTTTCTCATGCCTCCAATTCATTCTATACACTGCTGCCTAAAAATGTCGTACCTTTCCCTATCAAAAATAAATCAAAATAACTTTCAATGCCTTTCTAATATTTACAGAATAAAGTTCATGCACACATACATGTTACTTGGTCCAATATTGTGTCACCTTTTCTTATTTATATATCAATAGGATAAGCCCCTTGACCACAGGGATGTTGTCTTGAATCAATCTGAAGCTCAAAATATAACCTAAATATAGTAGGTACTCAATAAATGTAAGTTAGAGTGATGAGCCTCAGAGGTGACTGAGACAGTGGCAGCAGTAGCAGCTTCAGAAACTCTCAGTCTAGGACAGTAAGGGAGAATCCAGACAACTGGTAAGAGAGAGATTACAGGTGATCTTGCTGGCCCCAAGCATGGTTGGCAGGGAGAACTGTACTCCTATACTGGATTCAATTCATAGTTCAAGGGTGGAGAGGAGTGTTTCTGGTCAGTCACAAGTGAGCAGGGGCCCTAGTCATAGTTCCAGGGATAAAAGGAGAGCTGGTGCTTGTGGCTACAGGGGAGCAAAGCCCTGCTGGGTAAAAACCAGAGCTCAGACTAGAAAAGCAGTGACCACACCTCTCTGTGGATAACGCCATTTTAGAAGTACCCAAAACTTGCAGATTTCCTGACAAGGTCTGAAAACAATGGCACAAAAAAGCCTGAGGCTTGGCACAGTGCATCCCCATCCTTACATGAGCAGAGCCCAACTTTATCATGAAGTTCACAGCCAAGAAGGAAAAATGAGGAAACAACAAAAAAAAAGAATGTGAGTGTAAAGAGCTAGAACGGTGTTAAGGAAGACCAAGGTATGCATTTAGAAGACAATATGAAAACAGCTCCAAGCAAAGCCTCAAAGAAAAGTTCTACTTGGACTCAAGCCCAACAAGAATTCCTGGAAGAGTTAAAGAAAAAGATAAGAGCAGTAGAGGAAAATTTGGAAAGAGAAATGAGAACGACACAAAAAAATTTCTGATGTCATGGTTCTCTCTGAGAATGAAGGACAAACAACAACAAAAGGTCAAAGGATATGAACAAGCAGTTTTCAGAAGAAATCAAAGCTACTATAGTCATGAAAAAAATACTCTACATCACTACTGATTAAAGAAATGCAAATTAAAGCAACTCTGATGTACCATCTCACACCTATCAGAAATGATAAATACTGGAGGGGATGAAGGAAGATAGGTACACTAATAAACTTTTGGCGGAGCTGTGAATGATCCAATAATTCTGGAGAACAATTTGGAACAATGTGAAATTCTGGAGAACCAAAGGACTGCAAAAACGTGCATACCTTTGACCCAGAAATACCACTACTGGGTCTATACCCCAAAGAGATCAAAGAAAAAGGAAAAGGACATACACATACAAAAACATTTATGACTCTTTTTGTGGTGGCAAAGAATTTGGAAATTAAAAGGATGCTAATCAATTGGGGAATGGTTGAATAAATCATGGCATACGATTGTGATGGAGTACTATTGTACCATAAGAAATGACAAGGGAGTGGTTTCAGAAAAAACATGAGAAGACAGACCTATATGAATTGATACAAAGTTGAGATAAGAATTGGGATATCATTGAGCACAGAAACAGCAATGTTTTAATGGTAATCAACTGTGAAAGACTTGGCTACTCTTATCCCAATGACCTAAGACAATACCAAAGGACTTATGATGAAAAAAACACTAACCACCTCTCCAGAGAAGTGATGAACTCACAGTAATAAATTAAAGTATTATTTTCTCGCTTTAACTTTTTTGCTCTTTGTATGTGATATGCTAATATGGCAATTTTCTGCATGATTTCACATGTATAACTGATATAAGGCTTGCCTTCTATGTGGAAGAGAATTTGTAACTAAAAATTTAAAAATAAAAGTGTTAAACAGATAAATTTTAAAAAATTATTTAAAACATCTTCCTCTTAGAGCTCTGAGAGAAAAAATAGTTCAAGTATAATGCCTATTTTACAGGGGAGATTAAGGACCAGAAGTTAAATAATTTACCCAAGGTCACACACAACTAGTAGTGAAGACAGAATATGAACTAAAATCAGTTCAGAAGTCTTTGATCTTTGCTATATTACCTCTGAGAAACATAAATTATTTTTCTTTTAACTAAGATCTTTCTTCCTGAAATCTTCCTAGCAGACAATTGTTTTTTTTTTTTTAAAGGGAGTCCATAATTCTGTGGTTAGAAACCAAGGCTATTAAACTACATATATCCTTTGATTCAGAAACAGCCCTACTAGGTCTCTACTCCAAAGAGAATAAAGAAATGGGGAAAGGACCTATTATGTACAAAAAATATTTATTGCAGCAATTTTTTTGTGGTGGCAAAGAATTGAAAACTTAGGGAGTACTCCTTAGTGAGGAAATGGCCGAGTGAGTTTATGGTGCATATATATGATGGAATTCTATTGTACTGTAAGAAATAATGAAGAATATACTTCAGAGAAACATGGGAAGACTTGTAAAAACTGATGCAGAGTGGCGCAAGAACCAGGAAAACAATTTAAACAATTAGCAGCAATATTGTCAAGACAAAACAATTTTAAAAGCCTTAAGAAATCAGATCACTATAATAATTAAAATTTCAGAGGATGCAAATTAAACATGCTACCCTCCTCCTGATAGAGAAAGGATAGATTCAGAGTACAGACTAGAATGCCTTTTGGGCAAATGGCCAAAGCGGGAATTTGTTTTCCTTGCCTGTACATGTTTCTAATAGGGGTTTTATATTTCTTGCTTTTTTCAACTGGAGAAGGGGTAAAAGAGAAGGAAAAAATGCAGATCAGAAAATTAATGAAATTTAATAATAATCTGAAAAGAAACCAAGGCTTTTAATATGAAAACAACTCTGGGATTGAATGGGTCAATGTATTTATTTTTTTAAATTAACTTTCGTTTATTTTTAGTTTATATCATTCATTTCCGTGAGATGTCGAGTTACAAATTTTCTCCATGTCTCTCCCCTACTCACCACCCCAAAATAGCAATCCCACTATATACCTCAGCCCCCAATAGGTTCTCTTATCCTCCCTCATCACCCCTCTGACTTTCTGATAGGGCAAGATGGATCTCCCTACCCTAGTGCCTGTATCTTATTTCCCAGTTGCATAATAATAATAATAACAATAATAATAAATATAATCTTTTTTAAACACTTGATTTTAAAATTTTAAATTCTAGATTCTTTCCCTTCCTCCCTCGTCACCCACCCTCCACTGGGAAGACAAGCAATTCACTACAGGCCGTATATGTGTAGCTACGTAAAACATCTCCACAATGGACATATTGTGAAAGACTGATTGTATTTCCCTCGATCCTATCTCACCCCCCCTTTGTTCTATTCTCTACTTTGTCCCTGTCCCTTTACAAAAGTGTGTGCTTCTAACAATCCTCCCCGCCAACCTGCTCTCCCCTCCATCGTTCCCCATCTCATCCCCTTCCCTGCAGTAATACTATCCTGTAGGCCAAGATACCCAATTTATAGTGTATATCATTCCCTCCCTAAGCCAAATTCAGTGAAAGTAAGGTTGACCCATTCCCTTTTGCCTTTCTGTTCTTCCCCTCCATTGTTAAGTTATTCCTTGCCTCTTCAATATAATTAACTCCATTCTGTCTCTCCCTGTCTCCTCTCATTATATTCCTCTCCCACCTCACAATTTCACCTTTTAAAACATCATCCCTTCCTATTCAATTGATCCTGTGCCCTCCATCTATGTATACCTATACAAATATATACACACTCACATATATACCCTCCTATATAGACATATGTGTATGAATACATATATATACATTTATATTCCCTTCAACTATCCTCATACTGAGAAAAGTTTCATAAGTTACAATTATCATTTTTCCATGTAGGCATGTAAACAGTTCAACTTTGATAAATTCCTTATGATTTCTTTTCTTTTTTTACCTTTTCATGCTTCTTGTATTTGAATGTCAAACTCTTTATTCAGCTCTGGTTCTTTCATCAAGAATGCTTGAAAATCTTCCACCTCACTGAATGACCATATTTTCCCCTGGAACATTATACTCAATTTTGCTGGGTAGATGATTCTTGGTTTTAACCTTAGCTCCTTTGATCTCATGAATATCATATTCCAGGCCCTTTGATCCCTTAATGTAGAAGCTGCTAGATCCTGGGTTATCCTGACTGCGTTTCCACAATATTCAAATTGTTTCTTCCTGGCAGCTTGTAATATTTTCTCCTTGATCTGGGAACTCCAGAACCTGGCTATAACATTCCTAGGAGTTTTCTTTTGGCGATCTGTTTCAAGAAGTGATCAGTGGATTCTTTCAATTTCTATTTTGCCCTCTGGTTCTAAAATATCAGGGCAATTTTCCTTGAGAATTTCCTGAAGGAGGATTTCTAGGTTTTTTTGATGGTGGCTTTCAGGTAGTCCAATAATTTTTAAATTGTCTCTCCTGGATCTATTTTCCAGGTCAGTGGTTTTTTCAAGGAGATATTTCATATTGCCTTCTATTTTTTCATGTGTTTGGATCTGTTTAATACTATCTTGATTTCTCATAAAGTCTCATAAAGTCATTTGCCCCCATCTAATTCTGAAGGAATTATTCTCTTCAGTGAGCTTTTCAGATTCTTTTTCCATCTGCTAAATTAAACTTTTTAAGGCATTCTTCTCCTCACTGGCTTTTTGGGCCTCTTTTGCCATTTGAGTTAGTCTTATTTTTTAAGGTGTTATTTTCTTCAGTCAGGTTGTTGACTCTCTTTTCATGATTTTCTTGCATCATTCTCATTTCTCTCCCCAATTTTTCCTCCATTTCTCTTATTTGGTTTTCAAAATCCTTCTTAAGCTCCTCTATGGCCTGTAACAAGTTTATATTTTTCTTGGAAGCTTTTGGCACAGGAGTTTTGACTGTGTTGTCTTCCTCCCGTTCCATGCTTTGCTCCTTTTTGTCCCCCCAAAAGAAATCTAAAGTTGGATTGCTGTGCTTGCTTTGTTTCCTTTGCCTGCTCATGCTGCCTGTCAATTAACTACACTTTTGAGGTCTTTGCCACAGTAGAACTCTGCTTCCAGAGGGGAGACCTTTGTCCCAAATAGCTGGGGTTTTCACAGCTGCCAGAGCTATTAGGAGGCCACCGTCCCTACAGCCCCCACCAGCTTTGGCTCACTGGTCACACACCTTAGGACCACCACCCAAGACCGCAATCCCAATCCAGGTAGGTTAAGGCAAGACCACTTAGCCTCTGAATCACTTGGCTCCCCCTGCAATGTGCAGGCTGGGAGCTCTGAAGCAGCCATGTAGAGGAGGCTGCCAGGCCGCCACTTGCGGCTCTGGGAGTAGAAGACCAGATCCATTCCTCTGTCCCCCCCAAATTCAGCCAAGTTCCACTGACCTTTCACTTTGTCTTTGGCATTTATGGGTTGGTAATTCTGGAAACCGCCACAGCTGCTGGTGATCCACTCTCCCAAATACTCCAGCCTGGCTGGTTGGGCCTCTCTGGGGCTAAAACCCCAGGGCTTGGCTTGGCTCCCAGCATGCTTCAAGGAACCCTTTCCTGTCTGCCTGCTGGACTGCCTTTAGCAGGAGCTTTGTTTCTCTGTCACTTTGTGGATTCTTGAGCTCTAAAATCTCTTTAGAGTCATATTTTATAGGTATTTGAAGTAGTTATGGGGCGAGCCACAGAATTTCCCTGCTTCTATGCCGCCATCTTGACTCAGCCCCCTATTCTGGGTCAGTGTATTTCTTAAAATAAACTAATCTAAGATATCCTTATATGACTCATTTTTAGATCTATATATGGTCATCACTATACATTATTTCAAATTGTTTTGGAAAATTCAGGGGTTGGGGATGGAAAAGAACAGCACCATTCATTACTATTATATGTTTTTAAGGCTCAAGTCTTTAAAAGCATAAAACATAACTTGTAACCCTTGCATTCACAAAATGAATCATGTCTAGATGATGGCCTTCCCTCAGTATCAGATTTTATTTTATTTTATTTATTTTTTTTTGTTTTGTCTCTTTAATTTTGTTACAAATTCAGCAACATGTTGTAGTTTTTCCTTTCAGGTCTACAAGGTAAAAATAAATCAGAATCATATAATCCAATCAGAAAAAAAGCCCAGAATGTACATACAGAGTTGATTTTCTTGGTGCACACATTTTGGTTGGAGAACTTTATGGTGAAAGATATCTCACCTATATGAAGAGAGAATAGGGTCTTCTAGAGGATGGGGAAGATTCAGTATCAGATTTTAAAAGTTAAGATATCAGATTTTACAAGTTCTGGTATTTTATTTTTTTGGCCCACAAAAAGCAGACTTCTCGGAACTACCCTTCCCCACTTCCATAAAGGACTAATCTTTATGTTGCTCCTACACTGGCACAGCAATGCACATTTTATCTATAATGAAGATAAAATATGTGAATCCTAGTTACAAAACAAATTAATTCACACATAATTAGTAGGCAGGAGAATTTCTGACTTGTTATTTCATAGTCAACATTCAACACAATAAAGCAATATGATCTTGCTTCAGAGCTTTAAGAATAGTTCTTTAATGATGTTCTACAGTAACAACAACAACAAACCAGTTGAAAATACCTAAAATCTATCATGCTTTCTCTCAAATAAATGAAATAACCTGAAAAGGTTTTCATTTTTATGAGATCCTTCAATTTTCTTCCTATTAACTTCAAAAATTATTCTGTATATCTACATATAGAATCTCTTTCTTTTGTTCCTGCATCTGAAGGAAAAAACATCTCTTCCTTCTAAGGCTAAAGTAAACCCTCAATTTCTGTACTTTATTCAACTATTTCTATCTCTTCCAAGTAATTGCTCCGCCAATAATTTGTTCCTCCTTGGATCTTCAATCTCTACTCCACAGGCTCCTTCCAAGTATGTTCATATCTTCCCATTTCTTAATACATATAATTCTACTTCAACTCTGTTATGCTCTGGGCTACCACTCCAATCCCTTCTCTTCTCAACACCAAACTTCTTGAAAAAGTCTTAACTTAATATCACTACTTCATTCCCCCAATATCTTAAACCCTTGTAACTTGGATTCTGTCCTCATCATTCTAGATTAAAAACCACATTACCATTCCAGATTTAACTTATAATACACTTCTGTTAAATATACATGTTCTTGTTTTATATCGTTTGACCACTGTCAAAGAATAGTTGAACTGAATTCTCTCTGTAGTTGCATCTTTTAAGGAATCTTGTATGATCTTTTTTTTTTTAATCTTATATAAGCTTAACATTTACAGTGAAGATTAATTGTTGGAAAAGAGCCTTTGCTCTTTTTGTTCCAAGCAGTCAAATGCATTTTTATAATGAAATAACAAAAAACCGAGGACAGGCAGGCACTGCAGAGAGACAACAAACTGGGCCCACAAGTGAATAGGACTGCACTGGGAAAAATGCACCATACTTTTAAAGACCTCAAGCTGCTATGATAATAAAACTCATTTTTTATCAGCAATATTCTTAGGATTACTGATTCAGGGCTAGAAAGGGTCTAGATACCACTTAGCTCAACTTCATTTTAAAGATGAGGAAAATGAAACAAAGAGGTTAGGTGAATGTCCAAGGTCACAAAGGTAATGGTCAATTTCTGTGAATAATGTAACACCATAATCTCTGCTCAATGGAAAATTCAGGTTTACTTAAGGACGATGGTCATATACATTTGGGCAAAGATAGGTCAATAATGGCCTATGTGCAACAAGAGGTATAAGAGATATCACCTGGAAATTGGAGGAGCAGAAAAGGAACAGGGCAGCTCATGTAATGAAAAGATGGGACAACAAACCAGCAGTCAGGGCTGCACTGGTACCCTCAAAATGTTAAGATCTAGAGAAAGGTCTGCAGGTCACTAGATAGGATCCTCCAGGGATGATTTATGGAAAGACAAGAACAAGACTCAATGGGATGAGGAGACAAATAAGGGTTGCAGTTCTGAATTCTTAAGAGAGCATACTCCCATTATTCAGGTCACAGATCTACTCAATTATTAAAGAAAAATACCAAAAATGGGAACCCTGGTTTTGACTAATTTCAAAGCAGGCCAATTACTCACCCAAACCAAAACTTCTGAATTCCTGATAGACTTAATGAAAAAAAAAAGTAACAAACTACATTTATATTCCAGGGCCTCTGAAAGGCAAAAAAAGAAAATAAGCACAGTGTTTCTAAAACATAATAAATGTTTCTAGAAGTACACATATTTAAGAAGTATAGCAAAACTTCAATTAGTTGGAATTTTTGTAATACTTATAACTAGCATTTACATAGTATTTTAAGGTTTGCTAGTACCTTACATAAGTTATCTCATTTGGTCCTCTATTATTCCCATTTTACAGATGAGGAAAACAGGGCTAAGAAATTTAAGTGACTTGCCCAGAGTCACTCAATCATTAGGTGTTTAAGGCTGAATTTGTTCTTCTTGACTCCAAGTTTGGCATTCTATCCATTGTGCAACCTAGTTGCCTTTACTTAAATAAGAGAAGGCTAATAACAGGAAAACTAACTCATTTAGGGAATTTATTGGGGGCAGGAGGAAAGAGAAGGGTTTAATGTGTTACCCCAACATAAGTCTTAAGGTTTAAGATTAGTTGTACTTCTAGCAATTATCATCTGTATTACAATATAGTATTAACTGATAACAACTACTATTTATATAGAACTTCAAGGTTTAATAAGTATTTTATATATTTTATTTTCTTTAATCCCCAGGTAGGCCATGGCTAACTTGAAGTCTGACACTTTTCTCTATTACAACATGATGACTATACTGATCTCAGTAACCCCAGTTTAACAGAAACTTTAATATACCCAAATATTACCAATCTTAACATTCCAATTAAATAAAGTTTAAGGCACAATTCTAAAAAAGATCACCTTACTGCAAAGCAGTGAGTTTTGAGCTGTGGAGACAGAAAAAGTGACATTACTCTCTTTTTTTTTGCTTTTTGGAGAGGGCAAGGTAGGGCAACTGGGGTTAAGTGACTTGCCCAAGGTCACAGGGCTAGTTTTGTGTTAAGTGTCTGAGGCCAGATTTGAACTCAGGTCTTCCTGACTCTGGGGCCGGTGCTCTATTCATTGTGTCACCTAGCCTTTTCAATGACATTACTCTCAAGGAACTTATATTCTCTGGTGGGGGAGATGAGTTACACATTTATTATAAATAACTATGATAAAAGGCAGAACTTGTGAAATGTGATTAAAAGGGATTAAGGACAAAGGGCCTTGGGATTGTGGAGATCAGTAGAAGGTGAAATGCCTTCTTTCATTCCCTCAGCTTTGGTGCCACCTTCTTAAATTAGTCCAGTTGAATGGAAGCTATTTGAAGAATTCTTTCTTTTTTGGCTTTGTATCCCCCAGTGCCTTCAGCAAAGTAGGTACTTAAAAATCATTTGCTGAACTGAATAGGTCCTAGGATCTGTTGACATTATTTCAATTTATATTTTCTGTAAATTATCTTCAAGGCTACATTTAAAAAATATTTGACTATACTTGTACCAAGAGCTCTTTCAAATTCCATTTTAATCAACAAGTACTTACTGAACACCTACTGTTTGTTTCATAAACAAACTGCACTAGACATAATATAGATAAAACATATGGCTAAGACACATGAAACTGGAAGACAAGAAGGTATGTGATAAATGCCAAATTACCAGAAAGTACAACAGGACTAAAAAATTACAGATGTCAATATGAGCTAAGCTAGGTACTGATGGATGCACAGAAGAATAGGTAAGGAGTAAAGTGCACTGCTGGGGAAAGGAACAGCCGGAACATTTTTGTATCAAAATCTAAAATGTCATACAACTTAGTAACCCTCCCTCTTTTCAATAAGTCAACTAGACTGGGAAATTACAATGTTGTCATTATTAAAATGGAATTCCTGGAACTTAATATATTAAAGCTGGCCAAGAGGATTATGAAAAACAAGAGTGAAAAAAAGGACAACTAAAAATGAGAAAATTTAAAGAAAAACATTCTTCTGCTTGAAAGCTGACCTACACAAAAAGAACTAAGGTACTGAACTACACTAAATATATATTGATTACACATATAACTTCTATAATTCACTGCCATAAAAACGAGTAAAATTTCTTGGATGTTAGTAATATAAGTAAAACGTGCGGTGTGGTGTGGTGTGGTGTGGTTTGGTGTGGTGTGGTGTGGTATCATTTTTCTTTCAATCTAGGCAGATTTAATGTCTGGATTTTTTGTTATCTATTTAATCATGACTTTCTTTTTATACCAGTAATATACTTTCAGTAATTAAGGGCAAATGGTTGCCTATCTTGAATCCTAGTTATTTATAAAATCAAATGAGCAATGCACTAAATATTGACAACAGTGAAGCAACATGAAAACAAATTTTATGTATTCTGGGAAGAATCTCATTATTATGGTCTAGCCCAAATATATGTTGAATAACCTCACTATTTTTATAACTCCATTATAGTTAATCTGCAAGTATAATGAAGAATCACATGGTGGAATACACCTGTATTAATAAATGATTATGTTTTGTTACATTCCTGAATGGCACGTTACTATTATTGCCAAAAATATTTCAAATTTGAAAACTTTCAGCTCACAAAAAATTCACCTTAACATTTGCAAAGATAAGCTTGTATTTCTATGCAAGTTGGAGATACTATACACAGAAACAAAAAAAATTACTATACACAGGAACAAATGCAAAATGGATTGCAACATGTGGTATAAGATGATAGTCAATTCTAATTCAAAAACATTGCAACAAAAACTTATGAAGACAGAATAAAGAAATATTATGGGGGGATGGGTGAAGAGTCTTACATGAATATTTTCTAATTTTAGTAGATGAACTGTATAATATGATTTGACATCTTCTGACACTAGCCTCACACAGAATCCTGTCTCTTCAAACATCATCACTTGGTCTTCTTTGGTTGGCCAATACTGTGCACATTTTACCTAAGGTGAAAATATAAAAAACAAACATTTGAAGAGCAAGAAAACATATAATCCAATACAAAAGAAGAGAACCCCTTTTCAAAATATGGATCCAAATGAAAAACCAATGTTACTACCACATTTAAGAGGAGTCACTTGAAAGCTACAGGCCGATAAATAATATTGTTATTAAAATACACTGCTTTTGAAGGTAAGGAAAATTTTCTTTCTAATAAGGACCCTTGGCATTTCACCTTGAAAAGGCAAAATATTGATAAGCAGTTAAACCGTATGTGTGATCCAAGAAAGCATGATGGCTGACATTTTTACTATCACATAGGTGTTTACCTTTAATGTTGATAAATTTAACTGATTCTAGTAGGGGAAGGTACTTGCAATGCTGTATTGAAAAGGTTTTATTTTTAAAATATCTTTTACATAGGTCTAAAAACTTGTTCCTGAATATATTCTGTGCTTTTATGGATTTTTATACTCATGAAAAATCATTTATAATTTTTAAAAATCTATGCTTCATCGGGATTAAATGGCATTTTTGAATTATAAGTGTATCGTTAACTGAAACAAGTATAAAATGAGATGTAAGAAAAATATGATAACAGCAACTGTATTTTGACAATATAGAACACAAAGCCCTTAAAAACAGAAGTATTTATTTTCATGCAAACAGACCAAAGACTCTGGCAAATGTGACTTCAATAAGCTTCTGACTTGGCAATCAAAATATTTTTATTTTTATAAGTCCTGAGAAATGACAATCTAGTTATTTTACTAATTTTTTTCATGAATAATGCCAGCCTTCTACATTAGAAACATGGCTAAACACTTCCAGAACAACTCTATTTCTTACCTAAAGCTTGCAATTACAAATGTTCGGCATCATTTTCCTTCCCCCCCCCCCCCCCCACCTTTTTTTTTTTTTGCTTTCTAAGGGCAACTGGTGTTAAGTGACTTGCCCAAGGTCACATGGCTAGTTTTTGTGTTAAGTGTCTGAGGCTGCATTTGAACTCAGGTCCTCTTGATTCCGTAGGCAGGTGCTCTATTCACTGCGCCACCTAGCCGCCCCTCTGTATCGTTTTCCAAAGGAAAAAAACCCTTGCTCTACCTTTGCTCTGGAAAGTAGGCAACATCACATTACATTTTCTGAACTAAGAAAATCTTCTTTTATGAGGTAACAATACTTACATAAGCTGGAACCTTAGGAGAGTGCTAATATTGGTTCTTAAAGTCAGGTGGCTTGCAGTATAACAATACCCAAAGAAAGTCCTATAAGTTCATAGTCCAACGTGATAAAAAAATGGAGATATGTGTTAACTTACTTTTATCCATCAACAGTTATATGGAAAAGCCTTTCAACATGACTCAGTAACTTGTTTTCTTTTGTTTTTGTTCAAAGCAATTAAGTTTTCTGATCATAACCTTAATAATTAAACTCTGTTAATGCTATTTTAATATTTAGGTTTTTAAACAAAAGCCCTGAATCTATGAAAATCTCATCAAGTTCAACAAATGAAATCCTTTCTGAAAAATTACAAAGCCCAAAAGTCTCTGAAGTACATTTCAGACTGTCCAAAAATGATATGTGGATTGACAATGATGAGACCCAAGAACGCAGAAAAGTGGTTTTTAAAAACTTGTTAGCTCTGAGTATGTATTGGATAGTAGTGAAAATGGATTATGCTTCTAATTTTAATTTAGTTATTTATTACTTATCTAAAGCCTAACTTTTTAAAGCCATCAACTAAAAGCCATTAATAATTTATATAGATGCAGTGGTTATTTTATGTAAATCAACTGCAGATTTCCTAACACTTAGACAACAAAGGACTATGATCCAGCCTAGTTAAGACCTCTAAAGCTATAAGCTAAGTATGTATTAATGCTAATGATTTACTTAGTGTATTATATTTAAACTTTGGAGGTTAATTAATGACATGCATTTGTTATTTAAGAATTTAGGGTGTCAAAAGGATATATTAGTTCTTCCTATTGTAAAGATCCTAACCACTATCTTCAAGCAATTAGGGACAGCTAACTAGCAAGCAAATCCATTAAAAGCAATTTGCTGGAGCACTTACAAACATAAGCTTTAACTAAGTAATAAATATTACTTACCGAGTCTTTCTCCACAATTCGGTTTAGCATAACAACTGCTTTGGACTTTTGCTGCCATACCATTAGCCAGAAATGACAACAAGTATTAGGAAGTGGACCCTGTAAAAATACAGAAAGAAACTGCATAAAAAGTGAGGTAGTGAGACAAAGTGAATGCAACATTAAAACTTCTTTTGAACCAGGTTCCCCTTAATTACTGAAAGTATATTACCGGTATAAAAAGAAAGTCATGATTAAATAGATAACAAAAAATCCAGACATTAAATCTACCTAGATTGAAAGAAAAATGATATTCAGAACAACTCGTGATTATGACAATACCTCCATGCTTCTCAGTTTCATTATAAAAACATTTATCTGTAATGTATAACATAAACTAGCTGACAAAAACTTTTAAAAAGAAGTTGTGAGAAAACATGTTCCAATGACTGTAACACATTAATAATAGAACTTTTAAAGTGAACACAGTGAAAACCTTAAAACAGAGTATAAAGTGATAAGTAAATTATAATCCAAAGAGTATGTTTAGATTTAATTCAGTTGACAGTGGCAAAGAAACTTCACAACATCTCATTTATGTCCCCTTCTATTCTCACTGTGAATCCCTGTCTTTCTTCCCCTTGTGAATCCCCGTCTTTCTCCCCCTTATTATCTTACAGGTGGGCTACCGAAATAGACAGCTGGTTGATCTCCTTGACCTTGAGTCTTTCCCTATATTCATCTTCCATTCAGTTGTCAACGTGATTTTCTTCAGATGAACATCTGGCCATGTAACTCCCCAGGTCAACAAACTCCAATGGCTCCCTAATATCACCAGGGTCAAATATAAAATCCTGTTAAGCCTTTAAAGTTCTTTTGTAATCTCGCCCTTCCTTGCCTTTCTGTCTTGTTACAGCTTACTCCTTTCTCCACAAATTCTACATCTACTGGCTCTGATGCCCTTAAAATATTCCATCTAAACATTTTCTTATAAACTTCATAAAATGAATATTTTGAAAAATACCATCATTTTGAGGAGGAATCTACTCTATGTTAAAATAAAATTGTCATTTTAAAAAATATTTTTCTAAAATAATAATAATAATAGCTAACATTTATATAAAGAGTTAACATTTTCAAGGTGTCTGAAATGTTATATCATTTGGTTTTCCCTGGTCAAGAAGTGATCAGAATTTCTTAGGGCAGAAACTGCTCAAATTATTTTTGTTAATATCATTTGGAAAGTCAATGTAGGATGGCTGATCTAATTTTTATTTGATTTTTTTTGTGTGAAAATAGTGTCACTGAATAATATTCTGTGTTAATTTAGGAGAAAAGTTTTTCTTTTTGATAACATTTTATTTGCTAGGGGGCAGAGCCAAGATGGCGGCGTAGCAGCAGCAACATATCGCAGCTCTCACATAGCCACCCCAAAATACCCATAAAATAGGACTCTAAACCAATCCTAGAACTCCAAAACACAAACAAAGACACTTTCCACTAAAGTCAGCTCGGCTACAAGGAACCATATCGGCACTGCAAACCAAAACCAGCCTGGCCTGAAGCCGCTGCTGAGCCCCGGGGGCGGCCAGACGAGAGGAGCGGTGAGGGGATCAGCGACAGCTGCGAGCAGCGTTCAGAACTAGGTCAGTGGAGCTTGCAGAGTTGGGAGGGAGGAGCAGTCCAGCCGAAAGGCCTCCAGAGCAGAAAAGCGAAAGGCAGAGGTTTTGCACCCGCCTCCGTGTTGCAGCTTCCAGCCCATGGCCTGCAGACAGCAGGGGGACTAAGCGATTGTTCTGAGGCCAGTGCTCCCGCGTTGAGCAGCCTGGATCCGGATCGCCGTCTTGGGCTTCGGTCTTGGAGTCTTCATTATCCAGTCAGCCAGAAGTAAGTAGGAAAGGCAGCCAGGAGGACCCCAGCAATTTGGGATAGAGCTTTCCCTTCTGGAAGCAGAGCCTCACAGAGATTTTAAAAAAAACTCATGGACTGACCAACCATGAGTAAGAATAAGCATAAGAAGCAAAGTAAGAACAGCACCCAAACCCTAGATTCCTTCTTTGGGGAAAAGAAAGATCATGGGAGAGAGAGGGAGGAGGAGAGCACAGCCAGAGCGCCCCCACCAGGGGCTTCCAATAAACATGAAGAATGCCTTAAAGCTAGAGATGAGCTGAAGAAGGATTTTCAAAACCAAATAAGGGAAGTGGAAGAAAAATTGGGAAGAGAAATAAGAATGTTGCAAGAAAATCATGAAAAGAGAGTCAGTAGTATGACTGAAGAAATCAACACCCTAAAAAATAGATTAACTCAAATGACAAAAGAGGCCCAAAAAGTCAAT
>CM053587.1:188198806-188216092 GCA_028646515.1 Pseudochirops corinnae
CTTTAGTGGGAAGTATCTGTGTGCGTTTTTGAAGCTCTAGGTTGGTCCAGAGTCCTATTCCATGGGTATTTGGGGGTGGCTATGTGAGAGCTGCGATATATTGCTGCTGCTACGCCGCCATCTTGGCTCCGCCCCCGATCGATTCCAATTCTATTTCTCTCCTACTCTTCAACTGATTAAAATCTTCATAGATCCTAAAGCCCAGATCATTGATAACAACTTGCTTCTTCAACAATCACTATCCTAGAACCTGTAACAATGAGGGACCATCCATAACACAGATATGAGATGTCTCCTATGCAAAGGGAAAGACTAAGAAGCCATTTAGGGAGCTGCCACACTACTACTCCAATCTAGACAAAGACTGAAGATGGCAATACACCCTTCTTTCTCAAGCCTTCCTAAAAGCAATGCTAGATAATCCCTTAATCTCATTCAGACATATAAATTTTGTGCATAGATTTTTCCCCCCTTTGTCTCCTTGATATAATTTCAGGTCCTAGAGGACAGGGATTGCTTCATTTTTGTCTTTGTATCTCCAGCACTTAGCACAATACCCAGCACACAGGAAGTACTTAAGAAATGCTTGCTGATTAACTGGTTTCCTTTTACTAATGCAGGTGATGAATTACCAAAAAATCAATTCATTTTGGAGAGGTCTTTGCAGTCAAATATAGGAAGTGAAATAGGAGAAATACTTATGTCTCCTTGTTTTAAAACTCAAACAAATAGCCTTCATTCTAATTGCTGCAGAAGTGGCCCAAATTGAGGGGAGCCCTGGGAAGGTTTGTAGGCAGCAGAGACAGGAACCAATACATAGAAAAAAATGAGATTAGAAATTGAGGAAATGTTCATGTAGCAGTGTACAGGAGGAAGTAGGGTCTACCTGAGGCCTGTGAGACAGAATTTGGGTCTGCTGGTGTAGGTCAATAGTCTCCAAAACAGGGTGTACAAGAGATACATCATTTTATGCACTAAAATTCATGACAAAATAAATCAAATTTCTACTGCTACTTATTTATGTATGCCTTCTTAGGTAGAATTGTGGATTATATTATCTACTTTTAAACAAAACTCACAAAAAAAGAACAAGTGGCTTAAAAGGGCTCCTGTAAAGAAAATAAAGTTTGGAGATAGCACAAATAATGTCATCCCAAGAAAACAAAATATTGCAGGGCTGACATTTCTGCTCCCAGTACCTGCCATATTAAGAGATTAAAAACAATGGTGATCTAATAAGATGACAACAAGTTGGTCCCCCAAAATGAAATATTTTCTGAAATACAAATTTATATCCACTACCATTAATGAGAAACCTTGACTTGTGTATATTGTGATATGAGATATTAGCTAATGATATTTTAAAGTCATGCTTATTAGAAAGATACTTAAAAACTAAATTTGCATTGCCAAAATTTATGTACCACCTATACAAACTCTTTTATCTACACACTTTAAACAAGGAAACAATTTTCTAACCTGTTTAAAAATCCTAAAAATGTTTCAGTGGACTCTGAACCCTTTGAGAATAAAAAATGCAACACTTCACAATACCTTTGTGAGGTATCTTTTTCAGTTAGGATAATCATTAAAACTAAATATTGAAAGAAATTGAATTTAGAACCATAATGCAAACTGCTAGATACCCTCTCCTCTCTAGGCTTCTGTGACACTGTTCTTTCTTGGTTCTACTCCCATCTACCCAATCATTCCCTCAGTGTTCCCTTCCTGGTTCTTCAGCTGGATCACACCTCAATAATAGTGGATGTCCCTCCAGGCACTGTCCTGAGACTCCTTCCTCTCTCTCTCTCTCTCTCTCTCTTTTCATTTACTTATCATTTTTCTTCCATCCATCCATCCATCCATCCATCCATCCATCTATCTATCTATTCATTTTTGGTTTTCAGTATTCACCTTTACCCTCTCCCCCACCCCAAGATGGCATGCAATCTGATATAGTCTATACAGGTACAATCATAGTAAACATATTTCCACATTACTCATGTGTAAAAGAAGAATCAGAACAAAAGAAAACCACAGGAAAGAAAAAAAAAGAGAAAATAGTATGCGTCGATCTGCATTCAGACTCCATAGTTCTTTCTCTGTATGTGGACAGCATTTTTCATGTTTCTTGGAACTGTCTTTGATCACTGCATTGCTGAGAAAAGCTAGGGCTATCAAAGCTGGTCACTGCACAATGTACTATTACTATGTACAGTATTTTCCTGGTTCTGCTCTCTTGATTTCATATCAGTTCATGTCTTTCCAGGTTTTTCTGAAATCCACCTGCTTATCAGTTCAATCATTTATATACAGATAATTTCCAAATTCATATATGAGGCCCTAATTTCTCTCCTGAGCTACAGTTATACATCTCCAATTACTTCTTGGACATCTCAAAATGGATGTCCTAAAGACATCTTAAATTCAACATCCAAAAAAAGAATTCATTAAATTCTACCTCTCCAAGAAATAAAAATTTCCCTTTTTGACCTTCTCTACTATTGTCAAGGACACCACCATCCTCCCAATCACCGTATGTGGCAATCTCCATATCACCTTCAGTTCATCACTCTCACTCAGCCCACATATCCAAAAACATTACCAAATCTTGTTACTACAATCACATCTCTTATTTATGTCCCCTCCTAACCATTTACATAGCCATCACCTTAATTCAAATCCTCACCTTTCACCTGGTCTAGAGGAATAACCTCCTAACTGGTCTCCCTAACTGAAGTCTCTCTCCACTCTAATATATTCTCCACTCAGCTGCTTAGGTTTGACCATGTCTTTAAACCTAACCTTCCACAACAGATCAATGATCTCCAGTGGTTCCCTATTACCTCCATCATCAAATTTGAAGTTCTTTACCTGGCATTTTAAAGCTCTTCATATCCTAGTCCCTTGCTAACTTTCTGGGTTTCTTTTACCTTACTTGCTCCCACAAATTTGCAATCCAGCTATTGTAATCTATGTATTATTCCTTGAACAGACTTCTCTGTCTTTATCTCCTTACTTTGGTACTAGCTGTCCTTCATTCTTGGAATGGCTTTATCTGATCCAGCCAGATGCTAATAACCTTCCCCTTTCCATCTATCTTTTGTATATCTAGTTATTTACAGTTATCTCCCCGTATTTTAAGACAGTGTTTTACCATTCTGGTATCCCCAGAGCTTAGCACAGTGCTTGGCAAATAGTAAGCACTTAATAGATGCTTGCTGACTGACCAATACCAGATTTTGAAGTAAATCAACACAGTAGCAACACAGGATCTGAAAACTCAAAGATCCCCAACTACTGTAGTAAGGACATATCTGACAAAAACTGCTGGGAAAACTGAAAAGATAGAAATTAAGGTTAGACTAACATTTCGAACAAGATACATCACAATAAGCTCCAAATGGACATTAGAAGACTAAGGAGGTGGACATCTTTAATAATTATGGATAAGGGAAGAATTCTTGACAAAATAAAGGATGAAGAGAATAACAGGAGAAAAAAAATGGACAGTTTTGATTGCACAAAACTGAAGTTTTTTTGCACAAAGAAAATAAATGCAGTTAAAATTGAAAGAGCAAGTTATTTACAGAAAGAAATGTCTACAGCAATTTTCTCTGATAAGATACAAGATATATAGGGAACTGATTTAAATATATAAGAAATAAGAGCCATTATCCAATAGCTAAATGGTCAAAAGATATAAGCTGACATTAATCAAGAGAAGATATCTAAGACATCAATGATCATAAGAAAAAATGCTGCAAATCAGTAATAGTAACAAAAATTCAAAATAAGGACACTTTAAGGCTCTATATCACACCCATCAGATTGGCAAAGATGACAAAAAAAGGAAAATGACAATGGTTGGGGGGAAATGTGGCAGTACAGGCATAAAAATGCATTGTTGCTAGAAGTATGTTTGAACTGGTCCAGCCATTCTGGAAAATAATTTGGAACTATACCTAAAAAGTCACTATGTACACTTTTTCAGAGTAATATCACTACTAGGAATAAAAGAAGGAGCATCATGTACAAAATTTTATATTATCATATGTAAATGTAAAGGAAGATTACTGAGCCATAAGATACGTTAAACTGAGTTTAGAAAATCCTGTAAAAAACTGAACAAATTGATAGAGTGAAGCAAGCAGAACCAGAACAATTCATACAATGATTATAACTTTGTAAAGAAAAATAACTTTGAAAGAACTGTGATAAATGTAATGCTCAATCACAACTCCAGAGAACCTATGATGAAGCATGCTATCCACATCCTGATAGTGGACTAAAGGTGCATATTTTTTTTTTAATTTCAAAGTTAGCCTTTCAATGACTTAGCTGTGTCTGCTTTTAGTTGGAAAGCATTTGAATATTTGGTTGCAGCATGGAGTTCTCAGTTTCAGCTGACTGTCTAAATGAATATCAGTCATTTGTGACCTTAACAGCATCTTGATTTGGGTCAGATAGGAGAATGTAGATTCACAGCAATAAGTGGCTGAAAAGTAAGAAAGCATTTTTCAGGCATGTTGCCAAAGGCATTGGTGGTGTTCTGCATTTTTCCATATTTCAATTGGATCATCAAACAATGACTTTATAATGCTATCTGCTGAGAGCTCAATTAATTCCACCTGTAGTTCTTTAGGTGCCTTGGTGCTATCAACTAGGTGAGGCTGAAATAATAATTTGAGTGTGATATCATGATTCTCAAAGTCACTGAACCTGTATTCTCCAATTAATAGGTCTGTAACAGCTGCATATTCTGCCAATTATTCAAATATATCATCCTGTTCCTCAATGACCTTTGCTAACTGGGTAAACTGTTCCCCACCCCCCCATTTTATCTATTTATTTTTAGTTTTTCAACATTCATTTCCACAAGATTTTGAGCTACAAATTTTTTTCCCCATCTTTCTCCTATCCCCACCCCAAAATAGCTAGCCTACTGAATACCCCTTTCCCCAATCTGTTCTCTCTCACATTCCTCCTCATGCACCCCTCCTCCAACTTTCTAGTAAGGCAAGATAGATTTCTATAACCTGGTGCCTGTATATCTTATTTCCTAGTTGCATGGTAAAAAACAAACAAACAAAAAAAACAACCCACGATTTTTTAAAATACACATTTGTTTTTAAAACTTGAGTTCCAGATTTTTTCCCTTCTTCCCTCCTCACCCACTCCCAACTGGGAAGATGAGCAATTCAATATAGGTTTACATGTGTAGTAATGCAAAACATTTCCATAGTTGGTATATTGTGAGAGACTAACTATATTTCCCTCTATCCTATCCCGCCCCTCACTTATTCTATTTTCTCCTTTGACCTTGTCCCTTTTCAAAAGTGTTTGCTTCTAACTATCCTCTCTCCCAATCTTCCCTCCCTTTTATCATCCCCCCTCTTATCCCCTTGCCCCCTACTTTCCTGTAGGGTAAGATACCCAAATAAGTGTGTATGTTATTCTCTCCTTAAGCCAAATTCAGTGAGAGTAAGGTTGACCCATTCCCTTTTGCCTTCTGTTCTTCCCCTTCATTGTAACAGTCTTCTCTTGCCTTTTTATATAAGACAATTTACCCTATTCTATCTCTCCCAATATATTCCTCTCTCAACTCTTAATTTTATTTTTTAGGTATCATCCCCTCATATTCAACTCTTCCTGTGCCCTCTATGTATACATGCACATACATATGCATACCCTCACATATATATTTATATACACCCACACTCTCCTATACATATATATGTATGTATACATGTATGCACGCACACACACATATATTCCCTTCAACTGTCCTCATAATGAGAAAAGTCTTATGAGTTACAATTATTGGTTTTCCATGTAGGAAGGTAAATAGTTCAACTTTAATAAGTTCCTTATGATTTCTTTTTCCTGTTCACCTTCTCATGCTTCTCTTGCTTCTTGAATTTGAAAGTCAAATTTTCTGCTCAGCTCTGGTTTTTTTATCAAGAATGTTTGAAAGTCCTCCACCTCACTGAATGACCATATTTGCCCCTGAAGCATTATACTCAGTTTTTCTGGGTAGTTGATTCTTGGTTTCAGTCC
This sequence comes from Pseudochirops corinnae, assembly GCA_028646515.1. NCBI lineage: Eukaryota > Metazoa > Chordata > Mammalia > Diprotodontia > Pseudocheiridae > Pseudochirops > Pseudochirops corinnae. The sequence goes on from CM053587.1 coordinate 188,204,867, forward strand.
TAGCTCCTTTGACCTCCAGAATATCATATTCTGAGCCCTTCGATCCCTTAATGTAGAAGCTGCTAGGTCTTGTGTTATCCTGATTGTGTTTCCACAATACTCAAATTGTTTCTTCCTGGCTGCTTGCAGTATTTTCTCCTTGACCTGGGAACTCTGGAATTTGGCTATAATATTCCTAGGAGTTTTCTTTTTGGGATCTTTTTCAAGAGGTGATGGGTGAATTCTTTCCATTTCTATTTTGCCCTCTGGTTCTAGAGTATCAGTGCAATTTTCCTTGAGAATTTCTAGAAAGATGGTATCTAGACTCTTTTTTTTGATCATGGCTTTCAGGTCGACCAATAATTTTTAAATTATCTCTCCCAGGTCTATTTTCCAGATCAGTGATTTTTCCAATAAGATATTTCACACTGCCTTCTATTTTTTCATTTGTTTGGATCTGTTTTATAGTATCTTGATTTTTCATAAGGTCATTAGCTTCCAACTGCTCCAATCTAATTTTGAAGGAGTTATTCTCTTCAGTGAGTTTTTGAAATTCTTTTTTCCATATGGCAAATTCAGCTTTTTAAAGCATTCTTCTCCTCACTGGCTTTTTGGGCCTCTTTTGCCATACGAGTTAGTTTATTTTTTAAAGTGTTATTTTCTTCAGTATTTTTTTTTGGTCTCCTTTAGCAAGCTGTTGACTCGCTTTTCATGATTTTCTTGCATCATTCTCATTTCTCTTCCCAATTTTTCCTCCACTTCTCTTACTTGGTTTTCAAAATCCTTCTTGAGCTCCTTCCTCCATGGCCTGTAACCAGTTCATATTTTTCTTGGGAGCTTTTGATCCAGGAGTTTGTTGTCTTCCTCCTGTTCCATGTTTCTGATCCTTTTTGTCCCCAAAAAAGGAATCCATAGTAGGATTGTATTTCCTCTGCTTGCTCATGTTGCCAGTCAATTACTTGACTTTTGAACTCTTTTCCACAGAAGAATTCTACTTTCAAAATGGAGAGAGCTATGTCCCAAATTGCTGGGGTTTTTGCAGCTGCCAGAGCAATTAGGAGGGCGCCCTCTCTGCAGCCCCCACAGGCTCTGGCTTTGGCCACGCACTCCAGGACCTCCACCCAAGACCGCAAACCAGATCCAAGTGGTTAAAGCAAGAGCGATTACTTTCTGAATGATGGCTTGGTCCCCCTACAATCTGCAGGCCAGGAGCTCCTGAGGCAGCCATGCTGCTGCAGCAGTTTCTCATCCTGGGGGCAGGGGCCTCTGACCACATTCTTATGCCCGCTCCTATTCCAACAATTCCACACTGACCTTTTACTTTGGCTTTGATGTTTATGGTTTGAGAAGTCTAAAAGCTACCACAGCTGCTGGTGCTTGACTCTCCTGAAGTCTGCTCCAACAGCTGCTGGTTGGGGCTGCCCTGGGCCCAAAATCACATTCATATGGGGCTAGGCTGGGCTCAGCTCCCAGCACTGTGCAATAGCCCCTTCCTGTTGGCTTGCCTTCAGTGGGAAATTTGTTTCTCTCTGTCACTTTTTGGATTCTGTAGCTCTAAAATTTGTTTAGAGTCATTTTTTACATGTACTGGAGGAGGTGGAAGCCGGAGCCATGGGAAAGTCCTGCTTCTACTCTGTCATCTTGGCTCCACCCCCACAAAGGTTCAGATTAAGATAAATATTTTCTGACATTGCCAATATGTTGATTTATTTTGCTTGACTGCTTATTTATTACAGGGTAAGTTTTTGGGTTTTGTTTTTTTTTTAAAGGAAGAAGGGTAAGGTGGCGTTGGGGGAGAATTGATGGAAATACTTACAGTGATGTCCCTCAAAAAAGAAGCAAGAAAGAAAAGACTGTTATTAAAGAATGTAAAAAATGCACAGAAGAGAACAAAAGGAAACCGAGAGGGAAAAGACAAGCAAAGGAGCTTTGAATTAATGTGCTGAATGCATTATGTATTTTTTTTAAAAATAAACTGCAGCTAAAAAAAATACAATGCAGCTAAGATTAGAAGAGAAAAAATCTTTTCAGCAATTTTCTTTGATAAAAGTCTCATTTCCAAGATACATAAGGAACTGATTCAAATTTATAAGAATAAGAGACATCTACCAATTGATAAGTGGTGAAAGGACAGGAATAGGAAGTTCTCAAGGAAAGAAATCTAAGCTCTCCTGACACATGAAAAAACACTCCCAATATTACTGTTCTTTAAGAGATGATAAATATGATCAATATATATAAGTATGGAAAGAATAACACAAACTGATGTAAAGTAAGCAGTGTCAAGGAACAACATGCACAATGACTCCAACAGTGTAAATGGAAAGAATTATAACACAATCAGAAATCAATGTTGAAACATCAAAATGAATAAACATGGCTTCAAAGAAAAGATAAGAGAAAATACTCTTGCCCTTTTGCAAAGGTATCTAACAATACACTAAATATATTTTTAGATTTGAGGTACTGATAAATTCTGCTAATTTTTTCCTCTAAAAAATTTCATTGTTTCATTAGATGACTGATAAGGAAGGAGAGAGATACTGGAAGAAATTTGGATGATGTAAAAAATAATAATAAAAATGTATTTTTTAAAATGAAAATGCTCTAACTACACATGTATAACCTATATTAAACTGCTTGTCTTCTCAATGGGGGTGAGTGAGGAGGGAAGAAGGAACAGAATCTGGAACTCAAAGTTTTAAAAACAAATGTTAAAAAATTGTTTTTACATGTAACCAGGAAATAAGATATACAGGCAATGGGACATAGAAATTCATCTTGCCCTATAAGAAAGTAAAGGAGAAAGGGCTAAGGAGGAAATAGGAGGGAACAAAAGAGAATACAGATTGTGAGAAGGGGTAATCAATCAGTACATTTACCATCTTGGGGTGGGGAGTAAGGGAGAGATGGGGTAAAACTTTGGAACTCAAAATCTTGTGGAAATTAATGTTGAAAACTAAAACTAAATAAATAAATTTTAGGGAAAAAAAAAAAGAACAAAAAGTGAAAATGTTTCCAATGACTAATAATCATAGAAATGAAAAATACAGCAACTCTTAAGTTTAACCTTATACCAAAGAGAGGCAAAGTTGGCAAAAAAAGAAAATGACAAGGGTTGAAAGGGATTTGCTGTGGGTTATGCTATGAATTGGTCTAGAGTTAGACATTCTATAAAGCAATTTGGAACTAATGTCCCAAAGTCACTAAACCATGCAGAGCCTCTGACCTAGGGATAATCATTCTAGCCTATAGTCCCAAATAATTTTTATTAAAAAGCTCCTATAGGTCCAAAAATATTTATAGCAAACCTTTTTTTAGTGTCAAAGAACTGGAAACTAAGGGGTAGTTAATCAACTGGGGGAGTGGCTGAAAAAATCATGATATAAAACTATAATGCAATTCTATTCTGCTGAAAGAAATAATGAAAGAGATGGTTTCAGAGAAACCTGGAAGACTTAATGGACTAATACAAAATGAAGGAGCAGAACCAGGAGAACAATTTATGCTGTAAAAATAAACAGTTTTGTCTTAAGAATTCTGATCAACATAACTAGCCACCATGATTCCAAAGGACCAATGATTTAAAATGCTACCTGATATCCTAGGAAAAAAGATAGATGACATTCAGTTTTGGAAAGGAACAATGGGGAAGTTTGTTTTGCTTGATTACTCATACTTATTACAAGGACATTTTTTTTCTTTTGGGAAGGGGAGAGAAATGCTTGACAATTAAAACAAAAAAAGCAAGATGTACATAATAAATATCCATGGTTTCATAATACATTCTTCTCAGTCTGTTCTTTTCATATATTGTCTGTGATCATGGAACAGTATGTGAAAGTGACTGGCTCATCTGGAATGAAACTTTTAATGTTGGTTGACAAGCACAATGCTCTGGATCGAATGACACAGAGAAATAAAAAACAAAAATGCCACTATAAAACATACTAATTTGAAAGGGTGACCAGTTTTCATGCCTGCAAACTTTATTTTTCTTTTTTTGCTCTTTTTGGAGGGGGGAAGGCAGGGCAATTGGGGTTAAGTAACTTGCCCAAGGTCACCCAGCTAGCTTTTGTGTTTGTGTTAAGTGTGTGAGGCCACATTTGAACTCAGGTCCTCCTGACTCCAGGGCCGGTGCTCTATTCACTTCATCACCTAGCCGCCCCTTGACTGCAAACTTTAAACAACAATTTGCAGTCATTCAATGTGTGTGTGTGTGTGTGTGTGTGTGTGTGTGTATGTGATGGTTATACATGTATAGGTCATACATATGCAGTCATGCAAATCACTTCCATATTAATAATGCTGCAAAAGCAAACAATGACCAAAAGGAAAAAAACACACAAAAATAAAGCAAGTAAAGAATAATATGCTTCAATCTGCATTCAGACTCCATCAGTTCCCTTTCTGGAGGTGGACAGCATTTTTCATCATGAGTCCTTTGGATCACTATGTTGCTGAGAATAACGAAGTCATTCACAGTTAATCATGGTACAGTATTCTTATTACTTTGTACAATGTTCTCCTCGCTCTGTTCACTTCATTTTGTGTCACTTTGTGTGTGTTTCCAGGTTTTTCTAAAAGTATCCTACTCATCATTTCTTATAGCACAACAATATTCCATTACAATCATATACCACAGCTTGTTCAGCCATTCCCCAAATTGATGGATATCCCCTCAGTATCCAATTATTTGTCACCACAAAAAGAGCTGCTGTAACTATTTTTGTGTAAATAGGTCCTTTTTTTTTTTTTAAATCTCTGGCATACAGACCTAGTAGTGATATTGCTGGATCAAAGGATGTGCATGGTTTCACAGCCCTGTGGGAATAGTTTCAAACTGCTCTCCAGAATGGCTGGATCAGTTCACAATTCCAGCAACAGAGCATTACAGTCCCAATTTTCCCACACCCATTCCAACATTTATCATTTTCCTTTTCTGTCATATTAGCCAATCTTATAAATAGGTATGAGGTGGTACCTCAGAGTTGTTTTAATGTGCATTTCTCTAATCAACAGTGATTTAGAGCATTTTTTCATATGATTATAAATAGCTTTGATTTCTTCATCTGAAAACTGCCTGTTCATATCCTTTGACCATTTATCAACTGGGGGAAAGAATTGTATTCTTATAAATCTGACTCAAGTCTCTATATATTTGAGAAATGAGACCTTTATCAGAGAGAGTTGCTGTAAAAAATTTCCCCCCATTTTTCTACTTTCCTTGAATACATTGGTTTTATTTGTGCAAAAACTTTTTATTTTAATGTAATCAAAATTACCCATTCTACATCCTGTAATGCTCTCTATCTCTTATCTGGTCATAAATTCTTCTCTTGTCCACTGATCTGACAAGTAAAATATTCCATGCTCCCTTAATTTGCTTATGGTATCACTCTTACTGTCTAAATCGCATACTCGTTTTGACTTTATCCTGGTATGCAGTGTGAGACGTTGGTTTATACCCAGTATTTGCCAAATTACTTTCCAGTTTTCCTAGAAGTTTCTTCAAATGGTGAGTTCTTCTCCCACAACTCGGGATCTTCCCATTTACCAAATACTAGATTACTCTGATCATTACCTACTGTGTGTCGTGCACCCAATCTATTCCACTGATCCACTTCAGGTAGTTTTTCCAATCTTACACACAGTTACCACTGTTACTTTAGTTTTATACTTAAATTTACATTACATTTAGCTATTTAGAAGTCCTTACTCCACTCCCCAACCACCACTCCAAGCCCAATTGTACCTTTTACCCCTCCCCGCCAAAATCCCTAAGTACTTACATGGGCTGACATCTCTGTATCTGTTTCGATTTCTATTTTCTAGAGATTTCGCCACTTTATGAGGGTAGTCATGGGACTGATTTCGAATTTCCTTAAAATAATAAAAATATAATTTAATAATCAAACTTCTCATTGTATACAACAAAATAAAGACTTATTTTCCCAGTCATTAAATAAACTATCTTCAACATAAGCTTGAGCAAGAAAATATATGAAGGAATATGTAAAAAAAAGTTACAATTTGATTGCTATAATAACCATACTGACAAAATTACAGGTCTACTGGAATTATTAAGTTAAAGAGAGAAGAAACAGTATCTAATATGTTAAATAAAGTAAGAGAAATAGTACTTAAGAAATTGGGAAAAACAGTTGAATAAGATCAAGTACACAGCAAAGAAAACAATGCTGGAGGTAACAATTTTGACAGCATTGAGAGATTACTTCATAAGACCTCAGGGAAATAAAGATTAAAAAAAGAATGTAAAAAAATCACAAATAGTAATATCCCCAAAAGATAATAAAGAGAACATTCAACTACCTAAACTCATACCACTTTTTTCATCTTGACAAAAACTTTATAAAATGATGAACATGTACAATGAGGGTTTTGTTGATGAAAATAAGGGAACAGGTAGGCTCTTATACATCCTCCTCAGCACACTACAATTTTAGCGTGACCTATCTCACTGAAAGAGGGAGACTACCAGACATACACTGTGTTTACCAGTTACTGATTACAGACAAGGAAAAAACCTCACTGGAAGAACAAAAATCTTAACAAAGAGGTCTAATAGTTCCTCATGACAAAATCATACAAAATTCCCTGTAGCTACAGATATAAATCTGTTCAGAGATCCTCATTATTTAATGCTTAAGAAGCATAAAAAAGGGATGAGAAGCTCACTAAAAGCATTTTCCAAAATCTGAGGTAATGCTGTACTATGGTTGAGCAGTATAGCTGCTTGATGCTTGTCCAATTTCTCCTTGTTACATGTCATACTGAGCTGAATGGAGGCAGTTAATTCAGTGGAAAGAGTGCTAGATATGGAGTCACAGGATCTGGATCTAAATCTCATCTTTGACATCTACAATTTCTTATTTGGGAAATTGTTTAAACTGTCATACGTCAGTTATTTAATCTGTAAAATAAAGGAGTTCGTCTAGACAATTTCTAAGGTCCATTCCAGATAAAAAAAATTATGTAATTCCAAGAGTAAGATACAATACAAAATATCTTCAAGACTATTCAAAAGAAATTAGCCTAAAAATTCATGTAAGATAAACTAAGTGGATAAAAATTCTTATTGTCTAGACCTATGGTCTCCATTCAGTCAATAAACATTGACTACTTAAGTGCCAGGCATTCAAATAAGCACTGGAGATAAAAGAGACAAAAGACAGTCCCAGTCCTCAAGAAGCTCACAGTCTAATGGGGGAGACAACAAGTTAAACAAATATGTGTTGCTGTTCAGTCATTTCAGCTGTGTCCAACTCTTTGTGACCCCATTTGGGTTTTCATCAAAAAGATACTGGAGTGGTTTGCTATTTCCTTCTCAAGCTCACTTTACAGATGAGGAGACTGAGGCAATCAGGGTGAAGTGATTTGCCAAGGGTCACACGGCTAGTATCTAAAGCCAGATCTGAACTCAGGAAAATAAGTCTTCCTGACTTATTTTTTTCCAGACCTAGATCTGGATCTACTAGATCTAGATCTCCATCTACTACACCACCTAGCTACCCCCAAACAAATTTACTAACAAGTTCTATACAGGAAAACCAGAAAATAAAAGAAAGAAAGCACTAGAATTATGAGGTGGGAACGGTTTTCTGTAGAAGATGGGATTTTAGTTGGAACTTGAGGAAAACCAGGAAAGTCGAGAAGCAGAGATGAGGAGAAAAAGCATTCTGATGGGGTGCTTGGGTACCTGTGCTTGAACCCCAGTTCCAAAAATCACGTATGTCCCTAGTCTCAAATCTCCCTAGCCTCAAAACACTGTCTCAGGCAGTTCCTCCCCAGCTCAAGGGCAGCATGCTCTAGCAAAGTACTTATCTCTCTTTCTGATACAGTAAACAGCTGCATGTATAGAACTTAGTAGTTTGAATTGGATGTGTACTGACTGAACTGTATACAGGGTTATAAAGAAATTTAGTACTCACTGACCTATCATATGTATCCTAGACTTAATCATATGTATATTCCCCTAAGTTCATGTTGTCTAACAAGACACTGATGGGGGCAGCCTGGGTATTTCTCAGTCAGCCTTGACCATTAGTTGACTTAGTGACATTTCAGGTCTAAAACTAAACCTCCATGTCACTCCCCCTTGGGCTATTTCCCAGTGAACTCTGGGTAAAACACCTGCACAGTAGATATTAAAAGTGCATGTTCCTTTAAGAACTGATCACTCCTTAACCACTCCCTAATCCTGCCCTGACTCACCTAGTTAGCATATTTGGCACATGTTTTACTATAGTTTATCCTATATAAACTTTAACTGTACCCCCTAAGGTCGCAGGTTCCCTAAGAACTCTTGCCCACTGAAAAGTATAACCATAAACTTTTGCCACCTTGACTCAAAGAATGCTTGAGTCCTCAAATTCATTCCAGGCAACCTCGCCCTGGGAACTCTGGTCTTGGGATCCCTGTATCCCTGGGGGTTTTTCCCTCAACATTTCTGGCCCCTCATCAACTCCATCTAGGGATGGGGGACAGTCAGAGAAAATGCCCAGAGCCAAGAGACAGAGTGTTATTGAGGAGCAAGGAGGCCAATGTCACCGGATCAAAGAGTATGGGGGGAGGGGAGTGTAAGGTCCAAGAAGACTGGAAAGGTAGGAGGGGGCTAGGTTCTGAAGTATTCTAAAACACCAAACAGGTCTTTCTCTATTTGATCTTGGAAAAGAGAGGGAATCATCTGAGATTATATTGTAGTGGTGACATGATTAGACCTACTCTTTAGGAAACTCCCTTCAGTGGTTAAATGGAGGATAGACTGGAGTGGAGAAACACTGGAAGTCAACAGATCTTGAACCAGAGTGGTGGCAGTGCCAGAGAAGAGAAGGGTTATACTCAGACAAGGAGAGTAAGAAAGTTAGTAATCAAAGATGAAAAGGATGAGAACTGGTTGTGATGGGCTCTGGGATGCTTTTGTCTGTAATCTCAGTTTGTAAAAATCTCACTTGTGTGCGGGTACCTATGTATGTAACATCAGTTTGTAATAAGCTTGTGCAATTAAGTTGTAAAAGCACACTTCCCCCAGCCATAAAGGCATTAACTCTGCCTCTCCCCTGCCTCCAGACTAAAAGTCTTTTTCCTGAGCTAGCAGTCTGCGTAGATACAGTACCCATGAATACATCACTCAAGTATTTTTTAGAGAAATACATAGCTCCTTTGTTCTAAGTGGCCAGCTGCACCCAAAAACCTTGAACAACATTATCAGAAGAGAAAACTCCCTCCCAATATGGTACCTCCTGAATTCCTCATCAGTTTAGCTTCCAAACTTGGGACAATCAAGCCTATCCTCCCAACAGCCATATTGGACATATCTCATTCAGCCTTGACTAAGAGTAACCTAGTGATGTCACAAAGCAAAAACCACACCTCCTCATAGCCCCCCCCCAGGGGGATGTCCCAGTGAATTATGGGCAATATGCCTGTGCAGTTGATACAAAAAGTGCATGTCCCTTTAAGCACTGATCACTCCTAAACTCCTCCCAAACTCCTCCCTAATGCCACCCTTACCCACCTAGTTAGCATAATTAACTTTTGACTGACAGTTTTATGGCTTTAAAAACTGCATCTCTACCCCCTGTACTTTGCAGGCTATCCTTAACCTTTTCCTGCCTGATGTTATAACTCTGTCTTACATCCCTGTAAACTTGCAGGTCCCCTGTACAGATCCCTGTAAACTTGCAAGTCAGCGTAACAATAAACTTTTGTAACTCTGCCAAAAGATAGCTTGGGTCCTGCAAAATTCTTTCCAGATAAGAACCCTCTAAGGATTCATATGAGATCCCTCAAATACCCACCTCTTCCCCACCACTTCAGTTGCAAACCTGAGGGACTGGGTGTTGCCATCTACAGCAATAAGAAATTAGGGTGGAAGGCAGAGATTAGGAGGTAAGAACATGAGTTCCATTTTGGACATGTTGGGTTTAAGATGTCTACTGAGCATCCAGTTTAAGATGTGTGAAAGGCAGATGGAGGTGTGGGACTAGAGATCAGCTGACAGGTTAAAACAGGACAGTTAAGATTTGAGAATTTTCAATATAAAGATGGTAACTGAATCCCCAGGAGTTGATATGATCACCAAGTTGGATAGTACAGAAGGAGAAGAGATGAGGGCCCATGACAGAATCTTGAGGGACACCTACAGTTATAGGGTATGATCTGGATCTCCACACTGGATTTATGTGTAGCATGTCAAACTCAATGTGTCCAAAGAAGAACTCATCTTCTTTCCCTGAAAATCAGCCTCTCTTCCTAACTTCCTTATTATTGTCAAGGATCACCATCACTTTAAGATTCTAACCTGAAACTGTATTATAAAGTAGTAGTCATCAAAACCACTTGGTACTGATTGAGAAATAGAGTGGTGGATAAGTGGAACACATTAGGTATACAAGATACAGTAGTCAATGACTATAGTAACCTACTGTTTGATAAATTCAAAGATTTTGGCTTCTGGGATAAGAACTCACTCTCTGACAAAAACTGATGGGAAAACTGGAAAATAGTATGGCAGAAACTGGGTGCAGATTAATCTTACACCATATACCAAAATAAAGTAAAAATGGATTCACGATTTAGATATGAAGACTGATACTATAAGTATTCTGGGACAGCAAGGAATAGTTTACCTGTCAGATTTATGACAAAACAAAAGATAGAGAGCATTTCGAAATGCAAAATGGATAATTTTTATTACATTAAACTGAAAAGGTTTTTGCACAAAATAAATGTAACCAAGGTTAGGAGGGAAGCAGAAAATTGGGAAAGAATTTTTACAACTAGTATCTCTGATAAAGATTTCATTTCTAAAATATACAGAGAACTGAGTCAAATTTATAGGAATACAAGTCATTCTGCAAATGATAAACGATAACAGGATATGAACAGGCAGTTTTCTGAGGAATTAATTAAAAGATATCTATAATCATATGGAAAAAATGCTCTAAATCACCACTGATTAGAGAAATGCAAATCAAAACAATTCTTAGGTACCATATCTCACTGGTCAGATTGGCTAACACAACAAAACAGGAAAATTATAAATGTTGAAGAAGATGTGGGAAAATTGGAACATTAATGTATTGTTGGTGGAGTTGTGAACTGATCCAACCATTCTGGAGAGCAATTTGGAACTATGTCCAAAGGGCTATAAAAATGTGCATACGGGGGGGACAGAGCCAAGATGGCGGCATAGCAGCAGCAACATATCGCAGCTCTCACATA
>CM053587.1:188216592-188236800 GCA_028646515.1 Pseudochirops corinnae
CAGAGGGGGAGAAAATATGTAACTCAAAATCTTGTGGAAATGAATGATGCAATAAAAAAAATAATAATATAAAAAAAATAAATAAAAATAAAAATGTGCATACCCCCCACCCAGCAATACCATTTCTAGGGCTATAAATGTTTATAGTAGTTCTTTTTGTAGTGGCAAAGAACTGAAAATCAAGGGGATGCCCTTCAACTAGGGAATAGCTATGTTGTGGTATATGAATGTAATGGAATACTACTGTGCTATAAGAAATGAGGAGCAGACGGACTTCATAACACCCCGGAGATTGTAATATAAACTGATGCTGAGTGAAGGAAGCAGAACCAGAACACTGTACACAATTACAGACACATTGTATCTGTGATGACTAACTCTGATAGACTGGGCTCTTCTCAGCAATACTCCAAAGGACTCACAACAGAAAAGGCTATCCATATCCAGAGGAAGAATTAAGGAGTTTGAATGCAGAATGAAGCAAACTACTTGCTCTCTCTTTTTTTTGTTTTGTTTTGTTTCTTCTTCCTCATTGCTCATTCCATCGATTATAATTCTTCTTCACAAGACTAATGTTTAATGTGAAGGTATATGTAGAACCCATATTGGATTGCATGTCACCATGGCACAGGGGAAGGGGAGGGAGGAGAAAATTTGGAACTCAAAAGCTTGTGGAACCGAATGTTGTAAACTAAAAGTAAATAAATTTATTAAAAAAGATTCCAAACTGATTATCTTCCTCAGTGCCTGACTCTCACTTTCCCCATATAGTCGATTAATTGCCAAATTGTGTCATTTCTGCTTTCATATCATCTCTTATGGTTCTAGCCTTTGCATAATACGAGGCCTTCATAACTTCTCACTTGCACTATTGAAAATGATTTCTTGCCTGTCTAAATCTCTGCCCAATTCACTTATTCTTCCAAAGAGCAACTAAACTGATTTTCCTAAAATATAAATCTGACCATGACATATTCCAGCTCAATAAACTCCAGCGGCTCCCCACAGACATGAGGATCAGACAGGATCTCCTCCACAAATGGGCCTTCTAGGGGTTCTTCATATCATACAAAAATACAGCAAAAATATACAAACATGAGTAAGCAAAACCGTGTAAAGAATGAACAAGGAACTGATAATATAAACCTTCTGCTGAGTTGAAATGAGAAACAACTTAAACTTGCTCAGTTTTGCATTCTGTATGGTTAATTACTACTATACACAGAAAAAACATGACTCCTGAGAAACTGTCAAGTTCAATGACTGCTCTGACCTATTATTTGATTACTGTATTGTATATTTCAATAAAAAGCATATAAAGAAATTCACTTATTTGGCTAGTTATACCAATCAAATTAACAGAATAATTAATTACTAACAAAACATGTATAAATCTGCCTTATCTCCTAGGACATATAAAGGGGTCTTTCTCAAGTAATGAAAGATTTAATCACATTACTTTCACTAAAAATATTACAATTTTTACCAAGGACAAAAAGGTTGTATACCATTAACATATAAAATAAAATATTTTTATTATTTATCTGCATCTCAACCTTTTTCATTTCTGTTTTGTATGTTTTATAACATACATGTTAGAACTGTATTTATTTGCTTATTTATATATGTTTATTGGGTATGAAAGAAAAATGGCACAGTAGATAGGATGCTGGCCTCAGAGTCAGAAAGACCCTTGAGTTTTCAAGTCTGGCTGAGGAACCTGGACAAGTCACTTAACTTCAATGTTCAGAGACTCTAAAACTTAAAAAAAAAAAAAAATAAAAAATAAAAAAAAAAAAAATATATATATATATATATATGTATGTATGTATGTATTTACTTTTAGTTTACAACATTCAGTTCCACAAGCTTTTCAGTTCCAAATCTTCTTCCCTTCCCTCTCCTCCCCTCTCTCTCTCTATGGTAGCATGCAATCTGATATAGGTTCTACAAAGACCTTCACGTTAAACATTAGTCAAGTTATAAAGAAAGATTATAATCAATGGAGTGAACAACAAGAAAGATGGAACAAAATAAGACAAAAAAGTGAGAAAGCAAGTAGTTTGCTTCAATCTGCATTCAGACTCCTTAATTCTTTCTCTGGATGTGGATAGCCTTTTCAATCATGAGTCCTTTGCAGTTGTCTTACAACCTTGGAATGCTGAGGGAGCTCAGTCTATCAAAGTCAGTCATCACAGATAGGATGTGTCTGTAATTGTGTACAGTGTTCTCTTGGTTCTGCTCCTCAGCATCAGTTTATATATGTCTCTCCAGGTTATTATGAAGTCCATCTGCTCCTCATTTCTTATAGCACAGTAGTATTCCATTACAATCATAAATCACAACTTGTTTAGCCATTCCCCAATTGATGGGCATCCCCTTGATTTCCAATTCTTTGCCACCACAAAAAGAGTTGCTATAAATATTTTTGTGCGTACAGGTCTTCTTCCCACCTGTATGATGTCTTTGGGATACAGCTCTAGATGTGCTGGGTCAAAGGGTATGCACATTTTTATAGCCCTTTGGACATAGTTCCAAATTGCTCTCCAGAATGGTTGGATTAGTTCACAACTCCAATGCATTAGTGTTCCACTTTTCCCACATCTTCTCTGACATTTCTCATTTTCCTGTTTTGTCATGTTATCCAATCTGACTGGTGAGATGTGGTACTTAACAAGTTGTTTTGATTTGCACTTCTCTAATCAGTAGTGATTTAGAGCATTTTTTCGTATGATTATAGATATCTTTTAATTTCTTCCTCAGAAAACTGCCTGTTCATATCCTTTGATCATTTATCAATTGGGGTCTAAGACTCTTAAAATGCAGAGAAGGTGCCAAAAAGCAGTTTCTTTGCTGAGGAGTTCCTCTTAAGCAAAACAAAACAAAACAAAACAAAAAAACACCACAGATCCAGACCCTATGACTAACTCAAATTGAGGTACATACTCAATTTTTTTTCAACTGATAAAGCATCAAAAAGTTTGAAGACTACTGATCTGCACTCTGATACACAGATGGATAGTTAATCTTTTGAATTAGAATATCAGTACAACCTGATGGAGACAGTGGAACTGAACGTTAAGTTGGTCCTAGAACTGAATAGGACAAAGAGAGCAGGGCTTTTAATAAAACATCTTCCTAGGACAATGACTCAACTTTAAAAACACCCCTGGTGATTCTTTATGACTGTAAATCCTATAGCACCATAAAATACAATAAATTAAAGTTGAGGGTGACCCAAAGGGCAATGTGAAAATGCAAGATGGGTAGAAATAGGCGAGAGCTATTTCTAACAATGATCTATATGCAAGAAATGGTATAAGAAATATTATGGAAGAAACATATGGTAAGAAAAGAAGGTGGGCTAATCAAGTGACAAGAACAAGGATTAACAGATGGACAACTCTGGGTGTTCCACTTGCACCTGTGACATAAAAAAAGATTCAGAGGAAGGCCTTCAGCAGATTGAATGATTCCTCTGTGGAGATCTTTGGAAGAATATGGACATGAATCAGGCAAAATCAGTACCCTGAAAGAGATGAAAGAAAAAGGAAAAAGATCCATGGGCACAAAAAATGTTCCTCTCTTTGTTAGATACACAGAACTAAAAATTAAGGGGATGTAAACTGATATCAAACACATAGCCTGCAGGGACGTGGCCTATAATACTCTAGTGTGGCCCAAATCAGACTGAAATGTAATTAGGAAATATTTAATAAAAAAAATATGATAAAGCATAGATACTTTAAAAAATAAGTCAATATGCAGCCATCAGGGATCCTGATATATGGACTATGGTCCCTGTTTCTATTTGAGTTTGAAACCACCAGACTAGACAAACTATGATATATGAACAAAATGGACTATCAGTGGACTAGTATTTCTACTATTTGTAGAAATGGATTATTTCAGGGAAACCTAGGAAGACTTGCATGAACTTGTATGTATGCTGAGTAAAGTGAGTAGAACTACATAAAGTGAGTGGAACTACAAGAATATCAGTATTCTATTGAAAGACTTAAGAATTCTCATCAATGACCAACTATAATCCCAGAGGACTAAAACCTTCAATAGCCCTACTATCTACAGGATAAAATCTGAAGTCCTTGACTCTTCAATCTGACATTAGTAACCCTCCACTGAAATTTCATTTGAGAAGGAAGGTAACACTAACAACATGGCACCAACCTACATTTCTATCTTATTTCACATTCTTCCTTAATCCCAAACTCTATACTCTACGTGGACTGACTACTAATCATTCCCTAAATAATTTGTATTTTTTCCTTCTGCTCAGTGCTATGTGAAATCCAAGGTGGGGAGGGGAGAGTCTAGGGGTAGAGAGACTTCATGGAAGGCTCCATAGTGAATCAACAAGTATTTATTAAGCATCATCTATAGGTACTGTACTAAGTGTTGGGGATATAAAGAAAAGCAAAGAGCAGTCCCCACTCTCAAGAAACTCATGGTCATGATCTAATGTGAAAGACAACTATCCTATATGAAATATGGGACTGTCACAGAGGAAAGGCACTAAGATTAAGGGGGACTGGGAGAGGCCTCTGGCAGATGTGACTTGAGTTGAGACTTGAAAGTAGTCAGGTATCATAATTGGGGCTTTTCAGCTATAAATTCAGGTAAAAGGGTACAGTAAAGAAACTAAGGCCTTGTGAAGTTACTTGCCTACTAAAGTCACATGGGCAGTATGTGAAACACTGGAATATGAACTCACATCCTTTGACTTCAAATCGAATGTTCTTTTACCTTATACTAGGCTGCCTGTTTTGTTTTTTAAAGTTTAGAGAACACATATATTTTGCATTATTATCTAAATGTTTTTCTTTGCAAAAATTTTATTATTCTAGTAACATATTCAGATATTTTGCATACCTTATAATAAATCCTTATTGGCTGATTGTTGGTTAATATTAATGGTACCTAACAAGTAACCCAGCACAGTTTTTTTTTTTAAGAGTCAGAAAATACAGGTTCAAATTCTGGGCCTCCTCTTCTCTACACACCAGGAAAGTTAAACCACTCAGTTTGAATAGCCTTGGAATAGAGCTGCCCAGATGACAGTCACTGAGTAAATACTCCACCTCATTCCTACATTTACAGCCAGCCCCAGACCTGAAGACCATGTTTTATCCCTTCCAGTCATCCACCAGGACCAAGCCAGAACAAGCTGTGCCCACAATGTCCATAAAACCTTGACTTCTCTTCTTGTTCAAAGACAGTAACAAAATATTCTCAACGCTACTAGAAAGATTTAGAGAATTAACTGCCCTGTATTTCCACTCACAATCTCTGTAATTGCTTAGATCAAAGTCCTTTTCCCTAGCCACAACTCCCTGGTAGTACAATTTAAGCTGCTTGAGGGCAAGAAGAGTCTCACTAGTCTTGTGTATTTGTGCCCCTATCACCCAGCATAGCCCCTGTCATTTAGATGATGACTAATAAATGCCTGCTGACTGACTGCAGTCCAGTTTTGTCACCTATTAATTTTGGGTAAATACCAAACTTAGAGAAATTTAGAGTCTCAGTTCCCTCATCTCTAAAATCAATATAATTGGGCGGCTAAGTGGCACAGTGAATAGAGCACTGGCCCTGGAGTCAGGAGGACCTGAGTTCAAATCTGCCTCAGATACTTAACACTTATTAGCCGTGTGACCTTGGGCAAGTCATTTAACCCCAACTGCCCTCCCAAAAAAAATTAAATAAATAAAATAAAATGAATATAATACTTGTACTACCTAACCTAGAGTTGGGGTGAACAAAGTATCTCTAAATGTAAGTTATGTAAATGCAAATTATAATTATTATCCCTATTTTGGGGCAAGAAGTCACAAAGTAAATCCTAATGTTTGTTAAGTAACTTAAAACAAACCACAGAAATTCAATCAGAATGAAAACTGGCCAAAAAGATAAACCCATAGGGGGGAAAAAAGATTAGTTCACAGAAACAAACTTTCCCTCCTTCCCTCATTTGGTAGTCATACGAATCCCAAGCTGCAGCGTGCCCAGTGGCCACACCCTGGTAAAAACTGTATCACAAGACAAGCCTCAAACCCATCAGTGAGGTAGGGGAATGTTTATCCCAATCACATGAAGAATTCCCAGGGGAAAAGGGTGGACAAGAACAATTCGTTCAAATGGCCATGAAGGCAGCTAAAGTAGGCCCTACAGAGCACTTAGAGCTTAGTCAGACCCTGAAGAAGACACTAAGGTCATCCAATCCATCCCGGGCCATTGCCAATCATCTTGACTTTGTCTTGCCACTAGACTTGCAAGACTAGAAGAGACAGTGAAGCTGACTACTTTGTACAACTCTGCATTCACTTAAATACAATTTACAAGCAAGTCGAGGCAACACCCTGTAATGTCACTGGTCCTTCTGGAAAAGGAGGCTCTATGAATGAGACTCTCGTAGGAAGAATGAAGGGACTACAAAACTATGAAAGGGTAGGTGAACTGCGATTTGAAGTTGAAAAGATCAAACAACAAACAAGGGCAGGGGAACTGGAAGAATGGGAAAAGGAATAAAGGTTTTTAGGTCTTTGCTGGAAAGTTGCCTTTTGCTTGAGCACCTAGAACAAAAATGAACCAAGAATAAAGCTGCCTAGGGCTCATTCTAGGTTCAAAAGAAGGAAAAAGGAGTTTCATATTTTCTTCTAGGTTAAGTCACTTCACTAGGATAAGAAAGGAGATGAGGATACAGAACGAAATGCTCTGTACAGAAATAAAGACTGTATATTTCAACAATTAAGCAAATATTTATTCAGTACTAGTTATTTATATAGTGCTTTAAGGTTTGCAAAGCTCTTTACAAAATTTCATTTCACAACAACTCTGGAATCTAAGTGCCATAATTTTCTCCATTTTCCAGATGAGGAAACTGAAGCAGACAAAAGTTAAGAGATTTGCCCAAGGTCACACAAGCAGTAAGTGCCGGAGACAGCATTTGAACTCTGGTCCTCCTGACTCCAGATCCAGCTCTCTGTCCACTGTGCCACCTACTAGTCTTATTAGTTATACACACAATACTGTATCAGGCACTGAAGGAGATCGTTTTAGTTAATATATGATCCCTGCTAGATCTGAACTTTTACTGTATCTTTCAGGAACCTCCAACACCTGGATGTCATGCTATAACCAGAGCTCCAGCTGTAGCTAAACCTAACTATATCAAACATTTTTAGTATCCCACTACCCCAGAGCAAGAAAGAAATCAGGCAATAATAGTCCGTATGGACTTGTTTTCAATTTACTTCTCTGTGTACATATTGTTTCATCCTAGATAAGTTTAAGCTCTTCTGGGACAGAGAATGTTTCCTTTTTTTGTATATTTATGCTCAACACCCAGCACAGTGACTGGAACATAGTAGCTTAAAAACTACTTATTGAACTGTTTGACTTAACAAGAAAAAAATACTTCGATTTCTAATGTTTATGATGGCTAGAGAGAAATTTCATTAATAAAAAAGCAGCAAAATAGATAATCTTCCCATCTATCTACCTTTCCAGTCTTATACAGCGCTTTCATGTTTGCAATGCTCTTTATGAATATGTCATTTTAATCTTCACAACCACCTTGGAAGACAGGTCTTATTGTAATCTCCATTTTACAGATGAGGAAACTGAGGCAGGCAGAGGTTATTAGAAGATATCAAACTTGCCCAGGTACTATAACTAGTAAGTCTGAGGTAGCATTTTAACTCAAGTTCTTCCTGACTCCAGTTCCAGCTCTCTACCCACTGTTCCACCTCGCTACCTCACATTACTCCCTTTCCTGCACTTGACAAAATGAGCCAAAATGGCCTTCCTGACACCATGACATTTCATTTTCCTTTCCTGTCTCCAAAGTGTGCCCTATGCCTGGAATACATTCCCTCTTCATCTAATTCTCGGGGGAAAAAATATCAAAGCTTGGCTCAAGTTTCACCTACTACATGTTTTTCTAATCTTCTCAGCTCCTACAGCCTTTGCCCCCCAATCATTTGGCTTTATTTATATACATTCCACATATTCTTATACATGTATAGTTCTCCTTTGGTAGAACAGAGTGTGCTTTTTTCCCTCCAAATCTTTGTATTTCCAGGGCCTAGCACAGTGCCTGGCACCCAGGAAATATTTAATACAATATAATAGTTTACAGTATATAGGAAGCATTTTCTTATGTTATTTCATCTTTAGAACCATCTAGTGAGGTAGGTAGTGCAAGTGTCATTATCTCATTTTCAAATTCCATTTTACAAAGAAGCAAACAATGGCTCAGAATCACATAAGTAATGCCCAAGTCGCAAATCTACTAAGTCTCCAAGGTTTGCTATGAATCCAGGTCTTCTGACTACTACTCAAATGTTATTTCCACCAAACCATGCTACATCAAGTATAGAATATGGAGAACCTTACTAGGAAAAAAAAGCTTTCTATATCAACCGCCTTTAACGTTTATTTTACTCCTCTAAACTTGATGGGTGGCAAGAAAAATTAGGCAGGAATTAAAATAAGAACTTACTATAGTATGTTATAGTATTATAGCATATTCTATTAATTGTACTGAATCATAATACATTTGACTGCTTTTTGTAATTGGTTATAGTGCTGCCTCAAACTCTGTGTGTATGTGTGTGTATGTGTGTGTGTGTATGTGTGTGTGCACATGCGTGCATGTACCTCAGAGCAATGTATATGATGCAATACTATAATTTAGAACCGATCAAATATATTTATAATTATTTCTACTAAAAGCTGATCAGGCCCCAAATCAGGAATATAACTCCCTATTATATCATTGTCCCTAGGAGAAAATCATTTTTCAACTTAACTTAATCAACTTTTCAACAATCAACCAGTCCTACATTCAAAGATTAACTGTATTAGTTCCCTGGCCAAAATTTCCTTCTTTCAAAGGCCTCTTAAGACTTATTTCTATCAAAAAGATCACCGTACCAAACTGTACATAATGTAATTTTAAAATATTTTACTTATTTATGCATGTCCTTGGCTCTTATTGCTGAGTCACCTATCAATCTGTTTCAGTTTTGATTCAAATAAATGTCCTTTGAGCTTGCCTGAATAAATATGGTCTCATTTGGATACATTCTCACTACCTACGTATTTTAACTAGTCCAGCTGGTAGATCAAAAACCATTTACGGACAACATAAACGTGGAGTGTGGCGACAGGCAGCATAATACAATGGAAAGACTAGTGGATATGGAGTTAAAGGACCTGAATTTAAACACCTGCTCTGCCATTATCTTAGGTGATTTTAGCCAAATTATTTAATCTGTTTTCCAGGTTCCTTAACTGTAAATTAAAAGATTGGATTAGACTACCTCTAAGGTCCTTTCCATCCATAGACAGCCCATAGGAAAGAGATTTTGAGCTAAAAAGAACCACAGAGTCCACCAAGTCCAAGCTCCTAATTTTAGGTATGAGGAATCTGAAAAACAAATAGTTTAAGTGATTTGCTTAGAGTCGTATAGCTAGTTTGAACCTAGGTCTTTCTAATTCCAAGTCAGCTCTCGCTCTACTGCTGCCTCTCTCTCTAAATTTATGATGTCAATGAAAATACCCCTAGATCTGCTCTCAGAAAAGCAATAACCAAACAGCAGCTGTGTGACCTTGTACAAATCACTTCACTTGAGTCTCAATTTCCTCATCTGGAAAAATAGGGACCTTGTTTACCTTAAGTCAATAAAGATTTCAACAAGTATAGAACCACCAGGTTGTCATTGGCCCTGTTCTGTTCCAATATTTTTAACTACAGCTTGGACAAAGACATAGATGACATGTTTATATTTCTGGGTTATCACATGAATGGGAGGAAAAGGCATATACCGGATGAGAACTGAGATTCAGAAAATCAGCAAGATGAAATGATAGGCTTGGAAATTAACAATATGAAATTTAATGGGGATAAATGTAGAGTCAGATAAAAAAAATTACCTACACAAGAATATAAGAAACCTGGATAGAAAAAAAAAAAGCTATACACTGACTTCCTCCACTTATCTCACCCATTTCATTTTTGCTTGCAATCTGGTTACTCGAGAAATTTCCAAAGTTACCAATGATCTTTTAATTGCTAAATTTGATGATCTTTTCTCAATCCTCATCCTTCTTGACCTCTCTGCAACATGTGACACATCCCAGTCTCCTCTCTGAGTTTTTATAACATTCTTTCTTGTTTCCCTCCTATCTATAAAGCTATTCTCAGGCTCCTTTGCTGGATCATCATCTACATTGTACTCTATAACTATGAGTATATCCCCAAAATTCTGTTCTAGGCCCTCTTCTCAATAAAATTAAGCATCTAGTATATGTTGGACACTGTGCTAAGCACCAGGGATACAAAAAAAAAACAAAAGACAGTCCCTGCCCTCAAGGAGTTCCCATTCTAACATACAGACAACTATATATAAACTATATACATAATAAATTGGAAATAATGAACAGAGAAAGGGCACTGGAATTTTAAAGAGAGATCAGGAATGGCTTCCTGTAGAAGGTGGGATTTTAGCTGGGATTTGAAGGAAAGTTAGGACAGCAGGAGACAGTTCTAGGCATGAGGTACAGACAGTGAAAATATCTCCTGTAAGTACATGGAGTACCTTTTTCAAGAACAGCAAAAAGACCAGTATCACTGGATTGCAAAGTATGTGGTAAGGTATAAGGTACAAGAAGACTGGAAAGGTGGAGGGGAGGCAAGAAAAGGGCAGGCTTTGAAGGCCGGAGGATTTTGCATTTGGTCCTGGAAGTGACAGGGAGGGACTGGAGTTCACTGAATAGGAGGGGATGACAAAGTCAAGCCTGCACTTTTAAGAAGATCAATCTGACAGCCAAGTGCCGCATGAGTGGAATAGGGAAGAGACTTACAGCAGGCAGACCAACCAGCAGGCTACAGCAAAGTTTAGGCACGAGGTGATGAAAACCTGTACCAGGGTATCGACAATGTCAGAGAAGAGAAGGGGAGCATATTTGAGAAATGTCATTTAAGTAATATTGACAGGCCTTGTTAACAGGTTAGATATGGGGAGGGAGAGATAGTGAAGAAGTGAAGATGACACCTACGTGTTGAACCCAGGAGACTAGCGGTACCCTCAACAGCAAATAGCGATGTTTGGAAGTGGAGAGGGTTTGATGGTCAAGTTACTGAGTTCAACTATGTACATGAGTTTAAGAAGTTTATGGGACAACCAATTTACAATGTTTAATAGGCAGTTGGAGATGTGAGACTGGAGGTCAGCAAAAAGTTTAAGGCTGGAGAAACAAGTTGGAGAATCATAAGCATAGAGATGATAACTGAATACATGGCTGATGACATCATCAATTAAAACAGGATAGAAGGATAAGAAAGAGGGCTCAGGACAGAGCCTAGCAGAGACCCCAGGTTAGCAGGCACGACCTGGACAAAAGGCAAAGAAAGCTGAGGAGGAGAACTAGGAGAGAGTAGTGTTTGGAAAACCTATAAAGATAAGAAGAGTGTGATCCACACTGTCAAAGGCTATAAAATAAGGTCAAGAAGGAAGAGGATTGAGAAAAGGCCTTACGAGATCAGTTCTGGTTGAATGAGGTTAGAAGCAAGGCAGTAAAAAGTTAAGAAGAGAGTGAAGAGAGGTAGTGGAAGCACCTACTGTAGACAGCCTTCTCAAAGAGTTTAACCACAAAATGTAGTTATGGGAAGTTAGTAGGGATGGATGGATCAAGTGAGAATTTTTTGAAGATGGGGGTAACACTGACATACAGGCAGTAGGGAAGCAGTTTGTGGACAGGAAGACACTGAAGATAAGTGAGGGAATGGGGATAATAGAAGAGGCAATCTCTTGGAGAAGATGGCATGGAATGGGATCACTTGTATTAAGTAAAGGAAGAGGATTAGCTTTGACAAGGGCCACCTCTTCATTTGAGAAGGGGTGAAGGAGGAGAGTGGTAGAAAGCATGTGAGTGATGTAAAATGAAGAAGGGTAAAGAGGAGTTCTTGGCAAATTTCCTCAACTTTTTCAATAAAATATAAGGCAAGATTCTCAAATGAAAGAACGGGGAGAGGGTGAGCCATGGGAGGTTTGAGGGAGTTTTAAAGAGGTGCTGTGATGAGTGGGAGAGTGAGTTAATTAGGAAATTTAAAGGGGCTTTGCAGCAGTGAGAACCTAGTTAAGGTTATGTAACAAATCTATAATGGACCCAGTCTATGACACCCTCCCTTGGTGACCTCATCAATGGGTTCAATTATCATCTCTATGCAGATGACTCTCACATCAACAGTCTAAATACCCCAGGCCTTTCCTGAGCTCCAGCTCTCAATCATTAACTGCCTATTGGATACTTCCCGCTGGATATGCCAAAGGCACCTCATTCATTATCTTCCCTTAAAATCCAACCCTTCTCCAGTCACCCAGTTGGGCAATCTTGGTGTTTATCCATGGTCCACATTAACTACCCTGACATCTTTCATACTTGTTCCTCTTTCTCCACTTATACCTCCACTATCCTAGTTCAGGCCTTCATCTCTTACCTGGACTACTCTAACAGACTCAAGTCCTATCCATTGCCTTCCTCCTGTAATCTATCCTGAACACAGTCAAGAAATTGATAATTCTAAAACAAAGGTTTGCCCATGTTATTCTCCTACTCAATAAAATCCATGGCTCCCCATTGCCTCTAAGATCAAGTAGAAACTCCTGTTTAACATTTTAAGTCTGTCACAATAAGGCTCTAACCTATGTTTTCAGGCTTATTATACATTATTTCCCTTTATATACTTTATGAACCACCCATGCTGTCCAGCACATGTGACATTCCCTTTCCTATCTTCATGACTTTGCAAAGGCTGTCCCACATGCCTAAAATCCTCTTCACCTCTACCTCAGGATCTCTAACTTCTTTCAAAAATTAGCTCAAGTATCACCTCCTACACAAGGCCCTTCTTGAATCACCCAGTTAATACCTCTCCTCCTAAAAATTATCTTGATAGATGCAGATATGACTATTTGCATGTGTGTATGTCTCTCCCTATAAAACGTATGATGCTTGAGGGCAGGCACTATTTTGGTTTTGACTTTGGATTCAAAGCTGCTAACACACGGATGTGTAGTGGTGGTGGTAGTAGTAGTAGTAGTAAGTGTATTGATTGCTAAACATTAAACTGCAACAGGATGGAAAAAGATTGTTTTTCTAAACTTTTCCAACAAACTACCCATTTCCCTAGGAGTCTTAATCAAATAGGGCTTTATTCTAAGTTAATATATCTTCTTGTGATTATTGAACAAGGGATTACAGAATTCTTTTCTGATTCATCCTAATTTAGACTGGTTTTTAACACACTGTAAAAAGCTTTGATGACTATGACTTTACAGTATAATTTGAGGTCTAGAAAAGCTGCTCTCCCTTCAGTCCTACTTTCAAAAATTATTTACCTTGAGATTCTAGACCAGAAATTTGTTTTTGTTATGGACTCCTTTACAGGAAAACCTGGTGAAGGCTCTTGCCTTCTGCTTATCAAATTTTTAGTTATCATTAAAAAAGAAAAGACAGTTCATGATGCTGAGTGAAGTGAGCAAAACCAGAAGAACATTGTACACAGTAACAGCCACAGTCTTTGATGACTAATTTTGATAGACTTAGCCCTTCTCAGCAATGAGAGGACCTAAAATGTTTCCAAAGGACTCACGATGGAAACGGCCAGTCACATCCCAAGAAAGAACTCTGGACTCTGAATGCAGAGCCAAGCAGACTATTTTCTTTTTTGTTTGTTTTGTTTTTTCTTTCTCACAGTTTCTCCCATTCATTATATTCTTCTATACAACACGAGTAATGTGAAACTGTTTAATAGGAATGTATATGTAAAGCCAATATCAGATTGCGGGCCATCTTGGGGAGGGAGAGGGGAAAATTTAAAACTTATGGAAGTAAATGTTGAAAACTAAAAATAAATTAAATTTTTTTTAAAAAGACAGTTCATACGGCCCAGGTTAAAGTCTTGGCTCTAAAACTTTTATTCTTTCAAATGAATTTTGTTGTTCTGTATTGAACTTTAAAATAACTCCTTGACAAGATGACTAGTATGGCACTAAAACTGTAACAATATAGGCTGCTTTTGTATTATACTGACATAGCCCAATTATAAGCAATGAAAATCTCTACAATTATTTAAATCAATTCTAATTTCATGAAAGAATGTTACATATTTGTGGGTATGTCTTAAGTGTGCCTTCACTGATTAACTTTCAATTGTTTTTATACATTTTCTAATTATTTTGAATGCAACCTCTTTATTGAATGTGGATTTTGCACTTGTTTATTGAATAGGGAAGTGACATTATTAGAACTGCACTTAAGAAAAATCACTTTGGCAGCAATGTGCAAGATGGATTGGAGTGCAGAGATTTGAACAGGGAGAGCCATCTAGATACTACTGTAATAGACTAGGCAAGAAGTAAGGAAGATTTGAACTAAGGTGGTAGCCAAAACTATATATGAGACATAGAAATGCCAAGACTTGGCATCTGAATAGAAATATGGGGTGAGGTAGAGTGAGGGGTCAAGGATAATGTTAAGGTTACAAACTTGTGAGACTAGAATAGCAGTACCTCTGATACCTCTTCTAGATGGTGATACTTTGCCAATTTTTGCTCTCTGCTCCTTGATATGCTCTTTCTTCTCATGTCTACACATTTCCCATGTCTTTCAGCTGTTGGTTATGCATGACTTCATGATTTAGGCAATTTCTGCAGTAAGTAGAAAAAGTCTTCCCTTACTTGTTTTCATGCAGTCAATAGGCAGAGAGGGTTACAATTCCCTAAAATGGACTCTACAATCAGGGCTCAAGTTAACCAAAAGACAAAATGCTCTTCTCAAGAAGTACCTTTTGCTCTGTAAGGGCAGGGACCATTTCTAATTAAATCTTTTATCTATTCCAACATCCTGAATGGTGCCTCACATGCACAATTAATCAATGCTTCCTGAAGTTCAACTTCCAAAAATAATAATTTATTATGGCAGTAAAAATAATTTGCTTTTGCCAAGAAAATCCCATATGGGATCCCAAAGAGTCAGGCATGACTCAATGACTAAACAACAATGGCACCTGACATTTATATGGCACTCGAAAGTTTGCCAACAGCTTTATATATGTTATATCATTTGAAATTCACAACCCTGTAAGGCAGGGACTATAGACATCACTAGTCTCGTTTTACTGATGAGAAAACTGGGCTTTCTAGAAGTTCAGTATCTTGTCCTGCCCACGATAGTGTCAAAAGGCAGGATTCAAGCTAGTATCTTCCCAAACCTATGTCAAAAATTCAAGAAGCCTGGCTATTTTCAGGGCATATATCCAGAAGTAAAGTGGATGATTTGGAGATTCTCATTTCTGATATGTAGCCAGTAAAAAACTACCTATTAATTTGAGAGTAATATATTACCTGTATGTTCAAATGAAAAGTAAAGATATGCTGCAATGAGAATAAAAACAAGAATGATAATTCTGATGAACTGTACAAAAGAAAAAAAGTTGGCTTAATAAGCCAGTATTCCCCCAGCACTTTCTGGGCTAATGAGCATCCTGACCAGTATACAAAAATAGCAATGATGCCAGGAATCCCTGTAAGGAAGAAGAGTCACTCAATTCAGTTACTATTTCTTGATGAAAGTATTCTTTACACTTTTCAATTCCCTTTGCTCTGATTCTACATTTGCCAAGCAGTCTTCTGATATTGATTTAGTTCACCAATTAGGTTCCCTACAAAGAAAAAGATGTATCCTCTAGTTCATACTATACAAATGTCTGGCCCACTCTGAAATACTTCTCATAATAAATTACAAGTATGCCTTGACATTTTAAGTACTGCTTCATTCAAATCAAAGAAAAATGGGGATTCACTGAAGCAATAAAAAAGAAAAGTGGTGATCTAGTGATCACAGTGTGGGTCTAGAAGTAGTAACATCTAGGCTTGAATCCTGCTATCGATGCTTAATTGCTATGTGACTAAGTTATACCTGTAGTATTTACTTCAATGGTTGTTGTAAAGTTTAAATAACATTTCTAGCATCTACTGCCTTCTCTTCTGCCTCCTCTTCACTCACACAGCTACCACTTAAATCAAAGCCTTCTTCATCTCTCACCTAGATTCTTCCAACAGTCTCCTAATTGAACTCCCTGACTCAAATCTCTATCCCCTCCAAGTCATTCTGCAAAGACAGCCAACACCATTCTTTTTGGTTTGGTTTTTGTCTTTGTTTTGCTTTTTGGAGGGGGAAAAGTAGGGCAATTGGGGTTAAGTGACTTACCCAAGGTCACACAGCTAGTGTGTGTTAAGTTATCTGAGGCCAGATTTGAACTCGGGTCCTCCTGACTCCAGGGCTGGTGCTCTATTCACTAGGCCACTTAGCCACTCCAACACCATTCTTCTAAGGACAGATCTGATATTTGACTCCTCTAAGTCAACTAACTCCACTGGCTTCCTATTACCTCTAAGATAAACTATAAACTCTCTTATTTAGCTTATAAAACCTTTTACAACCTGACCCCAACCTGAGTTTCCCACACCAGTCAACATTACTTCCCCTTCCCACACTCTGAAATCTCACTGATATGGCCTCTCTGTTTCTCTCACTCCACCTGTCTCCTTTGCACTAAGCAACCCCCAACTCAGGAACGTACTCATCTCAGTTTCAGAGACCCTCTCTTCCTTTAGGATGAAGCTCAGTTAACCATTTTCTGCATGAAGCCACTCCCAATACCTCCTAATGTCAGTGTCCTCCCTCCCAACTACCTTGCATTTAACTACTTTGTATATAGTTGTATTTATTAATTTTATATTTATGCTGCATATGTTTTTATGTGTACTTTTCTCCCCTCATTAGATATAAGCTTATCATAAGGGAGAAGTGTTTCATTCTTTGTATCTGCATCCTCAGTTGCTAGCACAGAACCAAGCACATAGTAGTGATTTAACAAATATTTACTTTTTAAAGTAAGTTAATGTATGCAAAAATATTTTGCAAACTTTAAAGCACTTATACAAATGTCTGCTATGATTACTATTTCAGGGCTATAAGAGATATTCCACTGGGGACACCAGAGCTAACTGGACATGGGAGGAACCAAAGACGTACAGCTGGAGTGTCTAATAGAAAACAGTTACTTTCAGATTATCACCAAACCATGTCACCTGCACCCCCATTCTCTTCCTTACACTAGAATTAAGATTCCTACCTGGGCACCAAAGCAACCTAGAAAACACATGCCAAAGGCAAATCTCTGACTAGGGCACCCCAAACTCCCAAACTATGCCTCCTAATCAAAATTCCAATCCCTTCAGCGCTACTGACCTCAATGAGTAGTTATTTATAGAAGGAAAGCAATTTTATAAAAGTAATTGACCCTAAATTGAAAATAATTAATAGGCTTAATTGTGTGTGGCGGGGGGAATGGGGACAGGGCAAGGAAAGTGTGAAACAGAATTTGTTAAATCTTTAAATGTATCTCTAATCGTCATAATGTATGCAGGAGATGCTTTTGGCAGGGAAGGGAGGACTTGTGAACTCTACTTTCATATTAATTCAACAAATCTTTATGGACCTGTGGGGAGAAATACTAAGATATACTACTGCATAAAAATATGCACGATCACTGAATTTATCTTTCTCCCCCCAAAACCCTCTCCTTTTCCTAACTTCCCCATTACTCTCAAGGACACCACCATCCTCCTGGTCACCCAGACTCAAAACCTCATTCTATACTCTTCTTAATCCCACCTATCCAATCTGTTGCCAAGTCCTAGCAATTCTATCTTGTGATACTGGAACAGGCCCTAAACACCCCACATTTTGACTACTGCAATGGTCTGCTATCTGGTCTCCCTGCCCTCAATCTCTCCAATCCATCGTTCACTCTGCTGTCAAAATGATGTTCCTAAAGAACAAGTTTATGTTCCATATCTTTCACCTACTGCACACACTCCCTTTCCAAAGTGATTCAATTTCACTTGTTCCTTGTTACTTCCAGCATCATTAAGGGCCTTCATATCTGCCCTCTGCACTATTCACCCTACCTACTCTCACCTCCTTGCTGTTCCTTACACACAACACTTTAATCCCCCCTTTCTAGGCACTTTCACTGTCCATTCCCCCTGTGGGAAACACTCTCTCATCTCCACCTCCTGGATTTCTCTAGTTTCCTTCAAGTTTCAGATAAAATCCGACCTTCTTCAAGAAACCCCTCTGTCCTCCCTCAATGCTAGAGCTTTTCCTTGGAGACTACCTCCAATTTGCACTGCATGTATCTTATATGTACATAATTATTTACAGTTACAAAATATTACAGTTCCCCATTAGAATATAACCTCCTTGAGGGCAGAAACTGTTTTTGACCTTCTCTGTAATCCTCATGCCTGGCATACAATAAACCCTTAAGGCCTGCTGACAAGACTTAATCAATAAGCAGCTGAATGGGTTATTTTAGATACAGCTACCAATTTTTCCATATGTTAAACCTTAAGTCATTGACTTTTTCCCATTTCCCTTTTCTTGATTCTCTTCTCCAGTCTCACAAAACCTCATATGTACTCTCATTCCTTCTAACACCTGAGCCTAACACAGTACAGAGCTGTGTCTGGAAAGGGTTATTAGAGAGGAAATGACTCTGAAAACTGTTTCAAAGTATTCTTCTGATGCCTTCAAGAGACTAATAGTACTTCCCACCAAATGTTTGTCAAATTAACTAAACTAGAATCAACAAGCTAACTGTTGCCTAACATGAAAAGGAATTGAAATGGGATTAATGAAAAAAAAAAGTTATAAACCCAAGGGGCCCATGAACTTGGATGGTAAAAAAAAAAATCTTTATTTTCATTACCCTGTAACTGAAATTTAGCATTTCCTTCAATTATTTAAAAACATCACTCTGAGGAGGAGAGCAACAGATTTATCAGACTGACAAAAGGGTCTATGACACACAAAAAAGGTTAAAACCCTCTGATTTAGAGAAAAGTCATAAAATCAGACCTCAAAGAAGCCTTAAAGATCATGTCCAATGTTTTTAAACTACTCCTTATAACCTTGTCAATACAAATTATGCTAATAGATATCAAGACAAGGGCAGCTAGGTGGGTGGCACCGTGAATAGAGCACCAGCCTTGGAGTCAGGAGGATCTGAGTTCAAATTCGGCCTCAGATACTTAATATACACTAGCTGTGTGACCTTGGGCAAGTCACTTAACCCCAACTGCCTTGCCTTTCCTCCTCCAAAAACAAAGAAATAGATATAGAGAAACTTCAATGCTACTGATTCAATATTACTTGATTCCTTCAAAAATAGGAATTTGTCCCTCTCCCCCAAAATCATACTTTTTCAGCATGACGGTAAATCAAAATTCCTCTACTGAGTTTCAATATTTTTCCAACTCTCTTAATTCTGGAGATATTAATTCATTAAGCCCCTCAAACCAGTCATGTATTCGTACCATCAATACAGTAGAAGCCCAAATGTATTTCAAAGACAAACTGATTTAGAAAATCTAAACTCACCACCTCCTTTTACATTCCTGCAGTATATCCTACTTACTTCCACATTCCGCCTGTTGAAATTCTTTCCCTCCTTCAAGAATCAGTTCAGGTATCAACTCTTCTATGAACCCTAATTTCACTCAGCTAAAAGATATTTCTCAATCATTAAAATTCTCATAACATTATGTGGT
Organism: Pseudochirops corinnae; assembly: GCA_028646515.1. Lineage (NCBI taxonomy): Eukaryota > Metazoa > Chordata > Mammalia > Diprotodontia > Pseudocheiridae > Pseudochirops > Pseudochirops corinnae. The sequence goes on from CM053587.1 coordinate 188,236,296, forward strand.
GATGGACCTCTCTCATGAGTTATCATATTACAACTTGAATTATACTCATGAACATGTTTTATCTTCCCCTACTAAATTCTAATTTCCACAAGTACATTTTACCTTTGTACCCCCAGCATCTAATATATGCCTCATATATAAGTTAAGTGACTTGCTCAAACCTGGAGTAAGAATCTGGGTATTCTGGCTCCCTGAATGGCCTTTATGTTGCCACTCTTAGGGCTAAGTGTAATTGAATTCTACATTTGTATCCCCAAACTTTTTTTCCCCTTAAACTCTTATAAGGTGAACTCCCCATCTTCCTGCCATTATTTTTTTTCTTTTATTTACTTTTAATTTTTTTATTTATACTATACTAAAATAAAAGTTTATGTACTTTTAATTTACAAGATTCAGTTCCACATTCACTTGAGTTTCAGATTTTCTCCCCTCCCTTCCCCCCGCCATGGTGGCGTGCAATCATGTATAGGATCTGCAAATACTTTCACATTGTACAATAGTTTGG
>CM053587.1:188236900-188252269 GCA_028646515.1 Pseudochirops corinnae
ATGTTTTGCTTCAGTCTCCATTTAAACTACAGTCTTTCTATATCTTTCTCTGAGTTTAGATATCTCCTTCCATCTTGAGGCTTGTGGAGTTGTCTTTAGCTATGCGTTGTTGAGGATAGTTCAGTTTATCAAGGTTGGTCATCATATGTACGATGTGTCTGTGATTATGTACAGGTTTGGCCTGGTTCTGCTCTTCTCACTTAGCATCAGTCCGTATAAGCCTCTCCAGGTAATTATGAAGTCCATCTCCTTCCCATTTCTTATAGCACAATGGTATTCCATTACATTCATATACCATAGCTTGTTCAGCCATTCCTCAATTGACGGGCATCCCCTATATTTCCAGTTTGTTGCAACCACAAAGAGAGCTGCAATAAATATTTTTGTACATATGGGACCTTTTCCCACTTCTGTGATCTCTTTGGTCTTCCTGCCATTATTGAAATGATGAGTCTTAACAAAGTGACCACAGAATCCTAATAAAAAGTTTTAAGGAGCTTTAATTTACCAGCTGGGGCTACTCCTTGTCATTTCAAAGGAAGGGAGCAGCCCAGAGCTCAGAATTTGAGAAACTTATATAGTATAGTTTCATAGGTACAAGTAAGTTGCTGAGGCAAGGGGTTTGTGATTACAGGGCATGATGACCCAGCAAGAAGAAGAATGAAGAATAGGCAAAGGGGGGAGTTTGTGAGGGTAAGCAGAGAGTGGCACAGGGCATACTGACCAAGAAGAAAAACAAATGAGAAATAGGCAAATTATTCTAGGCCAGTTTCTTGACTCCTATCTTAAGTCCATGAAGTTTCTACTTAACTAGTTCCTGACCACTTCATTATTGCTGCATGTTCTTTCTATAGGTCTATGATGATGAAACATTATGGCAGAGAGTAAATTCATATAATTATCTAAAGACTATCTACTTTGTATTGACCAAGTTAATTCTCAAAAGATTTAGATAAATTCTTGAGCATTACCCATACATAATATCTCATATTTGCACACTGATGTCAGGAGCATATTGGGAACAGTTGCCTCTGCTGAACTGAATGTAACTGAAGAAGACACAGTTGGCAGGCACTTCATACTAGAATTCTCACTGGAATTCACTTGAGTTTACTTAAGGTTTTCCACAACTAAAGAATTTCTTATCATCAGAATCATTTTTTAAAAGTCAAGACATTATTTCCAATCAAACACACTTACCCCTATGTAACCTTGGGTATTAAAAACCCACACCTAGTCGAAAGAAGGCAGCAGATGGCCTCTAGGGTTCAAGTTCTACTTCTGGCCTGACTACTGGCAAGTCTTCCTTCTGAGTCTTGCTTTCATTTAAGCTCATAGATTTAGTACTGAAAGAGACCTAGGAAGTCATCTAGTCCAATCTCATTTTGTAGATGAAAAAATAAGACCCAGAGGTAAAGGATTTGCCTAAAGTTACATAGGCAGCAAGTAACAGAGACAGGATTTGAATCCAAGTCCTTTGACTTCAAACCAGCACTCTTACTATGTTCAGTCATTTTTCAATTGTGTCTGACTTTATGTGACTGCATCTGGGGTTTTCTTGGCAAAGACGGTAAAGTGGTTTGCCATTTCCTTCTGCAGCTCATTTTACAGAAGAGGAAACTGAGGTAAACAGGATTAAGCGACTTGCCCAGGCTCAGAGACACCTAGCAGGTTTCAGAGGCCAAATTTTACCTCGCGAAAATGAGTCTTTCTGACTCCATACCAGGGACTGTTAGCACTGTGCCACCTAGCTGCCCTCCTACTATTATAACACATTTGTAAATCTTACGGTGACATACAGAAATATTATGTATTATTACTTCTAACAGAATAGGAATGAATCAAAATCAACTAGTTACACAGGAAATTTTTTAAAATGCAATTCTCCTGTACAGGTCAACTTCTCACACCCATCTCATGTCCAATAAGCCACATTTTGGGTTAAAACTTAATTAATTAAATTAATTGATTAATTTAATAATTAAAGATTCTTCCTCTCTACCTTGAATCTTTTGGCCATTGTTCACCCTTTCGAATGTACTTAATTATTTTCTAATATGTATGATCTGTGTGCATCTCTCATCAGCCAGTGCACTCCTAGAGGGTAGAGACTATTTTATATCTTATCTTTGTATTCCTCAGGACTTTGCACGTAATAAGTACTTTACAAATCTTTGTTAAGAATAGAAACTCAGATAAAGATAAACTGTAGTTTTAATTGAGTTAAAAATTACTGTGCATCATTTAAATTAATCACCCCATATATAGAGAATACTTCAAAAACAGCTCCCAGATCTTTGGTCCTGCTTCCAACCCAGGCCCTAAGACATCTTTCTCAGAATCAACTCCACCTCCCCAGAAGTGGCCTGTCAACTGCTTTGGTGGGTACTACAGTCACAGCTACTAAAGACTCTCAAAAGACAGTTCTTACAACCATAGTCCCTGAAACTAGCAACTGGTTCAATATCATAAGCTGATATAATTTTGTTAGTGAAAATGAAATAAAAAATGAAACAATAATCTGCTTTGCCACTGAACCCTAAAGACTATGGTACCTTTCCACCTTCCTTTACAACTTCAACATCCTATATGTGTCCTCTCCCACATTAGACTGTGAATACTTTTCTACTGGTATCCCCAATGTTTAGCCCAGTGCTTTGCAACACAGTAAGGACTTACTGAAAAATACTTCTTCTTTCATTCATTTCATTAAAAAAACTAACACACAAATCTCAGATAAAGTTTGCTTCTTCTCTCCAGAATCATCTACCAATGTCTCCAAGTCTGGAAAACTGTAACTACACTAAATGAATTATAATTAATGCAAAACAAACGGAAGTGAAGTCAATTCCATTTGGACCAGAGTGCATTTTAGAAATGGCTACCGTGTTTACAGCCTGAGGGTCAAGTAGCCTCTCTGGGAATTATACAGAGTGCAGATACACTCACAAGTGAAGCAAGCACTGAGATGAACCTGGTTTTTCATAACCTTTTCAAGTGCCATATGAAGGTCACATCTCCCCCATCTGATACCTACATGGGATGCAACATAAAAACAAAGAAAAAAACCACCCAACCCCAACTCCTGACTTTTTTTGCCTAAACTACGGTGCTATGTTATAAAGACCAATTCCACAGGCTCTCTTTGCTGCTTCCACTCAGGAAGACAGGGTGTGGAGAGACGTAATTTAATACTGGCGGGAGAGGCGCGAGAGCGATAAGTCACATCATTTGGACTTCTGTGACCATGTGCATGCAGCGTAGCTCTGGCACGGGCAACGCTAGCCTCCCTGCCCCAAAGCGCCTCCCTGGGGTTTAGTGCCAGGCCGAACCAAAGCAAGCGAGTCTCAACCCACCACTAGAGGCCGCTGTAGGCCCCTCCTCGGCTTCATGAACCAACTCTGCGCCTGCGCACAAGTGAGTATACTACTTTAAATTTATTTATTTATTGAAGGAAAAAAAAAAAAGAAATCCTGGGCGCAGGCGCGCTTCGCCGTCGCCCCGAACTCGGAGCGCGCACCTGAACGCCAGTCCCCAGACGGCCCGCTCGCCTCAGCTCGGTCACTTCCGCCTAGCGAGAGGAGAAAAGAGGGAGGGAACGAGTGGCTTGAGGGACAGCCCGAGCCCTGACCCTTCAGAGTAGGCGGCGTCGGCCGCCACATTAACCCCTAAGACTCACCAAGTACATGGGCTGCCACCGGTTCTCAGCATCCACCTCCTCAAACTCCCGCTCGATGGTGACGGACATGGTGGCGGGCGAGACCTTGCGCGAGTAGAGCCGCCGCGGCCGGAGAGGCACATGCCCCGTCCTCGTTGTAACAGCCGAGTGCGAGTCGCACTCGTCTCCCCGGCGGCGGCCGCCTAACGCATGCGCGCTCTGCTTTCCCTGCTTTCTCCTCCTTCCCGCTCCCCCCCTCTCTCAGCCCCCAGCGACGACGCCGAACACCAGCTGCTAGCGGCCGGGAAAGTACCTGGAGCGTAGAACGTCAGCACGCTGAGTTGGCGCGGAAGAGGCGGGTGAGGGGTGCGATTTTACAAACAGTGAGAGCCGAGGGAGTGGTCACCGCCTCGGGGAATGGGCACCCAGGTGGGGAAGGGGCGGGGCCTCGAGAGACCACTCTGCGGGGCCGCGGGATACTGAGGGGGCGGGAGGAGGGAGGGGCGAGGCGACCATCGGCCCCGCCCCCTGGACGAACGCCGAGATCTAGGCGGCTCAGCGCTCCCGCGTGGAGGAGAGCGACGGGCAGAAACTGCGGAAAGTAACCGACAGGAACCTCGCCTCGCTTAGCACGCCTCTGCCTCTGCCTCTGCCCCTGCCCCTGCCCCTGCCCCTGCCCCTGCCCCTGCGCTCTCCGCCCGTTCCGCGGCTCTGTGATCTTTCCCTAGTGGATTTTTTTTTTCCCCCGCTCTAAATCTGTCTACAGCAGGGGTGGGGAACCTGCGGCCTCGAGGCCACATGTGGCCTTCTAGGTCCTCAAGTGCGGCCTTTTGACTGAGTCCAAGTTTTACAGAACAACTCCTTTTATTAAGGGGGTTTGTTCTTTGAAGTCTGGAATCAGTCAAAGGGCCGTATTTGAGGACCTAAAGGTTCCCTACCCCTGGTCTATAGGGGTAAGCACAGAATCTGGAATTTCTTTTCTTAGGGAGCTTCCAAATAAGGAAATGCTTTCTACCCATGCAGTTGGCCCAGGGAATGATCTGGGGCTCCTTGTAGTGTTTTTGGATGCTGGACCAGATTATCTTCACTTATATGTGACCGGCAAAGATATCCTTTTCCACACTGCTGTCCCCAGATAGCCATTTCTTAAACTCTCAGAGGAAACCCAATACTGATGCTTCTATTCTATTAGGTTGTTTGGGGGAGTAAATAGGGGAAGAGTTGTTTTTTGCCTTTAAAAAAAACAATTTAAACCCTTTTAGCAGAGTTCAGTGCTAGGTGGCTGGGTGGATAGAGCTCTAGAAGACCTCAGACGTAGTTTTGTAATTCCTAGTGAGTCACTTAAGCTCTGTCAGTTTCCCTATCTGTAAAATGGGAATAATATATGAGATAATCTATGTCAAGTGCTTTTCAAGCCTTAAAACTCTCTTTATAGAAGCTGGCCATCATTTTTCATTCTAGAACTGTTCCTTAAACCAAAAGTACTATGTAAGCAGGTGGTAGAAATTGGCAGACAAAATTAAACAATTCTTTCAGTCAAAGAACTTATATTTCACTGGGTGGCAGCAAGGAAGTCAAGTCTTCTCAGCAGAGATGGCATCTGAGCTGAACCTGACATGAAGAAAGGGTGCTGGATTTGGAGCCAGATGTGGGTCTGAACCCAGCTCTGCCATTTAACCACCTGTGTGACATTGGACAAGTCACAGTAAGCTCTCTGGGACTAAATTTCCATATCTGTATAATGAAGGCCTTGGACTAGATGACCTCTAAGGACATTTTCATTAATAAGTGTGATCCTAGACCAGCAGGACATCTTTCAGATATAAATTTATGATGTGTGTGATTTGAGGGTCACAGGAAGGGCATCTCTAACCCAAAATTAGAGGCAATGAGGTGGCACAATGGATAAGTGCTAGACCTGGAGTCAGACTAAGCTTGCCACAGACACTTCATAGCTGTGTGACTTTGGCCAAGTCATTTCACCTGTTTGCCTCAGTTTCCCCACTTGTAAAATGAAGATAAAAATAGCACCTACCTCTCAGGTTTGTTGGAGGATAAAATGAGTTTGTATTTGTAAAGTGTATTGCAAAGCTTAAAGTACTATGTAGATACCATCTGTTATCATTGTTATCCCAAATGTCTCACAAACCTATTCTAGTGTCTTAAATGCCACCATTATAGATTAGTTACTTATTGATAGTTTAGAACCTGAGTTCAGATTTGACCTCTAACACACCAACTGTGTGATGCTGGCAAGTCATTTAACTTCTACCTCATTTTCCTCATCTGCAAATAGGGAATAGTAATAGGATCTATTTCATAAGTTTGTTGTGAAGATCAAATGAGATAATATTTGTAAAACACATACTATAATGCCTGGCACATTACAGTGTGCAGACTCTTAATAAATGCTTATTTCCTTCCTTCTTTCCTTCCTTCCTGAAAGAAGGGATGTCAAACTAGAATTTTATCTTCCTGTCCCCCATCTCCCATATTACTACAGGAAATGATTTTTAAGTTCAAGCCACTTTCCTGGTCACCAGTCCATAATGGGGAAGTAGTGTTCCAAGCTATATTCAAAGATTTGATTCCCTTCCCATCAAATCCCAGTTACACAAAGACCATCACAACTAGTGAATATCAAATAAATTTCTTTATCCAAACTGATAGCAAACAAGTCTTAGAAGTTATAAAGATAATCATGTAATAGACAATATACAAAGTAAGTGAACTCTCCTTTTGGGAGTAACAGAGACTCCTCAATCTCACCTTAGGCAACATTCCCTAAAATCTCTAATGTAGCAAGCTATAAATCAAGGACATGTTGAGACTTCAACTCCTCTACATGTTTGCTTCTTCCCAGTTTTTCTTTCCCTTCAGGGATCTTTGTTTGAAGAGGACTTGGAGCATGTGTTTCTTCATTTGAAGCTAGAAGCCAGAAGACGTCTCTCCTAAAACAATATAAATGGAAAGAAGAATGACAGAAAAAGCAAAAGTATGTTAGAAAATTACAAAGAACAAGCATGGCCCCAAAGAAGAAACAGAAGATATCTCCTTCTTCTCCTTTGAAGAGGTGACAGGTCCATGGATATGGATCATTGCATAGATTTTGAGACCTTTTTAACACATTAATTAGTTTTGCTTATTTTTTCTTCTTCTTTTTCTTGTTTTTTTTTTTCCCAAAATAGTTTCCATATAAAATAGTTTTATAATAGTTTTCTTTAAAATGGTTTTTTCCCTTTAAAATAGTTTCCTTCCTTTAAAATAGGCTCTCTGGAAGGGGGTAAAGGGAAAAGATATTGGAAGAAATATAATTGATATTAAAACAAAAGATATCATAAACACTTTTTTAAAAAGAAAGAAATCTCTCCTCTCTCAAGCTCTGCCAACTCTACTACTCACATAGACATGGAATGCTGACTAATGTTCTCTCTACTAATGATGAGAGTCTTATGCAGATATCCTAAGTATAATCCTGGGTTACATATACATTTATATATGCCAGAACTGGGGCAGGTAATGAATGAAAAATGGGGTCAGTAGGATAGTCATCTAGTAGGAGAGGTGCCAAGAAAATGACCTGGATGCCAGTAGGTACTGACTTTAGTTAAGGTTAGTAGAGAGACAAAATGGCAGTAATCACAGAAAGAGGATTTTGAGGCCAGACATTATTTAACCTTGATGTTATTAGCATCCATTGGCCCAGGAGTGAATGCCTGACCAGCCCAGTAAGAAGTGAGAGGCATGTCTGGATCTGGGCAATCAGCAGCCATTACAGAAAACAGAGTGGAGTATAGGTACTACGGGTAGGGTACTCAAGTGAAGAGTTAAGCAATAAACAGCTCCACACCATCAGGTCAGAGCCTCTAACATAGCAGGACTATGTTAGTGACTGAAATGTGCCGCTCTTTAGAGCTGTAGGAGTGAGGGGTTTGAATGTGAGCATGCAACTGTGATGTGTTGTGTTCAGTGCCCAAAAGGGAGTATGGCTTGAGACACCTATTTTTTTTTGTCTTTATTATTTGTTTGTTTACTTTTAGTTTACAAGATTCCGTTCCACAGTCCCTTGAGTTTCAAATTTTCTTCCCCTCCCTCTCCTCTCCCCTCTCCCATGGCAGCTTGCAATTAAGTATAGTATCTGCAAATACTATCACATTAGACATTAGTCAGGTTGTAAAGAAGGATGGAATGAACAGTGGGAAAGAGAAAACAAAACCAAACTAGAAAAAGAATGAGAGCTGGTAGTTTGCTTCAATCTGCATTCAAACTCTGTAGTTCTTTCTCTGAATGTAGACATCTCTTTCCATCATGAGTCTTTTGGAGTTGTCTTCTAACCTTTCATTGATGAGAAGAGCCCAGTCTATCGAAGTTGGTCGTCACACATATGTTGTGTCTGTAACTGGAGACACCTATTCTTTGTGCTTCAATGTATTTGTATTCATCCATTTCTAAAAAATTATTAAAGAGTTATATACAATTAAAAATAAAACATAACATAAAGCAGTATAACCCCAAAATGGGAACTTTTAAATAGCCCACATTTAAGATCGTTTCAATTGTGTCCAATTCTTTGTGACTCCATTTGAGGTTTTCTTGGCTAAGATACAGGAGGGGTCTGCCATTTCCTTCTCCAGTGCATTTTACAGAGAGAAAACTGAGGCAAATAGGGTTAAGTGGCTGACCAAGGGTTACACAACTAGCAAGTGTGTAAGACTAGCTTTGAACTCGGGTCTTACTGACTCTAGGCCCTTTGCTGTATCTGTAAGCTACCTGCCCGCCCCAGAGTTTGAATTAGGATATGCAGAATAAGACATCGTGAAAGTCGGGGTCGTCAGAATAATAGCTCACATTTGTGTAGCCTATTATAGCTTACAAAGTGTTTTCATATCCAGTATTTGTTTGAGCCACACAGTACAAGGAAGAGAGTAATATAATGATTTTACAGATACTGTCTTTGAAATAACGGTCATGGCTGGAGTCCTTCAGCTATTAAGTGGCAGAGCAGGGTTGTATCCCAGTTTTTCTGAGCTCTAGTCCCGTATTTAAATTAAAATGGTTCCCCAGGGACTTTTCTTTTCAATCCAAATTCTTGCTTCTAGCTATGATGAGTTTAGGCTTACACCATCCCCCTGGGTAAGGATGTTGGTTTGTTTGTTTTTTAAATTAGCTTTCATTTTCAGCCACGTGGCTCATTCACCAATCTGGGTTGTAGTTGAAGTGCTCTTCAGAATGTAAGAAAGGAAAGGAAACAGTAAATCAACCATGTATGTATGAGGGATTGGTCTTATATCCCAGTGGAGAACGTGACTACCCTGGTTTATTTATTTATTTTTTAATACATATACTGGAAACTTTTATTATTTAGATTATTGCTTCTTGGTTTTGTTTTTTTGTTTTGGGTTTTTGTTTGGTTTTTTTTTGCATTTTGGAGGGGGGAAGGCCGAGCAATTGGGGTTAAGTGACTTGCCCAAGGTTACACGGCTAGTAAGTATGAGGTGTCTGAGTCCAAATTTGAACTTAGGCCCTCCTGACTCCAGGGCTGGTGCCCTATTCACTGTGCCACCTAGCGGTCCTCATAGATTAGTGCTTCTTAAAGTGTGGGTTATCATCCCAGATGGGGTCCTGTAACTGAATGTGGGTGGTCACAAAAAATTTGGTAACAGTAAAAGGTTTCTGAACACACAACAACCAAAAATTAATTAAAAATCAAACGTAATGAATCATTTTAGCAGTGCTTCCCCATGTGTTGCATCACGCAATTTCACTGCAGCCTTTGTTCTGAATATATAACATGGGCACTATGGATTGCCACATGCCATTGTGCCACTCAATGCAAATGTATGCTGCCAAAAACAGCTCAGATTCATGACTATTGTATGTTACGAATTGCAGTGTTTGACCGTACACACAAAGTTTTCTGCTCTTACAAAAACATAATAGTTTAATTATGAAAAATAAAGACTTTTAGTATTTTCCTACTGTCATTCCTCAGCATGTAAGTATCAAATTAATATATCTTTGGATTGCAGTGTGTTAGAATATTTGATTTTTAAAATTGCTGTCATCTCCTTTTACAGAAACATAAGTATTTAATTACAGCAGGTAAAGACAAAAGCCCTTTAATAATATTTCTACACCATCACCACTGAATGTATATGTAAGCGTGAACATTGATGTTTTAAATTAAGCACAAACAAATGTAATTTCATACACTAAAGCTGTCATTTATTGAGAATTATTAGCAATATATATTTCTATTTTGGGACAAAGATATTTTTTGGTTATGGGTAAATTTAGACAGAAGAGATAAAAATCCTGATGGCAATGCAAGCAGAGTCTTCGCTACCAGGTTATAGGACATCTAAATTGACAAGAAAAAGAAAATATGTCGAATCATTTTTGCAATATAGATTTACTTATAATAATAATAATGATGATCTTAAGCAATAAGCAAAACCTCCTTACTTAATTTATAGAATTCAGTGACTTTTTTTTCTTTTTAAAAGACTGGGTCTTTCTATCTTGCCCAGGATAGATGTACAGGGGTCCACTCATTGCTCAGTTCCACTATGATCTGCAGGAGAGCTCTGACTTACTCTGCTTCTCTCCTGAACTGTCTTGTGTCTCCTTCCTCTGCTCCCAGAGGGCCCACCCCTCATGTTAATGCAGAACTTAATAGATCTTCAAACAGCTTACCTTCCTGCTTGCTACTCAGAACCCCTGAGCCCAAGAGGTATATTAGTCTCAGTGTCTGAAGCAGCAAGGACTATATTGGTTTGAGCCACTTTCCCCCAGGCTAGAATTCAGTAACTGGTACCCCTCCTGGGAGGCTAATATTCAGGCCTCATTGGGAGATAATATAACATCCAAGACTGCGAACTAGATATTTTTATATTTCACTTTTCCCTTGACCTGTCCCTATTTCCCTACTATCAGTCACTACCACTCTGGTGGACACCATGGCTTGCCATTGTATCTTTGGGTATTGCTTCCATTATACCAGGGGAAGACATTACTACAACTACTATTTTTCAGATTTTTGGAAATTCACAAGGCTACCTACTTAAGGAAAGGAAAAGAAGAGTCCCACCCTATCCCAGACATAGGCTTGCCTAAATAGGACATGTGTGTACTGTCAGATGGGGCCAGATGGGAGGTAGGGCAGCTGTCCTTCCTCTACTAGATTCTCTAGATGCAGTTCAAAATAGTCCTCATGCTTTGAAGTCAGAAAAAAAATGAGTGACATGCCACCCTTTTTAAAAAAAATTTACTGATTTCTGACTTAGCAGCCCATTAGAGAATTCTTGCAAAACCCCATATTCAGGGCCAGAAGTAACAGTCCTCCCCCTTCCCTCAAGTTTTCACAGGGTGGACTGAAGGCAGGCAGAAAATATCTATGCATATGTTTTTACACACCCCCATTACGTTCAGAACTAGAATATGAGTCATTCAGTGAAGGGGAGAATAAGCCAGGCCAGAGACAAAACTAAGTGTGAGGAGAAAAGTGAATTAAGGGAGAGGGGAGGTCCCAAAGACAAACTTCACCTACTTACTATTTTGTCTAAGGTTAGCCCAATGGGTAATCTCTGATATACAATATTCAGAGAGATATTCATTGCATCAATAATTTATATGAATAAGTAGCATGGATTATTAATAGCAAATAAATGAAACTTTAAAGGTGATCATTTCAACATGACTACATTAATAATAGCAATCTTTCATTTCTGGGCACCTAACATAGTGTGTATATAATTATTTATGAGAGAGGAACAATTCAAAATATCAAGTTCAAAACTGCAGTTCAAAGAACTAGGTTATGTTTTCTTACATGTTATATTTTAATTATCATAATCAGTCTCACAAAAGAGTGATTTCAACACACCCAAGGGTTAAATATTAAATGCCAAGACGTCAGCATTACAGGAAATACTACAAGCATAGCGATGATTGCACAATCCTTCTGTGGTTAACTCTTATGATGAATTACAAAGTGATAAATTAGAGATTGACTGGTTCATTTGTTAAAATTAGGCAGGCTGTATCTAATTCTTAAATGAATTCAGAAAATAATTTTCTTATAGGTCATTGGAAAAAATGGTTTAAAAGAATATAACCTTTAATTTTAGGTATCTAATAGTTGGGTCAATGTGGAAGGCAAATTTTTTCAAAACTAGCCAAAGAATATTATGAGCATTAATACAGCACTATAGAGGAATATATTGTAATATATATATATACATATATATATAATAGGGTATAGGGTAATTGATGTCAGGAAATTTGCATTTTAAGAACAGCCATGGTATACAAAGTAATCTCCTAGGCAATGAAATAGAAAATTGTCTCAGAATTATTTTGTAATTTGTATATTTCCTCTGCTGTGTAAGAATGGACATATATTGTAATACTTTTCTTTTGCAGGTATAAATAGACTTTCTAAATTAGGAGGATGTGTGATTTTAGCCGAGACAGAAATGAGAATCTGTCATAGGTAGGCTTCAGGAAAGAGATCTAAATTACAACATAGCAAAGAGATCAGTGTCAGAGAAGTTTGCTTTCTTCCATACCAACAAATAAAAAAAGAAGTCAAAGAATTCAAGCTAATTCTGGCTAGTTTTAATTTATTGCTAGTATACTCACTCTTCTCACCCCTAAAAAGAAAGGAGAAAGAAGGAAGAAAAAGTACCTCAATAGCTATTTGGGAGAAGTGATTTTGTTTTGTTTTGTTTTGTTTTTAATTGTAAAGGGTGCTAGCTAACTGCTTTCAGACTATTCTCATCCACTGCTATGATTAAAGGTGTTATCTCTAGTATAATAGATATGTTCTTGAGCATCTGTAAACTGTTGAGTGGCACAGGACAGAAACTTAGTATTGGTTTTCATCTTTGTATCCTTGCCACCTTTCTTATAGTAGGCATTTAATAAATGCTGTCTTGAATCTTTTATCAAGTTAAAAGTTGTCCTATTCCTTCCCAAGCTTGGGGCTGTTCCTGAGGGGCAGCCCAATGCCCTTGGGCCACCTACTAAGTACTACAGGGTATTTCCTCAGGAAAATTCCCCAGGTTTGGGTGGAACAGGGTTGCACATTTGTTTTTTTTATTTTACATTTGGTATCAAGAGCCATGCTAGACACTGAATAGGGTAATTCTGATGTGCAATATATATTAAAAAAAACAGTTCTAGGAAAGGTAAATTACTGACACTTTTTAATTTTTAAAATGTCAGCTTTAGTGCTGGGCACTTCAGAAATCAGAGTGGAAAATAGTTTTTTCTTTTTAAAAAAAATTGAGGAATTGGTTTCATTATTCTTGTTTAAATCAACTCTTAAATGTTCCATCTTTTCATACTCAGAATTCAGACTCCTTTTTTTTCTGATTTCAACTTTAGAACCTCTTCAGAAGAACACACTACCTAATCTTTGGTAAATTTGTTAATGGCCTTTGGCCCTAATTATTGAATTCTAGTGACCAATTGTGAAAGAAAGTTGACTTGAGTCTGTCAGAGGAAACTATAGAATTATAAAGACAGGAGAGACTCTAGTTCTGATTTCTACTTGATTTATATAGGCTGTAATAAGCCTGAATGGTTTTGTTTGTATTTGATTAATTTATTGCTAGAATGAGCCATGGTGGTTGAATTCAGCTAGAAGGAGTTTTCTCTACCCATACATAGTGTAGAGGGATAAAGACTGCTTTATAGTCAGGGAACCTGGGTTCATAATCATTATTTGACCACTTATTACATGTTCTATCTTGGGAAAGTCACTTTACGATTTTGAGTCTTGGTTTTCTCATTTACAAAATGAGAGGACTGGATTAGATAACTTACTTCTCAGCTCTGTGAATCTGTGAAAATAACTCATTTCTTTTGCTTAGGAATTTTCATTGTATATTAGGACTTAATTGCAGCACCACATTTCACTAGTAGGTACCAGTATATAATAGTCTCCATTTTAGTGGGTAAATTTCTCAAGTCTGAAACTCTCTATATATAATAGGTTACTTTCCTCCTTTGCTATGTAGTTTGCAGTTGCATGTAACACACTTTTATGATATCTGTAACTTGATTCTTATGCCACATTTGCAATACATTTAATTTTCTTTTTTTTTTTTTTTGCTCATTTACTTTTAATTTACAAGATTCAGTTCCACAATCACTTGAGTTTCAGATTTTCTCCCCTCCCTTCCCCCCCGCCATGGTGGCATGCAATCGTGTATAGGATCTGCAAATACTTTCACATAATACATTTTAATTTTCTAGAATATAGTTTCCTTGAAAAACCAAAATTTAAGAATGTATCCATTTCTAATTTCTGGCAAATAACCAGCCATTCTACTTCTGACAATAGCTTCTATCTGCAATAGTACATGAAATGCTAGCCTGGGAATCAGTAATGCCTGGACTCACATCTCATTAATGACATTGTGACCATGAGCAAGTCTCTTAAGTTCTTGGAACTTAAGTTTCCTCATCTGAAAAATGGGGATATTCTTCTCAGTGAGATCATATATGCAAAGTTCATTGCAATCCTTAAAGTGCTAGATAAATGTAAGAAGTTATATTTTTGCCAGGTCCATTTTCAGGTCCCCTGGGTGACTGAAGTGTTTCTTTTAGGTGGTAAGATTAATTTTTTATGCCTTTTTGGTTTTTTAATAAGAAAATAGTTTCAGGTATTAGAGTTTGGGGAGTATTAGAGACTAAAACATTTGGGCCTTTTTTTTCTTCAAAACTTCAAGCAATACAGAAGTAGTTTAATTACAATTTTTTTGTCTCTCTTTTTGAAGATATTCTAATTTGTTCCTTGCCTTAAAAACTTTTTTATTCCTATAATATTGTCACATATTGTCCTGGTTTGTCTGCCGATTCTGAAAGAATTTCATGACGGAGCAGCATGTGTAAGACAGGAATGAGAAAAATTCCTTGTAGAGATTACTAGCAACAGCTGGAGAGATCTAAAGGTGTCTTGAAATTGGTGAGGAATAGAATTTAAAATTTCTAAAGGAAATCTTGATCACATTTTAAAAAAGAACAGCTCTCATTTATACCCGGCTTCAAGGTTTGCAGAGTGTTTTACATACATGATCACATTTGCTCTTGACGATAACCTTTTAAAGTAGATGCTCTTATTATCCTAATTTTACTGTGGAGGAAACGGAGCCTCAGAGAAGAGAAGTGGGAGCACTTGACTAGGTCCAGGGTTCTTTCCATAGGAACTTACTTGAAAGAAAGCAGGAAACAAACTGGAGGATTTCATACTTCTTTCAGTAATTTCAGATAGAAAACAGTAAAACAGTAAAAGAGCAAAATCCTCTGCCCCAGATGGCACCAGAATTTAGAAGGCATTGGCAACAGTGACACTACTTCAGCATCTTTAAAACCTCTGAGGTTAGGACTCACTTAGTAAAAATAATTACTTCTGTGACAGAGATCCTGGGGCCCATGTAATGAAGGCATGTAGAGAGGTCTACAATGTCAGACTCTACTAGGAGTTCCAACTTCCTGGAGATTAAGAAGATAGCCATAGCTGAGAGATCACACCCTTGGCTTGCTGTCTTTAAGAAGTTATGTGGTGTTCAGCCTGTATTTGATTGCTTGTCCTTCCAGTGGGGATGGGAGGTGAGGGAGGAAGAGAAAGAATCTGGAATCTGGAGTTCCATAATCAAATGTTATGAATATGTATCTATGTATGTATATATATATATATATAT
>CM053587.1:188252769-188275731 GCA_028646515.1 Pseudochirops corinnae
TGGGAATCTGTCACTCTCCGTCTCACAATGGGCTCCGTCACTTTTAAATCCACTCAAATTGACTTTTTAGTTCCCAAGGAGGAAATTCTTTTGGAGCTTGTTCAGGTTACTGCTTACTCTCCGCCATCTTAGCTCCGCCCCTCTGAATTCTTTATAATCATATATTCTTATGGAATAGTACTATTCTATTACAAGCCTATACCACAATTTGTTTAGCCATTCAAAATGTCCCTATTTTGTTCCCAATTCTTTGTTTTAACAAAAAGTGCTATTATGATCATTTTGGAGTATATAGGACCTTTGATCTCCACATACTATATGCCTAGCAATAGGATCTCTGCTTAAATGGGCAATTGAATTTTTACAAAAAATTATCACGGTCTTGGTTACAAGATCACATAGTCGTGATCTTGGGTGGCACAGTGGATAGAATGCCTGACTTAGAGGCAGGAAGACTCATCTTGATGAGTTCAAATCTGACCTCAGACACTTACTTGCTGTGTGATCCTGGGCAAGACATTTAACCCAGTTTACCTCAGTTTCCTCATCTGTAAAATGAGCTGGAAAAAGAAATGGCAAACCATTCAAGTGTCTTTGCCAAGAAAACCTCAAATGTTGAGGTCAAAAAGAATTGAATATGATGGAAAAAATGACTAAACAACAACTTGGTTACAAAGGAGTTCTAAGTAAATTTATAAAAGCAAATGTTTCATATACAATAATAAAACTAAGTGTAGATATTAGTAATATGGAAAAAGGCATAGGTCAAAAGGTTTACTAAATAGTACCTAGAGAAAAGAAAATAGTAAAAAGCCGCAACAGATTACATCAAAGAATACAGTATCTATCATCATCTGTGGAATACGGCCAAAGAAATAGTCAGAAGCAAATTTGTGGTCCTGAATGACTATTAATGAGAAAAGGGGTAAAGAATGTAATGAGGACCTTAGTGCATGCCCAAATCACCTAACATGGTGGTATCATGCCTGTCTGCATTCCCTACCACATGAGTGAAAGCAGCCTCCTTTGACTCACTGCGTAGTTAGAACAGGCTGAAATCTTAAAATTTCCAGACTGAGACAATCTCTTTTTCTTGCTGAGTCCAGAGGGTGAGGATAACATACTGTTTACCCATAGCATGGGTTGTGAACTGGACTGGGAGGGGAATATTTTCCTTCCCCTTCATTATTTTACCCTGGTTCCAAAAAAATAAGTCTGGGGTCTCTGTTCTGTTTCATTTGTCCGTCTTAATTTCAGGTGCAAGGAGTGATCCCAAATGGACTTGGAATTTTGAGATATGGTGATCTTGAAGGCAGGATTCTAGTAGGATGTTCAACCAGCCCAGCAGAGAAGTCCACAGAAGTCAGGGTGTCTGGAATCTGAGCCCGAGGTAGGGTTTTAGACTTGGAACTTGGAGCTGTGCTCTACAGGAATTGAGCTAAACTATAAATTTAATCCCCTCCCAGATGGGAAAGTGGTTTAATTAAGCCCTACCTGTTGTAGAATAAATTTGTATATTTGTTATTATACCTTTTGAACTAAATATTCTTTTGTAAAAGTTAATCCAACTCTTGGTGATTAAATAGAACTGGGGTGAAAGGGACCCACCTCACCCTTGAGGTAAAATCTTTGGTGAGTGCTGGAAGCCATTTACAGAGATCTCAAAATGTATGCATTACAACATTGCAAATTTTTCTTAGTTTGGTCTCAGTCTCTAGGCAGACAGCCTAGACATCTCTCAATCCCTACTAAGGTTACTGAGGAACCCTGAGGGTGGGATAAAATGTGACATATCTCGTCTTCAGGCCATGAGGAGCCAAGGTAATTGATGTTACATTAAGATTAGCCTATAGTTAGGCAATTTTCAGTTGAAGAAATTAAAGTTATCTATAGTCATATGAAAAAATGCTCTAAATCACTATTGATTAGAGAAATGCAAATCAAAACAATTCTGAGGTATCACATCACACCTACTAGATTGGCTAATATGACAAAATAGGAAAACGATAAATGTTGGAGAAGATGTGGGAAAATTAGAAAATTAGCAAATTAGCATTGTTGTTAGTGTTGTAAACTGATCTAAACATTTTGGAGACTAATTTGGAACTATGCCCAAAGGGCT
Organism: Pseudochirops corinnae; assembly: GCA_028646515.1. Classification (NCBI taxonomy): domain Eukaryota; kingdom Metazoa; phylum Chordata; class Mammalia; order Diprotodontia; family Pseudocheiridae; genus Pseudochirops; species Pseudochirops corinnae. The sequence continues at coordinate 188,254,892 of CM053587.1, forward strand.
ATAAAACTATGAATACTCTTTGATCCAGCAATACCACTCCTAGATCTGTATCCCAAAGAGATCATAAAAGTGGGAAAAGGACCCACATGCACAAAATTATTTATAACAGCTCTTTTTGTGGTGGCCAAGAATTGGAAGTTGAGGGGATGTCCATCAATGGCTGAACAAGTTGTGGTATATGAATGTAATGGAATACTATTGTGCTATAAGAAATGATGAGCAGGTAGACTTCAGAAGAACCTGGAAAGACTTACATGAATTGATGCTGAGTGAAATGATCAGAATCAGGAGAACACTATACACGGTAACAGCATCATTGTGCAATGGCTAACTTTCATAGATTTGGTTCTTCTCAGCAATGCAAAGATCTAAGACAACTGCAAAAGACTCATGATGGAAAATGCTGTCCATATATGGAGTCTAAATGCAGATTGAAACATACTATTTGATCTTTTTGTTGTTGTTGTTCTTTTGTTTCCTTTCTCATGGTTCCTCCCATTTATTCTAATACTTCTTTATAACATAACTAATGTAAAAACATGTTTAATATGAATGTATATGTAGAACCTATATCAGATTGCATGGCATCTTGGAGAGGGGAGAGGAAAGGGAGGAGAAAATTGAAAACTCAAAAACTTATGGAAGTGAATGTTGAAAACTAATAATAAATAAATTATTTAAAAAGATTAGCGTAGGGGCAGCTAGGTGGCACAGTGAATAGAGCACCAGCCCTGCAGTCAGAAGGACCTGAGTTCAAATCCAGCCTCAGACACTTAATGCTTACTAATCGTGTGACCTTGGACAAGTCACTTAACCCCAATTGCCTTGCCTTCCCCCCTCCAAAAAGAAAAAAAAAAAGATTAGCCTAAATTTAAAGAAATTAGAAAAAAAAACAAGGGAATACAATAAGGAAAACAGGAAAAGGGAAAATATTTTAAGATCAGGGCAAAAGCTAGTAAAATGGAAAGCAAACATTTAAGTGATAAAACTGAGTTTTTTAAAAATATAAGTAAATTTAATGTGAATTCTTCTAGTTCTCCCAAGAAATAATACTTATGTTATATAAACTGCCCTTTTCATTTAATTCAATATATTCAACATTTATTTAGCGTGATGCTAGGTAAGTCTTAGGTATATAAAGATAAAAATGACATAGTCCCTGTCCTCAAGGATCTTATAATTATGTGAGGGTATGAGGGAAATCAAACAGATAAACATATAAGAATAATATAAAATAGAATGTGATAAAGGGAAATTAAAAATCTAGACACATTATTATAATACATTTGTGGTGGTAGAGATCATTCTCTGATAGGGAACTCAGAGAAGCTTCAAGAAAGAGTTGGCATTTGTAAAGCCAAGCACGAGCAGCTTTCCAGAGGACTGCTGCTGTGAACAGCTTTAAGGTTCTAATCACATAGTATAGTCAACTCTCTATTCGGCAGTAAACTAAAGCAAAACGTTTACAGAAACCAAAGTACAGCATTCACAATGTTATAATATAACAACTTATCGCTAAAGTGGCCACATAGTTTTCACCAAAGTGGTCACATAGTTTCAAGCAAAAGATATCATTCAGTAAGTCCTTAACTCAATCATCTTTAAGGAGCAAGCCTCCTTAAGGGACACAAAGTATAAAAGTCAAAGTTCTCCATCTCTAGATCACATTGTCTTAATCTCTCACTCAAAAAGTCTCCTTTCTCCCTGATTGGAAATTAGTTTCCAATCATCCTTAACTCAATTATCCTTAAGAGGTACAAGGTACAGAGTGCAAAGTTCTCCAACCTCTAGGCCACAGTAAATCATGATCTTCTCAGTCACCATTAAGTACCCAAGGAAAGGTCTTTTTATCTCAAGGCTGGCTCCCAAATTCTATGGTTCCTCTTCCATGGTCCCAGCTCCTGCGAAATCTACCCAGTTGCCACCTAGATTCACAGGTAGGCAGCTCTCAGTTCCTCATCCAGCTCCTCATCCAGTTCCATGTTGAAGCTCACAGTGTCCAGTCTACCACAAGTCCTTCACAGTTTCTGTTTCTGGAAAGACAAAGCTTAACAGAGCCAAAACCACATTTCATGTACTTCACTGGCACCATCACCAATTCATTATCTGTCTGTGAAATCAACACAGACCCACAAACAAGGTCCAAGAGGTCAACACAAATCATCAGTAAAGTCCTAGTTTCTCCAAAACCCTCCTCCAGGACTTATACAAACAGACAACAAAAAAATCCTCTTTCAGGGCTTCCAGTAAGTCCCAGGGCTTCTGTACAAAGTATTACAAACACGAATCAACACAGACAGAACAGACAGAGTGCTGGGATACCACAAGTTTTCTCCTTCTCAACTCGGCCACCACAAGTGTTCTCTTCTCAGTTCTGCTCCTTCCCAGCTTGGACTTCCCTTATATATGGTCATTAGATCCTCCCAGTTCCACCGCTTTCTGTCACATCAGCAAGGTCCTCCCATTGTGAGGTTCACAAGTTCTGTTTCTTAACAAAGACTTGATATAATCATGGGCAAGGCTCAAAAGAAACTTGAACTGAAACAAGCTGCTAAATAATTAAATAGCTGAAACAAGGCACTAAGTACTTCTTTGCTTGCCATTACAGCATCTGACCTAGATTTTGAAAGAAGAGAAGACAGATGTGTAGGAAGCATATTCCAGGAAAGGGGTTAGCATGGGGGCATGTGCCAGTGGCAGAGTCAAGAAGCTTTAAGATTAGACTGAGGAACAACTAGCAATGCCATTTGGTTTGAACATGAACAAATGTGGACAGAGTTAAGTTAAATTCAGAAGGAAGTTTGTAGTCATACTGTGTAACTAGCCTAGCAAAGAGATAATAAATAATAATAATAGTTGGCATTTACATTGTGCCCACTGTAGGCCAGGCACTGTGCTAAATGCTTTTTAAATATGATCTCATTTTATCTTCATGACATTCTTGGGAGGCAACAGGTACTCTTATTATCCCCATTTTACAGTTGAGGAAACTGAGGCAAACAGTGACTTTTCCAGGGTGATACAGCTATCTGAGGACAGATTTGAACTCAGGTCTTCCTGACTTCAAATCTCTGTTCTATCTACTGTACCATCTAGCTTCCTCTAGATAAAAAAAGAAAATTACATGGAAACATCATTAATAAATAATTAAACAAAAATATTAACATACTGGCAAATAAAATATCATTATTCTATCCCAGACTGCGTCAGTTCTTCTGTAACTTAGAAGTTTTAACAGAAAAGACAGATTGACTAGGTTTTGTTACAGATACATTTTAATTCATTCATTAACTCAGTGACTAGCATCTTTGTATCAATGAACATTAATTAACTTTTACAAAGGACTACTTAACAAGAAGATATAACAAAAACAGAAGTATAAACTTGTTTCTGAACTTGGTTCACACTCTCTACCACATAACCTTGGTCCCTGGAGAGAATGTATTCAAACATAAAGTGGTTGCTAGAAAGCATTTACCTGAAGTGCACTTCCCAGTATTTGTTGGAGTAGCCATTTTGGCTCTGGGGTTTGGGAGGTGGTGTGTTAGTCCAGTGCTAGGCTGGTTCCTTGTTGTTCTTTGGTTGAATGGGTTTAACAAATTTGGTTGCTCACAAACTCTTTCATGGACACTAGTTCCTGGATCTTTAGTGGTTTTCTTGAATTTTTGATGCTCTAAAGGCCTGCAGGAAGACCTAGTCTACTCCATATCCCAACTACTCCTTCACCTAAGGCAAGAAAAAATAGGTACACCAGGAACTGAAGCAACAGTAGGGCCATTTTCTCATGTTTTCATGTCCACTTGAATGGGGATAGTAGGCCATTATTTCTATCTCTTTCTTTTCTTAACTAAGTACTTACAGCAATCCTTCCCCCTTCACACCACCATAGTCAGGCAAAGAAAGAGAACAAGGTCAAGTAACTGGAGCCTTTTATACACATGCTCAGTTCTAGGTCAGAATCAAAACTCCTTTCCTTATCATATGGTAAGCAGACCAGAAACAGTTATAGACTACCTACACATACTCTGAAGTCTAGATTGGGGATTGTATTAAGCTGATAATGATGAAAATACTAGTAAGAGTGGAGTTCTTATTGGCCAGTCCTCTGTTATATTTTTCCCAGTTACCCCAACATGTTGTTGTCTCAAGGGTTATATGCCCCTTCATCACGGACACACCATCTCTCCTGTTCTTGCTGATGAAACAATATTTCAATTTTCCCCATCCCTTGAACATTTTCCACTATAAATCATAAGAGTGGGAACTAATTGCTACTCTGTAATAGATGTCAAAGAGGGGAGAGAGAAGGAAGAAACTTCGGTGGTTTGATGGATACATATCATCTATTAAAATAATACCTCCAGATGTATAGATTGCAGTCCATCCCTACCTTTTCATCCTGGATGATTACTATATATGTCCTCCCATAAATCCTTCAGAGGTGTTATATCCAGGCTCCTAGGGTATAGAGTGTATTCAAAAAAGACTAGTACCTCTAGTGTGAGAGTTGCTGAGCCCTTTTCAGGACTGCTTTTCACCTTTGGTGTCCACCTGAACCATCTAACTCTTACCTGTGGCTCCAAGAAGCTGCAGTATGCAAAGCAGCCACACCCCAGTAAGCTATTTCAGCAGCCAGGTTAAACCAGGTTGAGTGTAACAGAGGGGTCTCAAACCTGTTGGTGAGTTGGAAGGTGACTATCCCAACTATGTGAATTTGTTCCAACAGCCATGAAGGCAGCTTATGTAGGTACTGTGAACCTCTCAAAGCCTGGTTAGACATTGAAGATACCAAGGTCATCCACTGCATCTTGAACCGTCACCATCAGTCTTGACTATGTCTTTCGACTTAACTTTTATGACTCTAGAAGAAAGAGTGAGGCTGATGACATCATGAAATTCTGCCTCACTTAAATCCAATTTACACATGAATCAAGAGACATCACCTATACCATGTTACCATTTTTACCTATCTCAAAGTCTTGTGGCAACAGGCAAGTGATGAAAAAGCAGTCATGGATCCACCGGGATCTGTAGCCACAATCCTGCACACAGGCAGCCCAGGCAATAAGGTTGTCTTCTTCCTGGAAGCAAGTGGGATTTGGCAGGCCCCTGGGTATCTGAGTAGCCTTTTAAGGATTGCATGACCCACCTCCTGGTGAGGAAGAAGCTAGAACAGGTGCCCTAAAAATTGCTTACCCAATCCTGGCCTGATTACTGCAGCAGGTGGGGAATCCCACCCTGTGGTTGAAACACAAAAAAATGCACAAAAACTTCTGCAAAGACTATTCCACTCACCATCAGTACATGGAATGTGCACACCCTTATAGACAACACAAAATCCAATGGACCTGAAAGATGAACAGCTCTGTTGTGAGAGAAACTCAGCAGGCATCTCATCCCAATAGTAGCCCTAAGTGAAACAAGGCTGGCAAATGTAGGCCACCTTGCTGAAGTCTGAGCTGGATAGACATTTTTCTGTCTGGTCTCAGAGAAGGAGAATGCTGGTGTAGGTTTTGCATTAAAAACTAATCTAGTCAAGAAGTTTGTATGTCTATCAAAAGGAGTGAACAATAGACTCATGACAACGTGATTGCCACTTGCAGGAAAATGCCATGCCACAATCATCAGGCCTTATGTTTCCACCATGATGAACTCTGATGATGTCAAAGAAAAATTTTATGAAGACCTGGAGACCTTTATCATCAATATGTCAAAAGGGGAGAAGTTTATAATTCTAGGAGACTTTAATGCTAGAAGAGGCTTAGACTACCAGACATGGCAGGGAGTCCTTGGGAGGAATAGAGTTGGAAACAGCAAAAGCAATGGTCACTTACTAATGAAGACTTGTGTATCTCATGACCTTCTCATCACCAGCACTGTCTTCCATTTACCTAAATGCAAGAAAACTTTGTGGATGCCCCCTGGCAGCAAACATTGCCGTTTAACAGACTATGTCATTGAAAGGAGAAGATACAGACAGGATGTGAGGATACAGAAGGCAATGTGTGGTTCAGATGATGATAGACTTATCCATTCCAAGCTAAATATTCACATTCAACAAAAGTAGTGGCCCCAAGGCAAAATGATTACCAGAGGAATTAATGTCAACAGATTAGAGGATTTCTCTGATCAGGAACAATTTGTTGCTAACTTGTAGCCAACACATACTTGGCAACAGTGGAGCAGAGAAAGAGGGGGCAGCTTTTAGAGATTTGGTGTACAATACTGCATTTGATCGTCTGGGCCAGAACACTTGTAAGCATCAAGACTAGTCTGACAAAAATGATGGGGAATTCAGAAACCGATAATGTCAAAATTTGGTTGTCTAGAGAAATTCACCAGCATTGTATGTTAATTTACCTATCTCAAAGGCATGCTGGCCTGGGTTCTGGATAATGGACAATGCTCTCGTGCTTTCCCAGTCACCAAAGTAGTGAAACAAGGCTATGTGTTTGTTCCCATTCTTTTTAGCAGGGACCAGGGTGGTGAGGAAGGGGGAAAAATTTAAAACTCAAAATCTCATAAAAGTGAATGTTGAAAACTAAAAATAAATAGACCCACCAAAATAAAAAGAAAGAAAGAAAAAATAGTAAGGAGGTTAGCTCACAAAATGACTCATGAGCACCAAGAAGACTTGCATGTAAACAACCTGAATAGTTCTATTTTATGAAAAAGTAACAGTATAGAAGGACACTTTGCACTGCTTTGCCATTGTTAGAAGCACAAACACAATTGATACTGAAATTTGGGTATCAAAAGAAGTTTATTGAGGAGAAGTTCAGAGAAATTGAGCACCTCTGTCTAGAAGCGAGCCCCACCCTTTATCAAGAAGAGGGAGAGCTAAATACAGAAGCGAGAAAAGCTTTATACCATTAGTCTGGCGCAGGTACCTCCCTTCAGAGGAAAAGTTGGTCCATTCTCGGGTTACAATCTTCCTCATATGCCAATTAAATATTTCTCCTAAGCATGACTCCCTCCCTTCATCATGTATTATCATGCATTACATGTTCTATTAATGAGGTTCTAATTCTATGTGGGGTGTGTAATATCATATGCATGAGGTTTATTATGTATACACAATAGTACTTTTAGGCTACTAGGTCATTGAGGCCTACTGGTTTAAACCAAATCAGTCCTTATCCTAGTCTGAGGGTCTCTCAAGTATGCTACCTGCCTTCTGATTGATGGGGCCCATCTATTGTCTGCTAACTTCCATTTATCAGTCTTACTTCAGTAATTTCTAGCATTTCTGTGGAAACTTAACTCTTTGTTATCTCTCACACCATGAAAATGGAAATAAATTGAATAAAGGAGAATCCCTCATGTTTGAGGATGAAAAAGAACCTCTGCTACATAAGCATACCATGCTACAGAACTCACTGCTTGTTATTATTTCATTTTGTGGGATATAATATGACCTATAATGAACAGAAAGCTAATAAAATGATGGCTTTCATAAATATTTTTTTAAAAAGCATGATGTTTTCAGCCATGTTGTCAAATGCCTTCAGTGAGGACAAACACCACATCAAGGTCAGCTACCACACTGATGGTAAATTTTCAACTTGAAAAGGCTATAAGTCAAGAGTAAAGTGGAGGGAGAGTTGGTACATGATTTTTTGTTTGCAGATGATTGTGCACTCAATGCGCCCTCTGAAACTGAGATGCAAGCAAGTATGGATTGATTCTCTGCTACTTGTGCTAATTTTATCCTAACAATTAACATCAAGAAAACACAGGTGCTCCATCAGCCAGCACTATTTCATTCATCCATCCATTGAGCCATCGGTTACAGCAAATGGAGAAGTTTTGAATACTATGGATAAGTTCACTTACTTTGCCAGTATGCTTTCTAGAGACATACACGTTGATAATGAGGTTGATGCATGCATTTGCCAGAGATAGCTCAGTGTTTGGGAGACTCCAAAGGAAAGTGTGGGAGAGAAGAGGTGTTAGACTGACTACCAAACTAAAGGCCTACAGAGCTGTTGTGCTGACTTCATTGTTGTATGCCTGTGAAACTTGGACAGTATACCAGCTCCATGCCAGGAAACTGAATCACTTCCTTTTGAATTGTCTTAAGAAGATTCTGAAGATCACCTGGCAAGATAAAATACTGAGATCCTTTCTTGAACTAACCTGCCAAACATTCAAATTCTACTGCAGAGAGCACAACTCCAATGGGCTGGTTGCTTTGTTTGAGTGCCAAATGTATGTTTGCATAAAACACTGTTTTATGAAGAACTCACATAGAGCAAGAGTTCACATGGTGGTCAGAAAAAGCAATACAAGGACACTCTCAAGGTCTCTCTTAACAACTTCAGAATTGGCATAGGAGACGCTGGCACAGGATTTCTCAGCATGGTGTGTCCTCATCAGAGAAAGTGCTGTGTTCTATGAGCAAAGCAGAATTGAAGTAGCTCAAAAGAAGCATGAGATGTACAAATTTAGAGAATCCACCCCAAATGTTCACATGGACTATTTGTGCCCAACCTGTCTGTAGAACATTCTGAGCTCATGTTAGTCTGACCAGCCACAGTAAGATGCACTGCAACTTGACTGTAACATAATGATGTCATTTTGATCCTCTTTGAGAGCAAAGGACAACAACTGCACCATCCAGGCTCCTAGATCTCTTGACACTATGTGGATGCCAGTGGATCCCACAGGTTTTCCACTGGTGATCTCTTGCTTTCACTACATGATTGGCACACCTCATTTTCAGATAATACAAATCTCTGATTATATCTTATCTGTTGTTTCTCCTGTTCCTCAGCCTGTTCATCACTACCATATATCTCTTTATTTGTTTTTGTTTTTAATTAAAATTTTATTGATGGTTCTGTGAAGAGATCCCAAATGTGGAACAGAGAATACTGACTTTTTGCGGGGTGAAGGAATGTACCAATTACTGGCAATTTTGCTCACTACTCAGTGTTGGGTCGCAGATCCAGGGAAGTGTCATCCTATTTGTCTTTTGCTCTTTGTAACTAAATTCCTTGAAAAGGATGTCTACAATAGGTAGATACTGACCTCCATCTCCAACTTCCTTTCAGATATCTCAAACTAAATGCCCAGTAGACATCTTAAACTCAATATGTCCGAAACAGAACCCCCTCCTACATTCCCTATTACTGTAGAGGGCAACACCATCTTCCCAGTCCCTCAGGCTTGCGACCTAAGAGTCATTCTGGATTCCTCACTGATCTGTTACATTCTATATCTAACCAGTTGCCAAGGACTGCTGATTTCATCTTTACAGCATCTCCTGATTAGGTCCCCTTCTCTCATCTGACACTGCTACCACTCTAGTGTAGGCCCCTATCACCTCATGTCTGCATTACTGCAATAGCCTGTTGGTAGGTCTGCCTGCCTCAATTCTCTCCACACTCCAACCCATTTGCCATTCAGCCATTATAGTGATTTTCCTAAAGTCCAGGTCTTATCAGATCCTCCCCCACCCGCACCCCCAATAAACTCCAGTGGCTTCATATTGCCTACAAGCACAAATACAAAATATTCTGGCATTCAAAGTCCTTCAAAATCTAGCCCCCTCCTACCTTTCCAGCCTTCTTACACCTTACTGCTCCACACATATTCTTAAATCCAGTGACGCTGGCCTCCTGACAATTCCATGAACCAGACATTCCATTTCTTGACACTAAGTATTCTCTCTGACTGTCCCCCATTCCTGAAATGCTTTCCCTGCTTTACTCTGACTACTGAACTCCCTGGTTCCCTCTAAGTATGAACTGAAATTCTACCCTCTATAAGAAGCCTCTTCAATTCCAGTGCTTTCTCTCCATTAATTATTTCCTATTTATCCTGTAAATAGCTTGCTTTGTCTATATTTGTTTTCATGCTTTCTCCACCCATTAGATTGTAAGCTCCTTGAGGGTAGGAACTGTCTTTTGCCTCTTTTTGTATCCTGAATGCTTAGCACAGTTCCTGGTACATAGTAAGTGCTTAATAAATGTTTATTGAATTGAATTGGCGAAGGAGGGAAACCTAATTTAGGGGTTGCATTCTGGGCAAGGAATGGACATTGGCCCTAGGCCGTGTGCTGTGCATCAAGTACAGAAAAAAGCAATAACTATTTGGTTCTGAATCTAACCCTGCCCCTAAGATAGGAAGTCCAAAGTCAGGAAGTAAAGCTCATTGAAAAATGAGTGCCCAAAAAAATAATCTTATCATGAAGAGCTATTATAAGTGAGAGGGCTATTCAGGATACAAACCTAGAAGAATGGAATGATTACCAAAACATCTACATTAAGAGCCCCAAAGAAATCACAAGTTGGGGCAAAATTCAACTAGAACTCCTGGAAGAGATGAAGCAAAAGTTTTAAAAAGAGTTTTAAAATGATTTTATAATTTAAATGAGAGTGTTAGAGAAAATAATTGAAAAATAAATGAGAGCTATGGAAAAAAGAGTTGGAAAAAGAATTAACTCAGCAAAAGAAGTACAAAAATTTATCCAAATAACTTACTGAAACTTATCAAGAGTTATTGAAAATAACAATTGACCAAATAGAAATTAGTAACTATAGGAGACAAAAAGAAATATTAGTCAAAAGACTGAAAAAAATAGAAGAATGCTTAAGATATCTCATATCAAAAACAACTGACCTGGATATCAGATTGAGGAGAAAAAAAAATGTAAGACTCTTTGAATTCTATGACCAAAAAACCCTACATGTCAAATGTCAGGAAATCTTAAAAGAAAACTGCCCAGATCTCTTGGAACTAGAGAACAAAGTGAAAACAGAAAAAAAAAACCACCAGTCACCTCCTGAAAGAAACCCCAAAATTAAATCTTCCAGGAATATTATAATCAAAATCTAGAGCTTACCAGTAAAAGAAAAATACTGCAACCTGCCATAAAGAAATAATTTAAATATCAAAGAACCATGGCTAGAGTGACACAGAATTTAGTAGTCATAACCTAAAGGGAGAGGAGAACTTGTATTATATTTCAAAATGCAAAAAATAGAGACTAATGATTGGGAATAACTTACACAGAAAAACTGAGCATGATCAATCCAACAGTGGGAATACACTTTTAATGAAATATATTTCAATACATTCTTAATGAAAAGACCAAAACTGCATAGAAACATTGAAATACAAATACAGGAGGCAAGAAGAACATGAAAAAACAAATATGAACTAGCACTCATGAGAGACTAAACAAAGATGCACTGATTACATTCTAATACGAAGAGATGATACATGTTTCTTTTCAGAACCTCATCATTATCAGGGGACATAGAAGGAATCTAATAAGATTAAAGCCTGGGAGTGTTTTTGTGATGTCTTGATGATTTTAAAAGAAGAAAAGAAGAATGAAAGGAATTAATGGAGGTGGGGAAAGGGAGAGGAAAGGTGAGAGAAATTATGTCACATAATATGGATGTGCAAGCAGAAGAATATACAAAAAGGAAGGAATTGGGGGGGGGAACAGATATTTGAATCTCACTTTCAATTGAACTAGTAAAAGTAAGGAGGAACACACACACATAGAAAAAAACACACACACAGTTGGGTATAGAAATGTATTTCACTTAGGAAAAAGAACAAATGGGAAGGAGAAAAAGGAGAGTTGGGAATGAGAAGAAGGGTATATTAAAGAAGGAATTTATCCTAAGAAAAACAAACTGTAACAATGGACAATGGGTCAAGTAGAGAGATTTAACTGGAAAGAAAAAAATTATAAGTTGTCATTGGGCTCTGGGTGAGAACGAGAAGACAAACAAATGAACAGAAGCAAATTTCATCAGACAGAGCCCTGGTGCTGGGTAGACTCCTCTCTCATCACCTTCTTTTTTATTTGAACTTTATTTATTTTATTCTGAACTTAATAAAACAAGCATTTACATAATATAGTAGAATAGAAAAAAGATGATTGCACATAAAACTGCAAATCTATTATGTACAACTTAGTGTTCCTTTTAAATATTTAATAGAGTTATCATGTGATTTTCTTCTGCCTTTTTTTTTTCTTCCCTTCCCCCTCACCCAGAGATGGCTACCATAAGTACAAATATGGGTGTAAGTATACACACACACACACACACACACACACACACACACACACACACACACACATACACACACACTATATATACACACATATGCATATAGATATGTAAAATGATTCTATGCATATGCCTACTGAACAATTCTTTCTCTGGATGCAGATGGCATCTTCATAGGTTCTTCATAGTTTATTTGGGTATTTATAATAATCAAAATGACATAGTTGCTCAAAGTTGTTCTTAATATTGCTGTTCTCATAAAGAGGGGCAGGAAACTCTGATCAACATAGGGACCCACTACTTTTCCAGAGCACTCATGATGAAATATGTTACCTACCTCCTAACAGAGAAATGATGGACTCAGACCAAGAAACATATTTTTTGAACATGACCCATGCAGGAATTTTTTTTGCTTGCCAATGCATATTTATTGCAAGGGTTTTGTTTTTCTTTCTTTTTCAAAACATATTGGGAGGGGGCAGAGGTGAGAGGGAGAGAAAGTAGATTTTCACCAACTGAAAAAAGTTAATTTGAGTTTTTAAAAAAGGGTTTAGGTTGAATGCAGCTAAGATTATTTCTAGGTTACTGAAAAAAAAATTTGCAGCAAGTTTCTCTAAAAAAAAGTCTCATTTCCAAGACAAATAAGGAACAGAGTCAAATATGTGAGAATAAGAACTACTCTCTAATTGATTTCAAATTTCAAAAGTGATTTCAAAGCAACTTGGTATAGTGGCAACCACACTGGTATACACAGGATGGCTGTTAGCACAAGTTCTTAGATCTGCTTTACTAGGAAAGATAACTGTTTAAAGGATCAACAATTGTTAATTACATTCACTAGTTCAGGGGAAAAGTCAGCACCCTGAACTTCAGAGAAAATACAAGCAGAAAAATAAATGCCAACAGACAGGGTTCTGACTGCCTGAATCAACTATATACACTTTACATACATCCCTGGATTGAGAGAGCCTTTACATCTGAGCAGTCAGGGAGCTCTGAACTTACCAACACTCAGAATTTCAACCAGAGAATCACAAGATCCTTCTCACAAGCAAGCCCCCAAAGCAATATAGCAACTCTGAGAATATATACACTTCTCAGAGCCAGAAGGCATCACAACTCTTGGGACTCAGTGCCTAATTAGAAATTAGCAAGGTGTGAAAAAGGCATGAAAGCCTTCTTACAAGCAAGCCTCCCCCAAGCAAACTTCCTTTAATGGGCTCCACCTGAGGCCCATTAATGGGCAGGGAAGATCTTAAATTCCATTAACATTACACCTGGGAAGATTTATATGAACTAATACAGAATGAAGTGAGCAGAACTAGGGCAACAATTTATATATTAATGGCATTGCAAAAACAAACAGTTTTGAAAGACTTAAAAATGCCAGTCAATGCAATGACTAACCACTATTCCAGAAGACTAAGAATGAAGAATGCTACCCACTTTCTACCAGGGAGGGGATGGACTCAACATGCAGAATGAGATACACATTTTTATGCATACTTTTACAAGTATTTACTTTTTCCTTTTATCAATGCAGGAGGAAATGGGAAGAAAATATAAATTCTTATTAATTAAAATTAATAAATATATAAATAATTTCAAAATATTACTGAAATCTTTTGCTTCTGTATCACATCTACTTCCAAATATATAACTCTGTCTCTACCTCTCCTCTTTTCTTGTAACAAAGTTGTTGTTTTTAATAGTTCAGCAAAGTGAACAAATATATAGACCATGTCTGATAGCATATACAATACTCCCTGGATCTTCAATTAAAGGAGGGAGGTACATTTTTTCATCTCCTTTCTGGGCCTGGGTGTATCCAAGTTTACATTTACATTTAGCCCCCGTTATGTACATTTTGTATATATTTTCACATGTAGATATTGTTTCCTTTGATAGAATGTTAGCTTCTTTATGACAGGTCCTGTTTCATTTTTGTCTTTGTACTTCCACCATAGAGTCAGGTGTATAAAGTGCTTGATAAATGCTTGTTGATTATTTCATTAATAGTTCCCTTTTTTTTTCTCTTGTGAAATTTTTGTTTGTTTGTTTTTGCTTTTTGGAGGGGGGAGTTTAGGGTAATTGGGGTTAAGTGACTTGCCCAAGGTCACATGACTAGGGGTGTGTGTGTGTGTGTGTGTGTGTGTGTGTGTGTGTGTGTGTGTTAAGTATCTGAGGATGGATTTGAACTCATGTCCTCCTGACTCCAGGGCTGGTACTCTATTCACTGCACCACCTAGCATCCTCTCTTGTGAAATTTTTTTTGGCTTATTTGATTTTCAAAAAAGTTTCCTTGTTTCTTTGTGTCATTGTGTCTTCCAGGGAAATAGTTTTGTTGTTGTTCCCACAACAACCATTTGTATATATTTTCCATAAAGGTTACTAAAATGTTGAATTTCATCAACATCTTATCCTGAGTTTTTTGTCACCCTTTTTTTAAGCTCATGTTGTGATACAAACACACCCACCACACACACATATGCACACATATATACAACATATGTATGTTTGTGATTATATTTCTTCCTTCAGTGTATTCATATTCTTTTTTGTGTGTCCTGAGAAAATTCTAGTTTGATTTCCAGTGCTTATGTTGATATTTCTTACTAGTTTTCTTTTATCATTTCTTCTTCAATTTTTAAAATATGTAATATTTCTTCATTTTATTTAATTCCTTTTTTTTTTTTCATTTTTGAGTCTTTTAAAAAAAATTTAAACAAGTCATTTGGAAGGGGGTAGTTCCAGTAGTTTTGCTCTCGTAATAAGTTTAGAACCCAGCAATAAGAACCATAACTAGGAGTTCCAGTGCCAGAGAAAATGTGTGTGTGTGTGTGTGTGTGTGTGTTTTTACTAAAGAGAGTAAAATAAGAGTATTGGCAGCAATCTTCTCTGCAGATCCCCACCACACCCCTTCCATTAATCTCAAGCATTTCAACCACACGATGGTAAGTCAGCAGACCAGCCAGTGTATCCAGGGTAAATTGCCTTAGTGTGCAAATGATCATGTATGTTATAAGCTATGGTAGGGTGAGAGTAGGCTTGTTTGATGGCTAGTCTTTGCAAAGGAGGTAGGGGTAGGGGATAGGGAAGAAGGACACTATCTAGAAGATCTGAGGGAAAATCCTGGCTGTTCTCAAGCTTGTTCCAGCTTTGCTCTCTAGTAAAGTGTCCCAGCAACCTATCCTTGGCATTCTGTTGTTTGATATTTTCATCGATGTCTTAAAATACATAGATGACACACTTGTCAAAGTTTCAGATTAGAATAGCTGACCACCTGAATGGTAGAGTCAGGATACAAACAGATTTTGACAGATAAGGACAGGTCACCAAATGTAATGGGTGGAAATTCAGTAGGGATTATTGCACAATCTTATACCAGGGTTAGAGAAATTAATTTCTAAAGTATAAGATGTGTGGGGCAGCTAGGTGGTGCAGTGAATAGAGTACCAGCCCTGGAGTCAGGAGGACCTGAGTTCAAATCCTCAGTCACTTGCCGTGTGACCTTGGGCAAGTCATTTAGCACAATTGTCCTGCTTTACCCCCTCCAAAAAAAGCAGAAAAAAAAAATTTAAAGTACAAGATGTGGGAGGTGTGGCTTCATAGTGGTTCATGAGGAAAATATCTGGGCCCTTTAGTTATTACTCCAGGCTTGATAAGTCAACAGTTTAACATGATAGCCAAAAGAGTCAATGTGATATTATTGCACTGTTCTAAGAGGAAAATCAGCTTCAGGATTTGGTTAGTGACAGTTCTACTATAATATACTCTGGTCAAACTGAAGCTGGAGAGTTATGTTCAGGTTTGGGCACTGCATTTTAGGAAAGACATTGATAAGCTAGAAAGGCAATCAATATGACAAAGGGCCTTGACATCATATTAGATGAAGGTAGATAGAAAAGTAGAAAGATGGATATATAGAAAGGTAATAGATGGATGGGTAAATAGATAAATCATTTATTAAATGCTGCACTGTGCTAAGGATACAAAGGAGACAACACATAAAGGAGAACTGGAAAGGGGTGGAAACAGACAACCATGGTGGAATGACTGGAGACATGCTATAGAGGCCTGAGACTCAGCAAACTAAGGCCAAACTGTACAATTTTTTTACTGGAGAGGGAATGGAAGTGATGACCCAAGTGGAGCCAACATAGCTGGAGATGTCTGGACTTGTTAAAGGAATGGAGGATATTTAGCCTCAAGTGAAGAAGATCTAGGGGGTACACAATAGTTATATTCAAACATGTGAAAGATTTTCACATGCAAAATTAGTTTTAGGGCAACTAGGTGGCACAGTAAATAGAGCACTGACCCTGGAGTCAGGAGAACCTGAGTTCAAATTTGACCTCAGACACTTGACATACTTACTAGCTGTGTGACCTTGGGCAAGTCACTTAACCCCAATTGCCTTGCCTTCTGCCCTCCAAAAAAAAAAAGGAAAATTAGTTTTTTTCTGCCTCAGAAGGCAGAACTAGCAGCAATGGGCAAAATTTAAAGGGAAGCAAATATAGCTCGATGTTAGCAATAACTTCCTAATAATTAGGCCCATTCAAGAATGGAATATCACACAGACTATTTGTAAAGAAAGTATTATAAAAATCTTAAAGTGCTCCGTAAAATGAGTTTTCATTAATACTCCAATGCACCCGAGGATTTTCTGGATACAAAATCAATCAATCAGTGAATCAATCAACATTTGTTAAATACCTATTATGTATCAGGCACTGTACTTAGTGCTGGGGATACAAAAAGAGGCAAAAAACACAACATGCAAACAAATATAGAAAAAGCAAGCTATAGATAGGATTAATAGGCAATAATTTGCAGATGGAAGTCATTGGAATTAAAAGGGGTTGGGGAAGGCTTCCCATAATAAGGTGGAATTTTAGCTGGGATTTAAAGGAAGCCAGGGAGGTAAGAAGATGGAGCTGAGGAGGGAAAGAGTGTCCCAGGTATTGAGGATAAGTAGAGAGAATGCTCAGAACAGAGATGGAATATCTTATTCTTGAAAAGATCAGGAAGCCTGTGTCACTGGATCCAAGACCATGTGTTAAGGAGTAAGGTGTAAGAAAACTGGAAAGATAGGAAAAGGGCTAGGTTTTGAAGGATTTTAAATACCAGAGTGTTTTGTACTGTTCCTGAAGGCAATAGGAAGCCACTGGAAATTTATTGTGGAAGTGCTTGTGTTTCAGGAAAATCATTAGCCACCACACAGTGGCTAAAAGGAGGATGGATCAGAATGTGAAGAAACTTGAAGCAGGTAGACCCATCAGCGGGCTATTGTAGTAATCAAGGTATGAGGTGATGAGAGCCTGCACCAGAGTGGTAGCAGTATCAGAGGAGGGAAGGGGGCACATCTGAGAGATTGCAAAGGTGAAATTGACAGATTTTGGCAAGTGCTTAGATATGGAGCGTGAGAGTTAGTGAGGAATCCAAAGTGACCCCCATATTGCAAACCTTAGGGACTAGGAGGATGGTGTTGCCTTCTACACTAACAGGGAAAATTGTGGGGAAGGAAATAGGAGTTAGGGGGAAAGACAATGAGTTCTGTTTTGGACATATGGAGTGTAAAATGTCTACTGGGTATCTAGTTTTAGATGTCTAAAAGGCAATTAGAGACTCAGATTGACAGTCAACAAAGAGACTATGGCAGGAAAGGTAGATTTGAAAATCAGCAGCATGGAAATGGTAGTTAAATCCATGGGAGGTGAGGCCCATAAGGATCAATCCATATTTGTAGTATCTGTATGTCCTTCTTGGTTCTACACATAGGCCTACATTAGGATCTTCTCCACTTGAGGCTAAATAGCCTCTCCCAAATCTCACCTACTCTGTAGTGAATTTCTCTGTATTCTTTTGTTTGGAGAATGGAGGAGTAAACAAAGGGTTCATGGTAGAGTGCAACCCAAAGAAGAGTGAGACATAGCTTGCCCGAGCACCTTCCTTAAATGGAGATTCTGGGAGGAGTTGTCCACACAGAGGGAGAGGCCTCATAAAGGAGTCTTTCCAGTATGTGAATTCCAAGGTTGGAGTGAGGCTTTAGATAGAAGAGCTAGGACATGGTAGAGGAAGTTTGGAGTGAAGCCTGGAAAGGAATGACAAGTGATTGATAATTTAGGGGAAAAGAGGATAGCTTGCCCTGAGTTTCCCTACTTTGTTAAGATTTCAACATATACTTTTGTGTTTGCCAAGATACCTTTTAGCCTGGTTCATAAATCCTTCCTTACCACCAACCTGGGTGTAGTGAACTGTAAAAAACCTTAATAATAATTGCCTTTAGCATGGCCAGATGTGGAAATATTGCATCTGGGAGATGTCTCCTCCTCTTGAAACTTCTCTCTTTCCCCTAAACATGAATGAAATAATTATTCTGGTCAACACTCATTCAGTACATTAGGAAGTAAATTTGCAGAAAGGGACTTGCATGTTTTTGGAGTATAAGCTTTTCTCCTTCCTGACTAGAATCAGATTTTCCCTGCATGAAATCCTATGGAATACCCACATTAAAACTATTCAAGTCTGAAGAATGACCTCACGCTGTTTATGATCTGAATGAAATATGTGTGGACTGGATTTCTTTTCTAACTAAACCTCATTGTTACTATAGATTGCTCAATGAATCTTGAGTTATTCTTAGCAAATTCTATAAGTTGCCTGGAAAACATCCATCAGATCACAGTACAGTGACTGAAGTGGAAGGAATATGAACAGTGCTTAAGAAATTCATTAAATTGTCACTGTCCCTTAGAAAAGTGACATTATTATAAATATGTCATGAAGATCTCTGTACATTACAAATACTGTAAAACAACAATGCCTCTATCATTGTAGTCATTGCATCAGCTTGTTTAAAAAGACCTCATTTTTCCACACAACTTTCTAAGGATTAAAATTTAGTCATTCTGATGGGAAAAAAATATCTCATTTATCCTCTTCATAGTTCTCATTTATTACAGTGGAAATCAATAACTTAATTGGAATTTATTTGCTCTTCTTACCACCATCTAAATCATTGTTAAGTGAAACCAAATGATATACCTCTCTCCATGCTTAAATGGAAGTGCACATTCAATTTATTTTAAAACACATTTTGCAAAGCAACATCACTTTCGGAAAACGCTTAATAATTGTCTGGCAAATTATTCTCTTGTGGCCCAGGACTATACTTACTGTACTTAGGAGTATCCTGATTCAAGCTAACCCCAGGGAACTGAATCAGCAGCTAGTGACGTACATGGTTTGGAAGGAAGGAAACTGGGACTCCTCCATCCGCATTAGAAACTATAAAATAAGAGGCTCACATTAGTATACTTTCTACCCACCCACTCCACCAGCACCGTGCAGAATCTGAGAGTTCAACAGATTAATATAATTTTGTCCTGAAATACTTTTCCATATAATACTAAGAGAACCAAACCTAGCACAGATGGACATAGATCAGAACTGAAACTAGGGCATCATATGTCTGGAAAGATCTAGGTTTTTGGTCAGAAACCTTAATGGTCTTCCCCTCCCAGACTGATTTTTTTTTCCTAACTAGGCAAAAGAGACCATTTTTGGCCTCACTTCTTACCTCGCCTTAATCACTGAATGGGCATTGCCTCAGACAAACTGAGAACTGGGAAAAACCTTAGTTTAAAAAGGCCAAGGTCTCCCACTTCCCCGAGGGCCATCTCCAGTTGTCCTGATCTATTTCTTACCACTGGACCCAAGTGGCTCTTGAAGAGAGAATGAGGTTAGTGACTTTGCTCAGCCCTGACTCACTTAAATCCAATTTACTTGCAAGTCATAACATCATTTTCCTGATGTCATTGGTTCTCTTCTAGAAAGCAGGACAAACAACAATAAGAAGGTTTTACATGTATAGGACAACTCAAAGCCAGGGAGACTTGCTAGGTACAACAACCCAATAAAGGTAGAAATTTCACAGAATTTCAGTTCTGGAAGAAACTTTAGGCTCCATCTAGTTCAATTCATACCCCCAAAGGAGTCTTTAGGGAGCGATAATATATCTAACTGATGACTATCTAGTTTGGGCGTAAAGACCTCCTCTGATAAGAGGGAAAACAACAGTTCCCCAAAGTCAACCTATTTCACTTTTAAATATTTCTAAGTGTTGTATTTTATTATCATTAACTCAAATTCATCCCTTTGCAACTGTATTGCTCCAAGTTTTACTCTTTAAGACCAAAGAAATCAAGTCTATTATCTTTTCCATGTGACAGCCCTTCAGATACTTGAGTAAAGCCATTATGGTCCTTCCCTCCTGAATCTTCTTTTCTCTGTCTTCTTCAATGTATTCTTATTTGGTATGGACTAAAGGCAATTCACCATACTAGTTCATCCTGCTCTGGACACCCTCCATCTTAGTGATGATCACCTTAAACTGTGGAATCCAATACTGAACATAATGCTTCAGATCTCATTTGACCTGGGGAGAATATTCAGGGAACTATATCTATTTATTCCTGGAAATTATTTCTCTTGATGCAGCCCAAGATTGCATTTAGACTTAAAGTCCATTAATCCTCCGCCCGTCCTCCCACCCGGTTCTTTTTTTCCAGAAAAATCACTAAGCTTCCCATCTTCTGACTGTAAAGGTGATTTTTTGGACTCAAATCTAATATTTTGCATTTATCTATATTGAATTTCATCTTATTATATTGATCCCAGTGTTCTAGCCTGTCAAGATCTTTTTGTATCCTTACACTGTTGTCATCCAGTGAGTTACTAACTCAGTTTTGTGTTATCTGCAAAACATGATGCCCATGTTTTTTCTTTTTTTCTTTTTTTTTT
>CM053587.1:188276231-188309321 GCA_028646515.1 Pseudochirops corinnae
CTGACTTTAGTGGGAAGTATCTGTGTGCGTTTTTGAAGTTCTAGGTTGGTCCAGAGTCCTATTCCATGGGTATTTGGGGGTGGCTATGTGAGAGCTGTGATATATTGCTGCTGCTATGCCGCCATCTTGGCTCCGCCCCCCCCCATGTTTTTTCTTCAATACATTTATAAAAAGTGTTAAATACCATAAAGCTAAACACAAGACCCTGGGACACTCTCCTGGGGATTTCCTGCCAAACTGATGTGAGCCATTAAGTCTGTCCTTTGAATCTGACCATTCAACCAGTTACAAATCCATCCAATTGTATTATCTAGTTCATATATTTCCATCTTCTGTGCAAGAATATTATGATACACTTTATCAAATGTTTTTTCTAAACCCTAAGAGAGCTATATCTATAGCCTTTCTTTCACTTATTAGTTTAGTCATCCTATCCAAAAAGGAAAAAAGGGTAGTTTAGCATAGGCTGTCCTGGACAACATGACACTCTGCTGGTTCTGGTACTCACCATTTCCTTTGTAGATGCTCTTTAGTGATATGTTCTGGAAGTTTGCCTGGACAGAGATGGAAGGCAATGCCTCAACATGGATCCATTTGAGTTTCCTACTCCATTCACTTTCATTTAAATAGTAGACAAGAGGAATTTAAGGGATTGAGAAAACCCCACCTTGGACCTGATCCACTACAACTCTTATACAATTTTTGTCTGTGTGTCTGAGAAATGGTATGAGTATTCAGAACTCACATTAAGAGGCTAAATAAGATTTAAAAGGAATTTCTAATGTATCAAATATAGTCTCTGGACTCACTATTTGAGAGGCTAGGTACACCTTCCCCTCAAAGATCAAGGGATATCTCTGAGGGGTTAGGGCATCTCTTCCCTAAAAGTGTCAGCCTGAGCCCCCACTGTTAGTCACCAGTGATTAGCACCCCGGTTGCTTTTAACCAGTTACATCAATAAGCTTTTGAGAAAGGATATTTGTATTTTAAAAACATAGCAAGAAAAAAAGTATAAACATTGCTCCTTGGTACCTTGAAGAGTATACTTTCTCTTGTGCCACTTTGATCTGGGCTCAGACTTAAGTCAGTTTCTACATAGCATTGATCTCACCAATTTCACATCTAAATGTGGCATCACTGTCAGATGAATCCTTGTCTCAGCTCTGAATGGACTGTCTTCTGAAGGTCATTACTGTGGGCCGACAACAAAACCTGGCATAGATTCAATTCCTGGACCACCAGATGGCATTCTCTTCTGATCTTTTAAAACTCATAGGGACATAGTGTCCAATTTAGTTTTTTTTCCTAAAGCAAAAGAAAAAATGCCAGGGTAGTCAAAGAACTGTATTCATAGAGCAATTCACTTTATAGTATTGCCTCACACAAGATGTTTCCTGGCAGGAGGAAGTCAGCTGAAGAGAAGCTGAACCAATCAGAGGTGAGGCCAATGCTGACTAAGGCCTTTTGAATGTCCCTCTAGTTCTAAATCCTCATCCAGAGCCAATGAAAAGGCTCCTCTCCCAAACATGGTCAGCAGACTGCAACCAGCTACAGAATATCTGCACATGCTTCAAAGTCTCTCCCAGGCACATTCATTACCTTTGATCATGACTCCTGGAAGCAGGTGTCCCAGACTATTCAATGGGTGGAATCAATCACATCAGTAGTATTCTACATACTCTTAGGTACTGGGCCTACTGCACAAACCACCCACCTCCTTCCCCTCATGCTCCACCTCCTCCAGCTATACTGATCATAAATCATCTGGTTGTTTGGGAAAATGGACCTCCAATCAATTTTAGACAGAGAGTACAAAGATAAATTGAGTTCCTGTTGTCTCTACCTACCTGGTTTCATGTTCCATGTTCCAATATAGCTTGACCTCTAGAGTTAAAAGCCACACACAACTAAAACTTTGGGAATGGACGTATTCCCCCTTTAACAAAGTGAAAGTGGTTAAGGATTTCCTTGTGTTATCCAGGGTTATGAAAGACCTGACTTATTCACTAAAAGAGCTGAAGCTTAAGCCTCTAGACTCTGATCTAAAAGAGAGATGGTAAAGTACACTTCTCTTACGGAAAAGAGGAAATATATCAGTGAAAGAATCTAGGTAAAGACAGAAGCTAGAAGCAGTAAAAAGCTCCACAAACACGTCCTCAGAGCAAAGACTGACAGTAACCATGAGATCAGTGAAAGTCCCATCCAACAGAGATCTTGTGACCTACAATACAAGATGATGGAGAAGCAAGTCCAATGAGAGCAGAACCATGACATCACTAGAAAACATCGAGGGCCTCTTGCCATGAAAATTTTGGGGAAGAATTTGAGTGAATGGCATGCTTAGACACTAGGACAGATCAGAATGGTTTGTCGATTATTACAGCCAAGTGCAACATAGGAGTGTATGAAGAAATATGATCAGGGATAATCATGTGTGTACTTCCTTGTTCCAACCATCTTACAGCAAAAAGTGCTAGGTGGTGACCTGGGCAAGTAGGGGGATGTACTCTTTAACTGAAGGCACACAGACCCTTGGAGCCCAGGTCTACCTAAGGATTTCAGGCAAAAGGCCAGCTCTGGCATTTGTCACATTGCCAGAAGAGCAGTGGGGTCAGGAAACAAGGACCACTAGCAGAAAGGAGGGAGCTCTTAAAAATTAGCCAGGAAGGTCTACTCAGGATTAAGAAGGTGGCATTTTAACTATGCTACATCAGCAAGTTGGCTAGGGAGTTTTAGCAGCCAGTTCTAGAATTGGATGCAATTTAAACCTAAGCATACCAGAGTTGTATAACAGAAGAGTGTCCTAAGAGAGAGGGGTCATAGAGGCATTTGGTTGTTTAGCCCTTCAAGCTCAGACTTAAGTTGTATCTCCAGACATGTACGTTGGCTACATATTACTTCTTTGTATTCCTCTCCACATGCATTTCCTAGATATGTCCATTCTTTTCATTGATTATGTACATATTTGTGGTAGAGTAAACCCCAGGTTTATGAGGGAAATGATTCTATTGCTTTTTTTTTAAACTGCAATCTCATTAAATGCTTTTGACTTGAATTATGTCTTCCAAATTAGTACAAGTAAATACACTGATGGAAGTTTTTGAACTATGCTTTTTATTGGATGTGGAGCCTCAGAGAATAATCAAACCTGAACACGTTTTTCTGGAGACCCCACTGTGAGAGGGAGGATGCCCTAGGTGCTACACATGAAAATCTCAGGGAAGTGACAGGAAGCCTACAATTCAATATCACTTTCCCCATTCAACATTTGGAGTTCGACACTAGAGGTATACAACATGTACACATTTAGGTAAAAAAAACAAGGTAATTTGAGAAAAGAAAGAAGATAAATAACTGGAGGGATCAGGGAAGACTTCACAGAGGAGGTGAGACCTGAGCTGAACTTTGAAGAAACCTTGAGGCGGCTAGGTAGCATAGTGGATGTAGCAGTGGCCCTAGAGTCAAGAAGATCTGAGTTTAAATCTAGCCTCAGACACTAGTTGTGTGATCCTGGGCAAACCTCCTCTGCTTGCCTCAGTTTCCTCAACTGTAAAATGAGGGTATTACAGCACCTGGTTTGTAGAGTTGTTGTGAGGCTCAAAGGAGATAATATTCATAAAAATTCAATTTAATTAATATTTATTAAGAGCTTACTACATACCAGGCACTGTGCTAAGTTCTGTGGATACAAAAAGACAGTCCCTGTTCTCAGAGAGCTTACAATCTACTAGGGGAGACAACATGCATGCAAACAAATATAGACAAAGCAAGCCATAGACAGGATTAATAGGAAATAATTAGCAGAGGGAAAGCACTGGAATTGAGGTGTTGTGGTTTAAACCCAGGTGTTATTGCAGTGGGGGGGTGGCTAGGTGGCTCAGTGAATAAAGCACCGGCCGTGGAGTCAGGAGGACCTGAGTTCAAATGTGGCCTCAGACACTTAACACTCACTAGTCCTGTGACCTTGGGCAAGTCACTTAACTCCAACTGCCTTGCCTTGCCCCCTCCAAAAAGCAAAAAAAAAAAAAAGTTGAACTGTTTCGGTGGGGGCTTTGCCCACCCAAAAACTGTTGGGGTTTCATGATGTGTTCTGGTGGAACCATCTCAAAGAATTCAGAATCAGACCACCTCTAACCCAAGTATAGGCATTTATTGAGATTGACACCTCTCATGAAGTGAGCTAAGTTCCAAGAGAAACCAACAACTTCAGAGAGAGCGAGATAGATTTTTATAGGGTTAAGACGCTGATTATGCAATCAAAATTTACATAGAATATAGATATGATTAATATTAAAAAGGCAAGAGGAATTTGTTAAGAGATTAGGTGATGGAGGAGGCGTCCCATCTATGGTTTTAGTGGTTAAACATTCTGGTCGTGCTGCTCTCCAATTGGATAGCTATTGTGGTTCTGTCTGGTCAAGATAAATAGTTAGGTATTTTGGTCCTGTCTTGGGTTAGATGGATGATGTGATTGTGGATGAGTAAAAGAACACATCTGTTTCTGTGGAAATGGGTCTGGGGGCAGTGACTAGGCAGAGGCGGTCGCTGGGATCCCATCATATGGACATGCCTCCTATTCTGTGAGAACTAAGAGTTCATGGGTGCCCCTGTTGTTCTAGTGAGCTGTGAGGCATTGATGAAGGAGTTAGGAGATTGGCAGTGGGGGGGGTTTGGAGGGACCTAGGTAGGTACAGTGGGCCTGCTGTTCATTGGGGCCTATAATGAAGTTAGGATCTTGGGGCTGGGGCCACCTTTATTAAGATTCCATCAGTGTCAGGGAAGGTTTCCTGTAGAAGGTGGGATTTTAGCTGGGACATAAAAGAAACTAAGGAGATCAGTAGTCAGAGTAGAAGAGGGAGAGGGACAACCTGATGATTGTCAGAGAGAATACTCAGAGCTGAGAGATGACGTGTCTTATTTGTTGAACAGCAAGGAGGCCAGTGTCACTGGTTCAAAGGAGAGTAAGGGGTAAGAAGACTGGAAGGGTAGGAGGGGGCTAGATTATGAAGGGCTTTGAATGCCAAACAAAGCTTTTTAAATTTGATCCTGGAGGCAATAGGATGCCACTGGAATTTATTGAGTAGGAGAGTGACAAGATCAGACGCATGTTTTAGGAAACAGTTGAATGGAGAATGGGTTGAAATAGGGAGAGGCAGATCCACCAGCAGATTATTGTAGTAATCAAGACTTGAGGTGATAAAGGACAGCATAAAGTGGCACATAGAAGGCACCATATAAATTCTTCCCTACCTTCTCTCTTCTGTCTAGCTCCTCTGGAAGATAAAGATTCTAAGAGGCAGGGATGAGAAAAGAGTGCAGATCTCTGGGCATAGGATAGGGGTAGCTATTGCTTGTCTCTCTAGGAGTTCAGATATAAGTACTTGACTGCTATCATTGTTTTATAAATACAATTTATTTCTTTTATTTGAAGCCTACAAACCTGAGTACTTTTAAGGTAAAGCTGGTATTTCCTCCTCAAATTGCCTTTTTTTTTTTTTAACCTTGTACCTGTTGTATCCCTCTAATGGAATGTAAGCTTTTTGAAGGTGAGACTGTTTCATTTTTTCTTTGTAATCCTATGTCTAATACAGTGCCTTACATATACAGGGTGTTTAATAAATGTGGTTGTCTTTTTTTTTTTTCTGTCAAGGGCACCATTTATCTACTCCTCACTCTTATTCACCATACATGTTCAATAAGTTGTCAAATTTTGCCACTTCTTCCTCAATATCTCTCGCATCCATACCCTTCTCTCCACTAACACAGCACCACCCAGGTTCAGTTCTCATCATCTTTTGCCTCACTTATAGCAATAGACTCCTCCATTCAGCTGTCAGAGTGATGCTACTAACCTGCAGGTTGACCATGTCACTCCCCTATTTAATAAATTGTGATGGTTCCCTGTTACCTCTGAAATTAAATATAAAATTCTATGTTTGGCATTCAAAGTCCTTCATAATCTGCCTCTCCCCATACCTTTCCAGCTTTCTTACACATTGCATCCTTCCATATACTCTTTGATTCAGTGACAATGACCTCCTTGCTATTCCTTTTACAAGAAACTCCATTTCCTGATTCCTGGCATTTTCACTCTATGCTGGGAATGCTATCCCTTCTCATCTTTACCTCCTAGTCTCTCTGACTTCTTCCAAATCTCAGCTAAAAATCTCACCTTTTATAGTAAGCCTTTATAATTCCTCTTAATTCTAGTGCCTTCCCTCTGTTGATTATCTCCAATCTGGCCTCTGTGTATATAATTGTTTGCATATTGTCTCTCCCATTAGACTGTGAGCTCCTCGAGAGCAGGGACTGTGTTTTGCTTTTATTTGTATCTTCAATGCTTAGTACAGTACCTGGCAAATAGTAGGCATTTAATAAATGTTTATTGACTTCTAACTGATCGTCCTGTCTCAAGTCTTTCTCCTCCAATCCATCCTCAATACAGCTGACAAAGTGATTTTCCTAAAGCATAGGTTTGAGAATGTCACTTTCTTGTTTGATAAATTCCAGTGACTTCCTATTACGTCTAGAACCAAAAGCAAACTCCTCTACTTGGTGTTTAAAGTCCTTTATTTTTGTTGACTTTCTACATTTTGTAAGGGCTGCATATTTAGTTCACTAAACATCTCTTCTATTTTGTTCATTTAGTCATATATATGTATATACACACACATATAGGATATATGTATGTACACATATAACAAGAACGTATCATATATGTTTGTGTGTGCTTATACACATATATAAATTTTGGTAAAACTACAAATATGGTGCTGAGAAATATCTATATTTTTTAGAAGTTCCAGTCAGATGGTCTTTAAAGTTTAAATTCTTCAATAGTTTGGTTAGCTCTATATTTCCCCTTTAGTTTATATTTTTGTTTTAATTGTCCATTTCTGAGAGAGGGGTATTAAGGTCTCTTACTTTTATTGAATTATTATCTGTATCTTTTTGTAATTTATTTAATTTTTTCTTTATAAATTTAGATGCTGTATCATTTGGTGCATATATGTTTAGTATTAAAATGATTCATTATCTTTGAGGACAATATAATTTCATTGTTTATCTCTATTGGTATTGCAAAATTTTTATTTCTGCTTTGATAGCATGATTGCATCTCCTGTTTTTAATATATTTGCATAATACAAAGTAAGTTTTGTTTCAACCTCTTATTTTGATTCCACATTCTTCTTGTAAGTAAAAACCTGTATGTTTTTTCTTGTCTATTTTGTCAGTCTCTCATTTTATTGATTTATTTAACCCATCAAACATTTAAATTTGTGTTATTTGTTTCCCTCCATTTAATTATAGCATTTTAAATACATATATTTAAACATATTTTAAATGTATTTATATGTATATATTTTCTTTCTCTTTTAATTCAGTGCTTTGATCCCATTACTAGTTTTGTGACAGCTACTTTGATACAACCCTTTTCTATTCTCATTGGTTCTTTTCCACCCAGTCAACTCCTATTCCAGTTTTTTTTACCCATTCCCTAGTTTGAGGGTTTCATTTAAGTTATTTATTTATGTTTCTTTCTTTTATTTATTTGGTTATCTATTTTCTCCCCTTTAAACATTTTTTAATACTATTTTTTCCTCTCAGGCAAGTGGTTTAGTCAAAAGCTGCCCTCCCCCCATCTTTCTTCCTCTCCAGCTTATTTTGTTTGTTAATTTTTCTTCACCATTTTTTCAAAGAATGTCTTTGATTTATTCTCTTCCTTGATACTCTTCCATTCTTAATTACTCTGAAATTTTATTCCCTGATTTGTGGTCTATATCCTTATTTATTCCTTCTTTAATCTCTGCTTTCTGCCTGGAGTTAAAGCTTCTGAAGTATTAGGTTTCTCTTTCAACTAATTTCTGTGTTTTTGTCCTATTTTCTGTTGTATCTCATTCCTAGAAGTATCAATTACTGTCCCTATTTTCTGTTGTACCACATTCTTAGAGAAGTAGTATGGATAGATACCATACCTTGTGGCAAAAATTATCCTTTCTCCCAAATTGCATTATTCAATTCTTTCTCCTGATTACTAAATAATTGTTCTCCTTCCCATTTGGCATATCATCTCATTTTTAGTTCCATGTTTCCTCTTTGCTTCACTTTTTGAAGGGTCAGTTTCCCCTAGGAACTCATATATCTCTCCTCCTAGATCAGGATATTATTCATGGAGGCACTTTCTCTCCATCTCAGAGAAAGTTGTTCCTAATGCACCAACTACCCCTAGATTAAACTATAGTGAGGACCCCATTTCTCAGCCCAGGTATACCTCTTTTTCAACAAGAATACTCTCCAGTGGTTCCCTATTCCATTCCTTTACTTCAGACTCCCCATTTCATTCTCTCAATTTGAATCCCTCCTTTTTACTTCTTCCATTCTCTTGCAGCCTCTCTACTTGAGACTATAAGACTCATTATCCTTTTGATAGTCAGCCATGGCCTTGATAAAGGGACATTATCCATTCCTCTATGATCTCTACCTCTCATCTTCCCACCCTCTCACTCTGCAGTTTTGTTCTATAAAGTACGTTGAGTCATCTGTATATAGGTTGTGGGGTTTGGTCTATGATACTTCAATTCTGCTTCCTTACCTTCATATTTCCTGTTTCTTTAAAATCTATTTACATCTTCATCACCTTTTGTATTTTTATCTTTATCGTCACTCTTGCTTTTGTTAATTTTTTCTACCCCAGAGGTCAATCTTTCATTTATTTCCCTTGAAAAACCTTGGAGTTTTAAAAAAATACGTAGGGTAGTTTATTTTATTACTTATTCCTTCTCTGGTAATTATGCTTATTTGCCTTTCTCTTTCTGAAGTGCTAGCAAGTTGAATGTTCTGCTCCCATTTTTTTTTGTTGTTATTGTTGTTGCTGTTGCTGCAGGAATGTCTCAAATGCCTCTCTTTTGTTTAATATCCGTATTTTCTGTTGTTGATAATCAGGCTCATGTGTGCAGGATATGTCATTTTTGAATTGCTGCTTGAGCTCCTTTAGTTTATTTTTGGTTTGTCGGTATTTTAAAAAATATATTATTTTACTTCTTCCTGGGGCTTCTGTCGCGTATGAAATAATTTTGTGTTGTTTGAATTTCCTTCCCTTTATATTTGACTATTTGCAGAATTTCTTCTTTGGCATTGGAATTATTAAATTTAATCATTATGTGTCTTGTAGTTTGAAGTATAGGTTTTTGTTTTCTTTTGATTTTTCTGGAGATAATCCAAAGATTCTTTCTATTATAATTTTTTTTTTAAAAAGTATTCAGAAGTTATGAGCAGCTTTCTTCAATTATTTCTTTCATTCTAGTTTACCTTAGGAGTTCTTAATGTGTATTAGTTTCAGTGAGTATAAGAACTTGGACAGGAAAAACATTGCATGTTTATTTTCACTAACCTCTAACTGCAATTTAGCATTTCCTTCAAATATGAATGTAGGCAAAAACCCACCGTTTTAACAGTACTTGTGTCTTTGTCACCAGTAGATGTCACAAATATCTTTATATAATATTATAGCTGTTGCACATCTCAAAATGTCATTTGTGCTTATCATTACTGTGAAATGTAGTTATTAGATTGCTGCTAAATCAGATATGATCATATTCCTGTCTATAGTTTATATTTTAATATAATTGGTTTCCTTTTTAATCCTACATATTTTATTTCATGTTTTTAAAAGCATTGTTCTCAGAAAGAATCCATAGGATTTGCCAGGCTGTAAAAGGAGTCCATGATACAAAAAGGTTAAAAACCCCTAGTGTACAAGTTTTCTTATTCATCATTTTCTTTTGGAAGATCTCTGATCTTTATTTCTCTACATCCTGTATTCAAGGTCAATGCCTTTGGCCTATATAGAGATCATTTATTTAACTTTGTTGCCTTTTATTTCTCTTATGCTATATTTTCTTCTGCTTCAATGTTTTTTAATTCCAAATTTGTTAATCTCCTCATTTTCTTTGGAGAAATTCTTTAACACAAATTCAAGTTTTCCAATCTGCTATTTGAGTTTTTTGTTACTTCATCAAAGGTTATGACTTCTGATGAAATTACTTCTAATTCCCTTCCTTAGATATTTCATTTCTCTATACAATGGTTTTAGAATTTCTTCCTGTTAATTTATACTGTCATAGGTTCAATAGGATTTTATGCTTCATCAGATTTTGGTTCACCTTCCTTTGTCTTGTGCAATACTGATGCATGCACGGAGTGTATCAGCTTGCTTAACTGATGCAAATTCCCTACATGAAGAACCTGTGGAACCTGCTTCTTGTGAAGCATAATTAAATTACGTTGGAGAGACATTTGAGCTTGCATATATATTCTGTAACTGGTTCTGGTTTGCTAACCATGTGATAAAGAGAAGCCATTTTGATTGGTCATATAGCTGGAAGAGGAAATGGCTTTAAAAGGCCTGAGTCAACCTTGATCTAATGTCTTCTTGCCATTACTGTTTGGCTACTCAGCCCTGGTAGATCTCTGACTCTTTCATTTATAATGTTTATGGAGAAACAATGCTATAATTGTCCATGGCCATGTTTTTTGCTTGCCTTGATATTTATTTTTTGTCATTTCAGATGAAAGTAGAGCAGCATTCTGGAAGTCTCAGTGTCTGAGTTTTGCAGCCAATTCAGCCCCAGTGCTCCAAGAAATGACCTTCTGGACCCATCTGGCACAAATAGGACTAATGTGATATAGAAACTGAACTGTTTTGAGCCCGC
This sequence comes from Pseudochirops corinnae, assembly GCA_028646515.1. Lineage (NCBI taxonomy): Eukaryota > Metazoa > Chordata > Mammalia > Diprotodontia > Pseudocheiridae > Pseudochirops > Pseudochirops corinnae. Next base: position 188,286,944 of record CM053587.1, read on the forward strand.
TCTGCCCAGAGACCAAAGTAGGTATAGGGGAAGTATGCCTTCAAAGCTAATTGATGTTAAGTATTTAAATGGAAAGGATGGGGTGGACCCCTAAAAGCAGAGAATTTAGCCTGTGGAGACTTGAGCCATTGGCAGTAGAGACATCCACAAACTCTTCAGGTTCCTAGAACTCTTGTTCTGGCATAGTGAGCTACAGAGAATACTTTCTAAACTTTATAAAGAAAGCTTTAAAATTTGTTTGAAGGTTCATTGCTTATCCTTCTAGTTGTAGGATTTTTCTCTGTTGATTTATCTGCATATACTTTAGGGTTTTACGGAATTTTCTTCCTCTTGAAATCTTTGATGTTTCAGCCTTTTTTCCTTCAATTCCCAGCCCCCACTCACTTTGTAACTCCTTCTTCTTTGCTGGGTGAGTTGGGAGGTGTCACGTAGACTAGGAAGCTGATTCAGCCTCCACCCTAGTTGGGGGCTTTATGGTTCACTAGTATTTGTCCCTGCCCAGTATAGCCTCTAAGAGAACAGGTCTGGCCCTCGTTGGGCTCAGTCCAGTTTCTTTCAGGCCCAGTGCGGCCACACAAATATGCTGGTCTCCTGTCCAATTTCTCTTGTTGGCTCTTGTACTTTTCTTCTCTGGCCCAAATATGTATCTGACATGGCAGGGTTGACAGAGGTTACAGTGACTACATTGGTCAGAGTTTATGCAGCCTAAGGGGTCCCTAACTCAGGGTCACTCCAAGCAGAGAGTTTCTCCCACTCCTCAGATAACTGGGAAGAATCAACAGCATAAGTTGATATGATTTTATCAGCGAAAATGACAATAAAATAGAGGCATTACCATCTGCTTTGCTGCTATACCCTATGGACCAAAAGACCTTTTCACTGAAATCTTCCACATTCTACCTCCCCAGTTAGAATGTGAACTCCTTTAGAGCAGGGACCATCTTACTTTTCTGTCTCTACGATTCTGAACACAGTGTTTTACACATAATAAGCACTTAACAAGTACTTCTTTCACTCATCTATCCATCCACTCATTCCAATTTCACAAATTGTTTAGCCATTTCCCAACTGGTTAGGTGAGCCTATTTCTTCATCTATAAAAGGAGGGGCGTATAGATTGAGTGATATCTGAAGATCTCTTCTAGATCCAAATCCTAGAACACCTTTTCTCTTTAATCTGTTTTCTTCATTCCCTATTGTTTGTCTCAGTTCTGGCTTTTACATACTTTGTCCCACCCCCTCAAGACTCATTTCCAACACAATTCAAAGGACTTTCCATGTGTTAGCTGTTAATGGCCCTCCGATGCCACCTGCTGGCCAGAATTGCCTACGTCAACCTCCTTGGGTCCTGGACTTGCAGTGTGACTCACTTGGATGTCATCAGGCTCATCTTGTCAGGCTTAGAGATAATTAGGAAGTACAGGGTTTAGAGAGGTTAGCACTTGCTAAAAGTATTGTTTGAAAAAAATTCCCCAAGAAATCTCTAGACCTTGTTCAGCCCTAAAAAAAGTCTTCTGTAACTAGCAAATGTTCGTAGTAAGAAAAATTTGCCTGAAGTATAAAGGAAAGGAACAAGTATTTATTAAGTGCCTAATATGTACTAGGTACTGTGCTAAGGATTTTTTTTTTTACAAATATTGTCTCATTTGATCCATGCAACAGCTCTGCAAGGTAAGTGTCATTATTATCCCCACTTTACAGTTGAAGAAACTGAGGCAGAGAGAGAGATTTGTCCAGGGACACATTGCTAGTAAGTGCCTGAGACCTGATTTGAACTCAACTTCTCCTGACTCCAGGCCTATTGATCTGTGTCATTTAGCTGCCTTATAGGGAATTTGAGGTTTTAAAGTTGAAACCTTGACAGCTTCTGAAGATAAAAAGTTTCTAGTATCATTTTTATTTGATTATCAGTCAATCTACCTATTCTTTCTTCCTTGCAACCTGGACAAAGGAAGAAAACCATGAACTGAAAAACTATTCATTATTCAGGATCTAATAGATGGAGGAAAAACTTGAAGGAAGGCTTCCTGCTCAATTAAAAGCGTCGATTTTATAACCATCAGACTATAGTTATTACTTGGACATCCAAAACCTTATTAAACCTCTACTGCAATTTGGAATGAAAACTTTCTTAAAGGTGACTTACAGGAAAGTGTCTGTGTCTCCCTTGACTATATTAGTGTCTATCACGTGGCCTAAAAAAACAGATCCTAGGAACAGTGAATATGTTACTAACCTAAAACTCAATTTTCTTTTTTCAAGTCAAGTTGTCCCATTCTGACGTGACATTTGAGCTAGGCCTATGCTGTAACAGAGCTACTAGGGAGATATACTCCCTACCCATTAAACCAAAAGATACTTAATGGAAAGACAGGTGAAAATTTATGCATATACAATGAAGGCTTGGCAAAATGGGACTATGTGGGAATAAGTAAAGTCTACTTTTATAGTCCTGTTCTCTTTTTTCTCCAGCCTTGCTCCAGGAACATTTTGTGCTTGATATGAAGCATTACTATTCTCTATTTTGACATCTCTTTTAAAGAATATTAGGGGAGGAAGTCGTGCTGGCCTCTAGCCACTTCTTATTCCAATCCGTCTCATACATTGCTACCAATTGATGTTCCTAAAAGACTGATTTCCTTGTGTTTTACATGTATAACATGCACATGTATAACTTATATCAGTTTGCTTGCCATCTTGGGGAGAAGGGAGGAAAAAGAGAGAAAAATTTGGAACTCAAAATCTTATTTAAAAAATGAATGTTGAAATGTAAATTCACATGTAAATGGAAAAAAAATACTATTTACATAAAAAAATTAAAGATTTCTTTATGTTACTTTTCAGCTGAAGAATTTCCAATAGCTCTCTGCTGACAAAAGAAAAACTCTAGTTCTCCATTATCTGGTCTCACCCTACCTATCCAACAAAATCACCCCACTACTACATAGCAGTGGAAAGGACACATGCTCTCTCTCACTAATGATGTAGCTTAGACTAGGTAAAGATGTATTCCCTCTATTTGGAGAGATCTTCTATATTCTTGTTCCTAGACAACTTTGTACTGATTGCATCAAGTTAATATAGTATGGAAATTTTTATGTACATGGAAATATATACCCCTTCTTTGCAAGATACATGATTTTATTTTTTAGTTTTGTACACAAAAGAATAGGAATGGCTAACTGATATCAGAAACAAGATTTAAAAATATATTTACAATCTAGGTCATTAGGCCAAATCTAATGTGAAGAAATCTAATAGGAATAAATGTAATAGAGATATTTTGCCTTTATTTGTATCCCTACTTCTTCTTCTTCTTCTTTTTTTTGCTTTTTGGAGGGGGGAAGGCAGGGCAATTGGGATTAAGTGACTTGCCCAAGGTCACGCAGCTAGTAAGTGTTAAGTGTCTGAGGCCATATTTAAAATCAGGTCCTCCTGTGTCCAGGGCCAGTGCTCTATTCACTGCACCACCTTGCCACCCCTGTATCCCTACTTCTTAACTCAATACCTAGCAATGTTAGCTGCTTATTAAATGCTTATTGGCTAAGATAAAGCCTTACATTTGGGTTGAAAATAAATTTTGGCACGAAGAAGATGTGGGGATTATCATTTTTTTTTTTTTTTTTGCTTTTTGGAGAACAATTGGGGTTAAGTGACTTGCCTAAGGTCACATGGCTAGTTTTTGTGTTAAGTGTCTGAGGCTGGATTTGAACTCGGGTCCACCTGACTCCAGGGCCAGTGCTCTATTCACTGCACCACCTACCTGCCCCAGTTTATCATTATTTTCAAATGATGTAATAGTATACCCAGATAATCCAACCATCTCAACAACAACAACAAAAAATAATGAAGGCAGTAAATGAGGTCAGCAAAAAGGATATAAGACAAAGAGGCAGTAATATCAAGGGCCACACTGAAGGGAAAAGATAAAAAAGACAGTCTTTGTCTTCTTAGTCATGCCACCTACACTCTGTCCCTTATCTTTCTTCTCCTATTGGAACCTGGACCATAGTTTTAATCAGAAGTATTTGGCTCTGGGGAAAAAAACTAAAAAGAGAAATAAATCAATGGACTACAATAGATACACCAATTACATATCTCAATATTTATAGAAAACATTATTGTTTGATAAACCTAATTGAAAATAAAAACTGGTACAAGATTTTAATCACTTAACCAATGCACTTGTGAAAATTGATTTCCAGTACATAATTGGTAAGTGGACATGATGAATATGAATGAATAATGAATATGAATAAAAATATGAATGAATATGAATAAAAAATTTTCAAAGTGGAAACATTGTAGTTAACAATCACTTAAAAAATGCTCAGTTTGACTGATAATAAGAAGATACACATTTAAACAATTCTGAGGGACTGTTTCATACTTGTTGAGTAGGCAAAAATACTTAAGAAAAATGATACTCAGGACTGGTGGGATTATTGGGAAACAAGAATATTCATTCATTGTTATTGAAACTGCAAGGCTTTAGAATCTTTTTGGAGAACAATTTTGCAGTATTCAATAAAAGTTGTAGAAATAATCATACTAGGGGAGGCTAGGTGGTGCAGTGAATAGAGCACCAGCCCTGGAGTCAGGAGGACCTGAGTTCAAATCCAGCCTCAGACACTTAACACAAAAACTAGCCGTGTGACCCCTCCAAAAAGCAAAAGAAAAAAGAAAGAAAGAAAGAATCATACTGTTTGACCCAAGAATTCTACTGTTGTAAATATGCCCTGAAAGCATTCTCAAAAACTCAAAAAGGCTAAGATTTTCAAAGTAGCATTATATAGATATATGTGTGTGTACATATATATGTATACATATATAATAATACCAAAAAATTGGAAGTAACTTACAAGTCCAACATAATAAAATACAATAACAAAAATTATACTAACAAGTATGAGGGGTACAAATGCATCACCGGTTCAGGTTTACATGTATACTTTGTGAGTATCCCAGGTATTGTTCTTCCTTCATTTTTAAAGAGGACCAATGATATCATGGGTGATATCTTGACTTGTGCATGAGTTGGATTTATGGGAGGCAGAATTGCACAAAGTTGTCAGCCTCACTCTGTCTTCCAAAATCATAGAAGTCTAGTGTCAAGACAAAAGTCAAGAGATTGGTGATGGCTCTGGTTGCAGTGGATGACCTTGGAATCTTCCATGTCTGACCAAGCTCTAAGTACTCCTGAAATGCCTGCTTTAGCCATCTTCATGGCCATTGGGACAAATTGTTCTCATTCCCCCATTCTTCTGGGAGAAGTCCTCAAATGCTGGGGGTAGATATTTCCAAAACTCACAGATGAATTTAAGGTTTTTATGAAATAATGCAAAGCATAACAGAACAAAAACAAAAAGAACAGAACCAGAAGAGAGTAAACACTAACCAGAATCACATAAGAAACTAACCACCAGGGGGAGAGTGTGAGCTGATTAAGACCTTGGAAGTTGCTAGGTTGCTATGGTAGCATCCCTATGGTAACTATGCATCTGTAGTAACTCTCCAACTATAAGATTACTTCTTGTATTGAGTCTTGACTCTTCCTCTTCCCCCTAGGTAATGCTTTCGAAATGCAGGTGGGAAAACTGATGCTCCAAGCTTCTCAGACTGAAGTGACAGTGGTTTATTATTTTTCCCCCACAGCGCATTGCTTCTGACTAATTTTCTTTTTTTATATTTGTCTTGGGTATTTTTGCAAGGTTTATAGAAAATAACAGTGGTCCTTGTTCTTTGCTTCTGTGGTTCTATCTCTAACAGTCTTACTTTCATCTCTTAAAGAGGAAACATTTCTTCCCCTCATCACCCTCTGCACATTAATTAATAGTCCAAACATTGTCTTTTTAGTGGAAAACAACTTCTATCACAGGGTTCATGAAAATATAGAAAATAAACATTTGGTAAAAGAACAAAATTCTCACCAATGCCCTTATCTCTAATTTTTCCCATACTCCCACCTTAAACAACCTAGCAAGGTCAAAATAAGAGTAGGGAAAGAAAGAGGATGAATAGAACACATAGATATTTGGCTTTTCCCTGAAGAAGAAGAAAAGGAGAGAGAAAGTGTTCTATTTTCTTCCTTCCAGATCATCCTGGTCATCAGTCAGATTAAGTCTAGCCCATAGTTCACACTCAGAACACTCCCATCATCCCTTGCATCATATTATCACCCTGCAGAATATCCTAATCTCTAGTAGCACCTATCACTCATCCTAGCAGCCACTCTTGCTCATAGTAGCTTTCCCAGCACTCTCCTCCTCCTTCTCCCTTCTTCAACATCAGGAGCAGAACCTTGAACCTGGGATTTCTGGTTAAATAGCTTGGGTGATTTACTTGGTTCCTGGGTTCAATCCCCTCCCCACACCCCTAAGTCACTGTCCTATGTGGGTGAGACCAAAGACCTGTTGTGAATGAAAATAAATTAAGAAAAAAAAGGAATCCTGTTTTGTCTCTTCTTTCTTGTGGTTCCTCCCATTGGTTCTAATACTTCTTTACAACATGACTAATATGAAAATTTGTTTCATATGAATGTATATGTAGAACCTATATCAGATTGCACACTATCTTGGGGAAAGGGGAGGGGGGAAGGAAGGGAGGAGGAGAAAATTGAAAACTCAAAAGCTTATGAAAAGTGAATGTTGAAAATTAAAATTAATTAATTAATTAAATTTTTAAAAACTGTTGAGGGAAAGGAAAAGAAAATCAGCATTATATAAATTTAGACCAGTATCTTAAAAAAAGTTTTTAAAGAGAAAAAAAAAGGAAAAATCATCTTGTAATCTAAACGAAAGATATAATAGATTTGGACAAAACTTGGGGTAAAAGTGCCATTTGGGAGGCTGTTGCAATAATTCAGATGAGAAATGATGAGAATCAGTACTAGTGCAGTATCTGTGTGAATGGAGAGAATGGGGTTTATGTGAGAGATTTGAAGGCAAAAAAACAAGATTAGACAACACGTTGGAGATTAGGAGCTTGACTGACTGGGAGGATGATGGTGGCCTCACTGATATTAGGGAAGCATGGAAGAGAGGAAGAATTTGAGTTAAAGCTAATTAGTTTACTCTTGGGCATATTGTGTCCAAGATACATATGGGGCATGTCTGAGAAGCAGTTGGTGATAAGAGACTATAGCACTGGAAAGAGTCTAGTGCTAGGTATATAGATCTGGGAATCATTTTCATAGAGAAAATTATTAAATCCATGGGAGCTAATGAGATCATCAAGGAAATAGTATAAAGAAAAAAAATGAAGAGGGACCGGGACAGAGCTTTGAGAGACAACTACGGTTAATGATGTGGCTTGGCATAAAGAACCAGCAAAGAAAATTAAGATAGTAAAGAGAGATAGATAGGAGAACCAGTGTCATGAAAACCTAAAGAAGACAGAGTATCCAGGAGAAGATAATCAATAGTTTCCAATGCTACAGAAAGTAAAAAACAAAACAAAAGAAAACAAAAAACTCAGGATTAAGAAAGTGTTATTAGATTTGGCAGTTAATAGATTGTTAAAAACAAAGAAGCAAAACTAACGAGGCAACCAGTCAAAGGCAAACAAAAAAATTTGTTTGAAAAGGGAAATCAGATTGCCCTGAGCACTGCCTTAATTGTATATATCATCGTTTTACATTTTTATAGGTTTAAAGGGAGAATGGATTAAGGAATAGTTGAAGTGTGTCAAGAATATAAAAAAATAAAAAATGTTATAATATTCTTGATATTTTTCAACTGTGTTGAAATAGCTGGGCAATCTCTACTACCTCAGTCTGTGTGCTTCAATTGTGCTTTTTTCATTGTCATTTATTATCAGTTTTTAATAAAATAAAGGTTCTTTAAAACAACAAACTGTTCACTTTCAAAAGAGGCATCACCTTACATCCTTTATATTACTATGCTAAATGTTTTTATACATATTTTCTCATTGGATCCTCACAACTAATCTTCCATGTAGGTACGATAATTATTTCCATTTTAAGCTAATGACTTTATGAGAAATCACAATACTATTAAACAGATCCAAACAAATGGAAAAATAGAAGGCAATGTGAAATATCTCATTGAAAAAACCACTGACACGGAAAATAGATCCAAGAGAAATAATTTTAAAATTATTGGACTACCTGAAAGCCATGATCAAAAAAAGAACCTAGAAATCATCCTTTAAGAAATTCTCAAGAAAAATTGCCCTGGTATTTTAGAACCAGTGGGCAAAATAGAAATTAAAAGAATCCACTGATCACCTCTTGAAAAGGATCCCAAAAAGAAAACTCCTAGGAATATTATATCCAGGTTCTGGAATTCCCAGATCAAGGAGAAAATATTACAAGCAGCCAAGAAGAAACAATTCCAATATTGTGGAAACACAATCAGTATAACACAGGATCTAGCAGCTTCTACATTAAGTGATTGAAGGGCTTGGCATATATTTCAGAGGTCAAAGGAGCTAGGATTAAAACCAAGAATCACCTACCCAGCAAAACTGAGTATAATGTTTCAGGGGAAAATATGGTCATTAAATGAGGTGGAGGACTTTCAAGCATTCTTGATGAAAAAACTAGAGCTGAATAAGAAATTTGACATTCAAATACAAAAAGCATGAGAAGATAAATAGGGAAAAGAAATCATAAGGAACTCATCAAAGTTGAACTATTTACATGCCTACATGGAAAAAATGATAATTGTACCTTATGAAACTTTTCTCAGTATGAGGATAGTTGAAGAGAATATAAACGTATATATATGTATACATACATATATGTCTATATAGGAGGGTATATATGCATATGAATACATATGTGAGTGTGTGTATGTATGTGTATAGGTATACATAGAGGGCACAGGATCAATTGAATTAGGAAGGAATGATATTTAAAAGGTGAAAATGCAAGGTGGGAGAGGAATATGAGGGAGATGGGGAGAGACAGAATGGGGTAAATTATCTCATATAGAAGAGGCAAGGGATAAACTGTTACAATGGAGGGGAAGAACAGAAAGGCAAAAGGGAATGGATCAACCTTACTCTCATTGAGTTTGGCTTAAGGAGGGAATGACATGCACTCTAAATTGGGCATCTTGTCCTACAGGAGAGTAGGGGGGAGGGGGATGAGAGGAGGGTTGATGCAAGGGAGGGCAGATTTGGGGGGAGGGTAGTTAGAAGCACTCACTTTTGTAAAGGGATAGGGACAAAGTAGAAAATAGAACAAGTGGGGGGGGGTGGGATAGGATGGAGGAAAATATAGTCAGTCTTTCACAATATATCCACTACTGAAATGTTTTGTGTAACTATACATGTACAACCTATATTGAATTGCTTATCTTCCCAGTAAGGGTGGATGATGAGGGAGGAAGGGAATGAATCTGGAATTCAAAGTTTTAAAATCAAATGTTTTAAAAATATTATTATTATTTACATGCAACAGGGAAATAAGATATATAGGCACTTGGGTATGGAGATTCATCTTGCCCTACTGGAAAGTTAGAGGAGGAATGGGGGAAGATATAGGAGAGAGCAGATTGGGGGAGGGGGTATACAGTGGGATTGCTGTTTTGGGGTGGTGGGTAGGGGAAAGATAGGGAGGAAATTTGTAATTCAAAATCTTGTAGAAATGATGTAAACTAAAAATAAACATAAAGGTTAATTAAAAAATAATTATTTCCATTTTACAGCAAGGAAACTGATGCAAACAGAGATTAGGTGACTTGCCCAGGGTCAAACAGCTAGAAAATGTTTCAGTCTGGATTTGAATTCAGGCCTACCATTCTATCCATTACACTACCAGCAGCCTCCAAGGAGGCCACATCTCCATATTACCTCTTGATTCTTTTTTAAAAATTCATAAGTACTTTTTCTGTCCCTTTCAGCACTAAACTGCTCTGTATGAATCATGGTACCTTAAAGGGACAGTACTTTATGCAAGGAAAACAAATCCCTACATTGACCATGTACAAAAATACATCTCATTCTATACCTTAAAACTATCACTTCTCTGTTAGGAGGCAGATAGTGTGATTCACTATCTGTCCTTTGGTCATTGCATTCATCAGAGTTCTTAAGTCTTTCAAAGCTTTATTTTCTTTACAATGTTGCTGTTACTGTGTAAATCATTCTCTGAGTTCTACTCCCTTCACTCTGCATCAATTCATAAAAATCTTCCCAGGTTTCTCTGAAATTGTCACTTCTGCATTTCTTATGGTACACAAAATTATATTTATATACCTAATAACTTGTTCCAGTTTATCAGTACTCCTTTACTTTCCAATTCTTTGCTATAACAAAAAGAGCTACCATAAATATTCTTGTACACATGGATACTTTTCCTCTTTCTTTTATGGATAGGCTTAATAGTATCACTGGGCCAAAGAATATGCACATTTTAATGACTTTGGCATATAGTTTCAAATTGCCTTCTAGAATGGCTAGATTAGTTCATAGCTACCAACAGTGCATCATTAGTGTGTTTCCCCCCCACAGCCTTTCCAACAGTTGTCTGTGAGGGGTTGGGTATAGAGGGGTGGGGGAGACACAGTATTTTTAATAGAAATAAGTGCAAGGGAATTTTGGAAATAGCTTAAAACTGAGTTCCATGTTTCCTCAACTCTTTTCATCAGGAGTGATTGAAAGTCCTCTATCCCACTAACAGTCTATTCTTTCCTCCCCCTTCCATGGGATTAAATTCACTTTTGCAGGATAAGTTATTTTTAATTGTATTATTGGTGTATTCTTTGCCTTTACAGATAACATATGGCAAGATTTTCCCCCCTTTATAGTGGTAGCTTTCAAGTCATACGTAGGGAGGGAAGGGAAAGAGGAGGGAAGCAAATTAGCATTTATTAAATACCTACTGTGTGTCAGGCATTCAAAAATATTATCTCATTGAATCCTCCCAATAACCCTGTGCAGTAGGTACTATTATCACCCTCATTTTATAGATGGGGATGCTTAGTAGATAGAGATTAATTATGTGACTTACTCAGGGTCACACAGCTAGGCAGCATCTAAGGGCAGATTAAACCTCAGATCTTCCTGACTCTAAGCCCATTCCTTTATCCACTGTACTATCTAGCTGCCCCAAGATGTGGTCTCCAAACTGTGGTTCCTTAATACCTGAATTCTTTCTTTCTGGCTACTTATTTTTCCTTTGACCTGAGGATCTAGATTTCGGCTATGACATTCTTGGGAGTTTTTATTTTAGGGATTTTATCAGAAGGTGATGAGTAGATTCTTCTATTTTCACTTTGCTCTTTGGTTCTAATAGTTCTGGGCAGTACTCAGTTTTAATTTCTTGAAAAATGGTATCCAAGTTTTTTGTTTGTTTGTTTTGGTCATGACTTTCAGGTAGCTCAGTGGTCATTAGATTATCTCTCTCAACTGTTTTCTAGGACACTTTTAAAAAATATTAGTTTAGAGATTCTTTTTTTTTAATCTTTTAATTTTCTTCTAATATATCTTGTATCATGGAGTGATTTAGTTTTGTTTAGTCTTTTTTAATTTTCAGGGATATTACTACTTTAATATAAGCCACCTTCTATTCTAAGTTATTCAATATCCTTAAGCAATTTTTCCTTTATTTCATTTTTTATATCTTGTCTCATTTCTTACAAATATTCTTGTAGTCCTTGTGGCTAAGCCCTCCCACCCCTGCGTCCCCAACCAGGTTCTCATACTCGTGTAGTCACTTTCAAAGTCAATTTGATATGCACTGTATTGAAATGTTTTATGCTTTCTATGAAATTAAATATTGACACTGTGCATGGATGTATACATTGTGATTCTGATTTGGACTAAAGTAAGACCATGGTTATTGAATCATTGGAATATTGGTGAGATTGGATCCTTATAGAAGACTTTGAGGTTTAGGGATGCCTGTTGACTCTGGGAGAAAAAAAAAATATTGAAAATGACTTATGTGAGTCTGTAGACAACTGGAGAAGATGTGAATAGGTTCTTACAGAATTCTAGTCATGATATAGTGAAAGTCTGGACTAGCATGTTGTCAGTGAGAATGAAGAGTAAGTATTAAATCCAAGAAACACTTCTTTTTTTTTGCTTTTTTTTTAGAAGGGAGAAGGCAGGGCAATTGGGGTTAAGTGATTTGCCCAAGGTCACATGACTAGTAAGTGTTAATTGTCTGAGGCCGGATTTGAACAGGGCCAGTGCTCTATTCACTGTGCCACCTAGCTGCCCCACAAGAAGCATTTTAAGGGAGAAGTGATAGGATTTGGTGACAGATTTCATATATGGAAAGAAACAAAGGATTGAATATATAAAGATACTAGTGATAACCTTTCTTCATTATTGTTCAGGAAGCTATTCCTCTAACCCAGACAATGAGGTTGATAAACCAATTGCCCTATGCACACCCAGACTGCCCAACAGCTCCCTGCATCCCTGCATTTTCATAAGAGTATCCTCCTTGGATTGGCTGTGTAAGCAGAACAGGCTGCATCTTCTAAAAATGCCAGTTGTTTTCTTGTTGCATGCTATTTCCTATTGCCATTCAGAGGATGAAGATCATAGTTCACCAGCAGTTTGGTTGCCATGAACACAAAGAGGGCTTTCTTCCTTCCTCCCCAGGCCTCCTTTCACCCCATGGCTAGGGCTTGTCTTGTTTGCTTTTATTTGTCCTTCTTAGTTATATGTGTTAGTGGTAATTCCCACTGAACCATAATGACCCTGGAGCCAGGATTCCAGGCAAGATATTGCAGCCAGTCAGTCTGACAGAAAAAGCCAAAGAAAAACCAGTGTTCCCAGGTCTTGAACAAGAAAAGGATTTTGGACTTGGAATTTGGGTCTGTGTTTTATAGGAACTAAGTTAAGCTATATTGTAGGATTTTAAATAAAAGCCTTTGGCAGACCTTGCTATTAATAGGGTAGATTAGATAACTTTGTTAGTCATTACTGTTGCATTATTATACATTATATAGCATCAAATATGACATGTATGTACACTTATGAATGTATAACTGGCATAAATAAATATTTCATCATGTCTGTACAGTTTGGTTTAGTACATTATTTATTTTTCAATATTGATCAGGTTAGCTGTTCTCCCCTAAAGCTTCGACTAAGGGCTCTTAATCTTTTACATCTATGTCAGAGACTGCTGTGGCAGTCTGGTGGAACCTATAGACCCCTTTTCAGAATATTTTTAAATTCATAAAACAAAACAAATAAGATTACAAAGGAAACCAAAGGTTAGTGAAAATAAACATTTGATATTTTCCCCTTCCAAGTTCATGGATCTCTTGAAATCTCTCTGCAGCTTCTGATGAGGAACTCCTGGTATATATACCCTTTAGAATTTTCAGTCCCTAAGTGGATGGATGGATCAGTAGTCTCTTGGGCTGGTTATGTTTGGCTTTGAGTTTTCAACAGCTCTTTAGAATTCTAAATATGCCATTTTGTAGTCTGTAAAGAATTCCTATATTATTTCTTTAAAAATTTTTACAAACTGATACAGTGAAATCAGCAGAAAAATTTTTATGACAACAAAAAATGAAGGAAAACAACTTTAAAAGATAGATGAAGAAACTGAATTAAGTGACAGCCAGGGACACAGATATGTTAGCAAGTGTTGGAGGCTGGACGTGAATTAGGAAAGGTAAGTCTTCTTGACTCGAGGGCCAGTGTAAACTTTCCACTGCATCATCTAGCTGATTCCTTTGCAGTTCTAGAAGCGCCCATGCTTACATAGAGTATTACAATGGAGTCTTTCTACTAAAGGAGTGAGATAGGTTAATGCTTAGTAACAGGTAGATAGGGTCTAGATCTCCAGTTTCATTGGTACAGGTGAGAAAACTCCAGGGTGAGGAAATTCCCTCTACCATTGCAGGTTGGCACATATACAATTAAGTGTCTTCCACAGTTGTGCAGGGTATCTAGAGGTTAAGAAATTTACCCAATGTCACAAAGCCAATATATGATGGGTCACTGTGATAGCAAAGAATATCAATAACATTAATTAAATTTTTAAAAAGTGGCACAGAAGTAAATAGAAAAGTGCAGAAGGGGCAACGTTGAGCAGTGTTGTTACTTCATTTTTATGTATGCATTTATTTCTTTTTTTAAAAAAAGCACAAACTATCAACTTCAGTTTATCCAAACGTCTTCTTCCTTGTATACGGAAAGGTTTGTTTTTGTTGACGATTTTTAAGTTCATCATGAAAAAGAAAATGTAAACAATACAAACTATCGCCTTGCTAGACTCCAGCCTTCTCTGGCCCCTTTGTCCCCGGCATCGAGACTGTTAGTAGCTAGAGCGCCCCATGCTGGCACTACCGTGAAGCGCTCTTTTCACGGGCTCCCACTTAAGAGGGTGGGGGCTGGGAGCGCGCATGCGCGTTTTCCCCGCCTGCGCGCCACTCGGGACGCTCAGTGCATGGAGGGCCCGCGTCCGCCTGGGACGGCTTTCGGAAGTCTGAGGCTCAAGGCTGGGTCTGAATAGGCAGTAACCCCAGCGTGGTGGCAGCGATGTTCGTAGCGCGCAGTATCGCGGCGGATCACAAGGATCTAATCCATGATGTGTCCTTTGACTTCCACGGGCGGCGGATGGCAACTTGCTCCAGTGACCAGAGTGTGAAGGTAAGGGAGAGAGGCCTGTGGAAAAAGTCTGGGCAGGGAGAAATGACTTTCGTTCCTGGGCAGCGGCGATAGGGGCGTGAGACCAGAATTTCGCTCTGGGAACGCCTGCCCGCCCGCGGGCCTCAGTGCTGCCGCTCTCCATGCTGCTTCTGGGGCTACCTACCGGCGCAGCCCCACCGCGGGAGCCCAGGGCGCATGCGCAGAAGCGACGGATGGGGGCGGGGAGGGAGAGCTTGGGGTAACATGGTTTTTGTGGCTTCCGCCAGACCTGTGGGGCTGAGGTCCCCGAGCTGCCAACCATAACCGGAGTGGGCTCTCGTATGTGACCCTGATGCGGACGCTAGGACATTTCTCAACTTCCAAGTTTAAAAAGCCCTCTCAGGCCACGGCTTCCAGCCTGGGAGTCACTGCTCAGCCAGAAAGGAGGGCTTTCTTTCAGAAAGGGGAGCAGCTCTCCAAACCAGGGAAACGCGAGGGCATTTTATTTCTTTTAAAAACATTTTATTGTAGATTTAATGCTCAACGAACAACAAAAGAAAGCATTTCAGTATACAAAGAACAAGAAAGAGGACTGTAAGAAACAACTTCAGTTACACAATGATATTTCTCATTTAATTAAATCCAATTTCTTTTTCACGAGAATAATTCCAGGACCTAGAGTAACACTGGCCATATTTATTGAATGTTGGGATTAGGAGCGCCCGTATCTAGTATCTTTTCCTGTCCAGTTTCAGAAATTAATCAAACTTATATCTATTTAGGTTTCATATGTGTATAATGTAGGGTTCCATTACTAAAGACTGATTTGGTCAAACTAAGGGAAAAAACTTAAACAACTTTAGTTAGATATTCCGATTTAGAATAGAAGAGTCTTTGTTATGAAACTTGTACTCAATTTGTATCTTGTTAATACCGTTTTCACAGTGGAAAAAATATGTGAATAAGTTTATACCGGATAAATTTATTATGACTTTTAAGGATCCTTTTAAAATCCAATTTTTTGATGCACAGACATTTATTACTTAGATATGATCTGAAAGCTGTTCTAGAGTTCTTATTTTATGAACTTGACTACTCTAGAATTTTTACATGTTACCAGAATAACTTAACTTAATGTGATAAAATTGTGTTGAATCCTTACATGTATATATATATATATATATATATATATATATATATATATGTATGAGAAATTTTTTTGCTTTTTTGGGGGGGGAAGGCAGGGCCATTGGGGTTAAGTGACTTGCCCAAGGTCACAGGGCTAGTTTTGTGTTAAGTGTCTGAGGCGGATTTGAACTCGGCTGATTCACTGTGCCACCTAACCGCCCTGAATCCTTACTTATATTTAAAGTTTCAGAATTTACCAGGTATAAGACAGAAGATTAGTAATATTTACATCCAGGTGAAGGACAACTTGAGCATAGTTGATTTTTTTTCTTAACCTCTAATGTCTTTTCCGATTCTAGTTTATCCTACAAAATTTAGTTTTCTGTGGTATCCATGATGGAGGATTATTTAGATTTTTCTTATTCTAAGAGACTCTCAGTTACCAGGTTCTATTGTTTTCTTTGTTGTTGTTTAGTTATTTTTAGTTGTGTCTGATTCTGTGCCCCCATACCCCATTTGAGGTTTTCTTGGCAGAGATACTGGAGAGGTTTTGATTTCTTTTTGCAGCTCATTTTACAGATGAGGAAGCTGAGGCAAACAGGGTGAAACCACTTGTCCAAGGTCACACAATTAGTATCTGAGACCAGATTTGAACTCAGGGAAAAGTCTTCCAGAATTTAGGCCCAGCACTTCGACTGTGCCACCTAACTTCCTATATTATTTTTCTGTTTTAAAAATAAAATTTTTTTTACATACATTTATAATCTGTCCCACCTTGCTGTCCTCCAACTTCAACATTAAATGGCAACCAAATAACCCTCATCATAAATATTCAGTCCAGGAAAACAGGTTCTCAAACTGAACAAATGTATTTCCATGCATTTAAGTTCATCACCTTTGTGGCAGCTGGTGAATTAGTCTTCTGGATTCCTGTTTTATCATTGCTTTGATCAGAGTTCTAAATTCTTTCAAAGTTTTTCAATAAAATGTTATTGTATAAATTGTACTTCTAGTTCTACTCACTTTGCTCTGCATCAGTTCACAGAGGTCTTCCCAGTTTCTTCTAAAACTGTCCATTTCATCATTTAAGGCACAATAATATTCCATTACATTCATACATTGTAATTTGTTTAGCCGTTTTCAAGACTAGAAAAGCCCCTTTGTTTCCAATTTTTGGCTACTATCAGAAGAGCTGCTATAAATATTTTTGTACAGGTAGGTATATTTTCCTCTTCACTTTGACGTCTTTGGATTATAGTCCTAGTGGTAGTATAGCTGGGACAAAGGGTATAAACGGTTTAGTAGCTTTCTGGGCATAGTTCCAAATTGTTTTCCAGGATGGCTGGACCAACTCACAGCTCTACCAGCAATGCACCAGTGTCCTTGTTTTCCTGCAGCACCTCCTACATTTGTCATTTTCCTTTTTTGTTGTTTTTGCCAGTCTAATGGGTGTGAGATGATACCTTAAATTTATTTTAATTTGTATTTCTCTATTTTGATTTGGAACATTTCTTGATTTGCTGTTTAACAGCTTGGATTTGGCCATTTATCTGTTGGAGCATGCAGTGACATATAATTGAGACTCTAAAAAATAATAACTATTAGTAATACAGTAAAGGTTTCAAATACTGTCTCAGAGGGTAGAGGTTATTTTCATCTTATTTAGAATAATTGGGTAACTTGGATTCCTTACCAAATCTCTTTTTGCTTTATAAAGAAGTACATAGGACAAATGCAAAGTTTTCAAAGAAAGATTATAATAACAGATTTAAATCTGGAAATAACCTTGACATTATTTAATATAACTCCTTCATTTTACAAATGAAACTGAGACCTAGTTAAGTGACTAGCCCAAAATTACAAAAGTAGTAAATGGCAGAGCTTTGGGATTCAGAACCAGTTCCTCTGATTATAAATCCTGAGGCCTTTCCACTGTACTACATTAGTATTGTTCAAGTGGTATTTTGTATTCACTTGGAATTTGTTTTCTTTAAAATACTTTTCTTATTGATGGTACACAGGTGTTGATGATAAACCTTGATTTTCTTACAGGTTTGGGACAAAAGTGAAAGTGGGGATTGGCATTGTACTGCTAGCTGGAAGGTAAATATTGATTTTAATTGTAATTTTTAAAAAATGATTTTGATTATTTTGGATAATACTTTGCCATGCTATACTAAATTTAAATATTTAACTTTGACTTAGTGGTGTTGCTATTCAGTCCTTGGAGAGAATATTTGTGGGACTTTTTTCAATGTTTTGAATTCCATCCTAGTAGTAATGAGATGTACTATCCTATTCCTTACCAAGTATAATACACAAATCTAAAACAGTGAGAGGAAAAAACTGAAAATGTATGAGCACAAAATCAGGAAAAGATTGATTTGTCTGTTAAGATAGTTAACATTACCATTTTGTAGGTAGGCAGTCAGCTAACATTAAGTGCCCACTTTGTGCTGGGCCCTATGCTAAATGTGGGGATCCAAAGGAAGGCAAAAAACCATACCTCCTCTCAGAGAGCTCACCATGAAATGGGGGAGACAGCATGCAAACAACTTTGTGCAGACAAGCTAAAAACAGAAGTTGGGGGTAGTCTTAAAAGGAAGGCGCTAAGATTAAGGAGGATCTCTTTTCATGGGGCAATTTTTATAGGTAATGTCTAAAGTCAAATATATAGGCAAAGTCTCAGTCCTACTGTGGATTTTTTTTTAAGTACTAGTCAATTCCTAGATGAAATGATCACCAGACAGTGAAGTAAAGGTAGCTTTTTCAACCTTGAATGATGGCAGTTACATTTTTTAGGAAATACTGGGATGAAAGGAAGTGCTCTGATTTGTAATTTAATGTGAAAAAGATTTATGTCTGTAATTCTTAAACATATATGGGAAACAGGCCCCCTATCAGAAGTTGATTTTCTAAGTCAGTTTTATGGAAGCAGAATACATTTTCTGATTAAAAAAATGTTATTATAAATGATAGTTTACATGGCCAGCACACAAAAAGTTTTAACCTCTGTAATATAGCTCAAGTATAGTATCTGTACTGTATGACCTGAGTACAGTGTATAATGATATTTCTTTGGGAAAAAGCATTCAGAGAACCAACTTGGGATGCCGAGATCATTCCTTCTACCTTTTCCTTTCCTTATCTCCCCTTCTGCATATTTCAGTCTTGGCAGCAGGATTCTTCTAATTCCAAGTAGCAATGGTGACTCCCCAGGGATTGGGAAGGTATCAAGAAGGGGTAGAGAGTAGTGCCAGTCTAGGACCTCCTACTTAAATTCTCAATGAGAGCCAGCTATTAATTGACCTACCTTATCCAGTCAAAGTAGTTTGTCTTCTCTAGCTTCTCTGAAATGGAGTTCAGCATCTGAGTTTTTCCCCTACTCTTCCATTTCTGAAGCACATGTATAATTCTTTTGAGGTTTGCATTAGCAAAAATAGAGAACAAATGGGATAAAAAGTACTCATCTCTCTTCATGTTTCCTTTTTCTTTTCCATGTAGATCCCATAGGGAAATACAGTGGTACATATAAATAGTGATAGTGGTTCTTTGGGATTATAAAGGACCATAGTAAGATTTATTTTTCAGAAAAAAAAAACAGGTTTGGCTGTCCTGGGAGCATAGGAACTGAAGGGCAGGAAGGAGGTGAGGAAATAGAATGACCTGTTTTCCTGCTCATGAGATAAGTGTTGGTGCTAAGCCTTGGGGGAGGGGGATAGTGGTAGCAATTTTATGCAAAAAGTTTGAAAATACTGTTAGGATTTCTTTTGTAAGTCACTTTGATGTTTTCTTTTTTCCCCTTTGCTGTTTTTTTTTTCTTTCAGACGCATAGTGGTTCTGTGTGGCGTGTGACATGGGCACATCCTGAATTTGGACAGGTTTTGGCTTCCTGTTCTTTTGACCGAACTGCTGCTGTTTGGGAAGAAATAGTAGGAGAATCCAATGATAAACTTCGAGGACAGAGTCATTGGGTGAGTCATGTGCTAGTAGATCACATGACATTGATGAGAAGCTTTGCAGATTATCTATGACACTTTACCACACCCCATTAAAACACTACCCTCCCCTCTCTCTCTCCTTCTTTCTGGTTTTTTCCTTCCCTTTATCCTTTCCTCCATCCTTCTTTCCTGTCCTGCTATTTTCTTCACTTTTCAACTTGCTATGTATTGTTCCTGAACAACAAGGCCAGTCGAGGAAATCAGGCTAAGTTGGTTTTTGGACTTTTGGTCTTCCTTCTAATTACTGTTTTATATCAGTTGAACTGTGACAAAATGGTGATAAATCTCTTTGACTTTTTTCATTTCTCATTTTTTGACACTTGTGGTCCATTTGGTTAAATCTGGTTGAAGTTGTGATTATTTGTGGGGGTGGGGAAGTCTTTTTTTTTTTAATTTTAGGTTGATTTTCATTTCTGCTCTAGCTAGTTGATAATCTGACTACTCATAGATGGGAGATTCTGATCTGACTTCCATATCAGTAACCAGTTATTTCTTTTGTATTAAGATAGTCTGTTTTATTTTTGTGATTAGTGCTCACTCACACATGTTCAATACTGTTTAGTTGGACTTTTTTCTGCAAGAAAAATACTCATTTTTAAAGTTTTTTTTTTAAATATAATCTATTTATTTTTAGTTTTCAACATTCACTTCCATAAAATTTTGGGTTTTCAATTTTCTCCCCCTTTCTTTCCTCTTCCCTCCCCCAATGGCGTGCAGTCTGATAGAAGCTTTACTTATACATTCATATTAAACATATTTTCACATTAGTCATGATGTGAAGAAGAATTAGAACTAATGGGCAGAGCCAGGAGAAAGAAGAAACAACAAAAGGAAAGGATTGCAAATAGTATGCTTTCATCTACATTCAGACACCAAAGTTCTTTTTCTGGATGTAGATACCATCTTCCATCAGGAGTCTTTTGGAGTTGTCTTAGGTCCTCCTTGCATTGTTGCGAAGGGCTAAGTCTGTCAAAGTCAGTCATCGCATAATGTGGCTGTTATTGTGAACAATGTTCTCCTGGTTCTGCTCTTTTCACTCAGCATCAGTTCAAGTAAGTCTTTCCGGGTTTTTCTGAAGTCTGCCTGCTCATTATTTCTTATAGCACAATAGTATTCCATTAAGTTCATATACCACAACTTGTTCAGCCATTCCCCAATTGTGGACATTCCCTCAACTTCTAATTCTTTGCCACCACATAAAGAGCTGCTATATTTTTGTACGTGTGGGTCCTTTTTCTGTTTATATGATCCCTTTGGGATATAGACCTACAAGTGGTATACTGGTTCAAAAGGTATGCACAATTTTATAACCCTTTGGACATAGTTCAAAATTGCTTTCCAGAATGGTTGAATCGGTTCACAACTCCACCAACAATGCATTAGTGTTCTAATTTTCCCACGTCTTCTCCAACACTATTTTCCTGTTTTGTCATTTTAACCAGTCTGATAGATATGATGTGGTACGTCAAAGTTGTTTTGATTTGCATTTCTCTAATTAATAGTGATTTAGAGCATTTTTTCATATGATTATATATATAGCTTTAGTTTTTTTCTCTGAAAACGGCCTATTCACATCCTTTGTCCATTTATCAATTGGGGAATGATTTGTATCCTTATAAATTTGACTCAGTTCTCTGTATATTTTAGAAATGAGGCCTTTATCAGAGACACTGGTCGTAAAAATTGTTTTCCCAGCTTTTTGCTTCTCATTGGCTTTATTTGTGCAAAAACTTTTCAATTTAGTGTTATTAAAATTATCCATTTTGCATTTCAAAGAAAATATTCATGATAAACAGGTATGAGGCTTCTGAGAACTCTGCTCTGCAAGCCTTTGCCCTTTTTTTTTCAAACTTCATATTTTTTTAAAAAACTCTCCTCTGCCTCCTTTTACACTGAAGATAAGGAGTAACCAGATATTTATTGACTTAGAGGATCTTCTCAAGATTTTCATAGAAATTCTCTACCTTATTGTCTTCCACATTTGATACAAAAAACTACATTTATCTCCTTAATGATCTTTTTATTTTATGCTTATCTCAAACACTGTGTCAAGTGTCCCAGGAAATCATGTTTCTTGTTTTGTTTGGGTACATACATAGTGAAGCCAACTCTTATCATTTCCTTTCTCCTCTTCAGGAAGAAACTGTAAACCACTTTCTTATTGTCCTCTGGTTTTGTTTTTTATCAACATTATCAGTATTGTTCAGTTTTCTAATAGTATGTCCATTTATCAGTATTTTAAAAAGATCTCACATTTAGAGTACTTAATGTTTATATAGTTGGTCTAAAAACTGTGTGATTCTTTGCATTTTTTGCCCTCTTTTGCCATTCTACCACTTATTGTGGAAGGGGAAAAGGATTATACAAAACTGAGGGCTGCTTTTGTAGTCTTCTTTCTTTTATGGAAAATTGTATTCAAAGAGCTCATCATCAAGCCGCCAACCTATTGGAGAAAAGTTTCTTTGTATTTGTCTGGGTCTGTCTTCAGAAAGCAGATTCAGGCTGTTGCCAGGACTGAACATGAAGCTTTTGTACCAGTGTGTAATAGTAATTAGTTTAGCAGGATACTTAAGTGCTAAGTGTGGAAGGTGCAAACTCTGTCCCACTGTTGAGAAGACATGAACTCCCCTGTTGATGTGGAAGAAGGGGATTGGCTGAGCCCCTGTCGATGTGGAAGAAGG
>CM053587.1:188309821-188332729 GCA_028646515.1 Pseudochirops corinnae
TGTAATGTTTTGAATGTTTGTCTTGATTTGTAATGGAATAAACAGAGTGTTCACTATATTTTGTAATCTGAACTCTAAAAGCTGTTCACAGTAGCATTCCTTTGGGAATCTGCTGGTGCATGGCATTACACAGTGATAGTTCTGCCCTGGTATGGCCTTCAAGAAACAAGGGTCACAAGGGCACACCCTTTGACTAGGACTTTGTGGAAAATATAGGGAAGAAAAGGTTGTTTGTTGCTTAGCACATTGCCTGGCACATAGTAAACACTTAATATATTCTTGTTGACTTGATACACTTCAGTGATTTGTTAATTCATTTCTTTTAGGTTAAGAGGACCACTTTGGTGGATAGCAGAACCTCAGTTACTGATGTGAAGTTTGCTCCTAAGCATATGGGTCTTATGTTAGCAACCTGTTCAGCAGATGGTGTAGTGAGAATATATGAGGCTCCAGATGTTATGAATCTTAGTCAGTGGTCGTTGCAGCATGAAATCTCATGTAAACTAAGCTGTAGCTGTATTTCATGGAATCCTTCAAGGTAAGCCTTGTCGTAGTTCCTCGATTTTTGAAGTTTTATTTATTTATTTATTTTTTCGGAGCGGGGAATGCAGGGCAGTTAGGGTTAAGTGACTTGCCAAATGTCACATGGCTAATAAATGTTAAGTGTCTGAGGCCTTATTTGAACTCAGGTCCTCCTGACTCCAGGGCCAGTGCTCTATTCACTGCGCCACCTGGCCACCCCAGTTCCTTGATTTTTTAAAAAAGGCAACGATTTGATATTTTGCTTTGTATGTCTAAGAAAATCTAGAAAAAAAAAATTAAGTTTGGAAAGTAATTTCTGAATGACCTAGTGTAGGAATCTACAATCTAACTTGTCACATCTTCATAGTAGAAAAGATACTTGCCATTTAATATTAGCACCTCAAATTCTCTTTAAAATGTTTTATAATTAAAGAACTTTTTCTTCAGAGCATGTTCTAATAAATAACAGCATGGCATTTTAAAAGTAAACCTTAAAAAATTTTTAGTTACATGATTTGTAGTATGTAATTGTAAATGTAGTATATATTCTCGTAGGTTGACAGTGTGAGAAGTAAAACTTATACTGCTTTGTGACTCAGACCTGGTACCCCAAAATCTGCCTCCACAATATTAAAACTATTTGACTATTTAAATTAGTTATGCCATTATTAACTGAGGATAGAACAAACAACTTCTTCATTTATGTTGACTTTTATGACGCCATTTTGCTTTCAGCTTTAAGGGGCAGTAAAGTCAGTGAAACTCAAGCCAAGGTATTGAATTCTTTAGAAATGTCTTTGAGAATCTATTTATGGAGAAGGCACAAAAGCAAAAGTCTATAACTTAATGATAAATGCTACCCAGAATAAAATCATACTTCCCAGAGTATAAACTCTTTAAAGGGTGTGGACTGTGTCTTTACTGTCTTTGTATCTCCTACTGCACCCAGCAAAGTGCCTTGCGCTTGGTATTTGTTGAATTAAATTGAACTAAGGGTGACATTTGGGGAGGAGGCTGTTTTTCTGGTCTCTTCTGCTGTTTCTTCTGGGTCTGGATTCTGATTTGCCAAAAGAGCTAGTTTATTTCCACTTACTGTCACAGTTTGTCTGTATCCTAAGAGTATTTTTTTAGAATCTTATTTTATGCATAGCTTTTGTTTTTAATGACCTAACATTTCTAAATATTTTCCTGCCTTCTTCCCTACTCAGCAACTCATGCTTTGTAACAAAGATTAAAAAACAAAGAAAAAAAGTTCATCAGAATTGAACAATACATCAGCTGCATCTGACAGTAAATACAATATCCTACATCCATAGTATCCCATCTCCACAAAGAAGGAGGGGCAAAAGGGGGGTAAAAGGCTGCTTTTAATGACGTTTCTTTGACCAAGTCCTTTGCCTTAACAAGGGAAAAGTGTTTCCTCTCCTTATATCTACTGTTCTCGATTGTCAAATGTTTGAAGCCTTTTTTTGTGGGAAAAGGTAAATCCAGAAAGGTCTGATAAGAGTGATAGTACTAATAAGTTATAGCATTTAATTATTTACAAAGCCATTATAACAACTCATGGGAGGCTAGTAGTGCTATTATTATACCCATTACTTCTCAGATAAACAGACTGAGTCGTCTCAGAAAAGTTCTTGCTTTTATACTGCTAGTAAGTGGCAGAACCACATGCGTTCAGGTCCTTTGACTCCAGATCTAGTGCTCTCTCCTTTATACCATTCCAGATAACCCAAAGAACTGTTACACTCATTGACTAGATTGTAAATTTAAAACAACCCAACACATTGTGTGTTATCTTTGTATCTAGTAGGTTGCATAGCTCGTAATTGGTAACTTTTTTTTTTGGAAGGGGGAGGCAAGGCAACTGGAATTAAGTGACTTGCCCAAGGTCACACAGCTAGTTAAGTGTTGAGTTTATTTCAGCTCAGGTCCTGCTGACTCCAGGACTGGTTCTCTATTCACTGTACCACCTAGCTGCCCCAGTAACATGTTTTAAAATGAATAAATGTATCCCTAAATTTCAGTGCAAGACTCTGTCTCTCAAAGATAGTTGAATCCCAGATGGGTAAACAAGGTAAATTGCTCCATAATTTTTAATTATGTGGCTGCTTAATTCTAGTATGTCTAAATTCTGTTTTGCCAAATGAGGTTAAAATGGATATATAAAGTCAATTATGTGTCATTGTTATCATTATGATCATAATGTGTATGAGTAACGTCTTACTTTTCATTTCTAGTTCTCGTGCTCATTCCCCTATGATAGCTGTAGGAAGTGATGACAATAGTCCGAATGTATCTGCTAAGGTTCAGATTTATGAATATAATGAAAACACCAGGTAAGCCAATCAGTCTAGAGAATCCAAATTTGTTTTTCTTTACTTTTTGATTTGCATATATTTTTTATCTTTAAAGAGTTTTTACT
This sequence comes from Pseudochirops corinnae, assembly GCA_028646515.1. NCBI lineage: Eukaryota > Metazoa > Chordata > Mammalia > Diprotodontia > Pseudocheiridae > Pseudochirops > Pseudochirops corinnae. Next base: position 188,312,769 of record CM053587.1, read on the forward strand.
TCAGTAAAGGATATTTGTCTTACTTTGAATTAATCATACCTATTTATGCTCCATAATGTAGGTAATATAGCTCTGTGAAAAATATATGAGACTAAATTATATTGTACCTCATCTTGTTGCCAATACAGAGTTGATCTTTAGCAAATATTAACCCAGTTTACTTATAGGAAACAGGGATTAGCAAATTAACTTGTTTTTTTGTGTCAGAAAGTCATTTTGCAGTTTACATAAGACCATGGTCTTGATGACAGGTACCTGCATTGTTACCTTACTAAGTGATGGCAGAATCTTGAAAGACCTGTATAATTTATACTTCTTGAGAAATTTTCTCAGAGTAACAGGTGTTAATAACTTGAACTGAGATACAATTTTAATGTAGTTTTATTCTGGATATGTTATTTGAAGTGTTAAATTAAACTTTAAATCATGAAAGAAGCCATTTGGGAATCTGGATTAAATGTTAGTTGACTATAAAAGAGAATGATTATAAAAAATAATTCTATTACAGAGTGCTTGCAGTCTGAAATGATAAAACATGATATCTTAGTAAAGATTTTATTTTTCTTGTGGAGTACTTTATGTAAATGATTTGAATTTTCTTAGGAAATATGCAAAAGCAGAATCCCTTATGACAGTTACCGATCCTGTACACGATATCTCGTTTGCTCCAAACTTGGGAAGATCATTCCATATCCTAGCAGTAGCAACTAAAGATGTGAGAATTTTCACGCTAAAACCTGTAAGGTGAGTTTTTGAAGCAGTTTTAAAATAAGATAATAGAATTGGTTGTCAAGATATAAGTATTGATAATGTGGAACAGGATGAATAAAAGAAAATTTAAACTGTAGAAATGCATCATATTTGTAGGGTAAGAGTAGATTTACTTTTCTTAGGTTTTGCTTAGTATAATTATTTCAGTGGTTTAAATTCCTTAGGCACATATCCATTGATGATTAGACTCATTCTGAGTTTTAGGCATTAATAAATTTACTGCAGAAAGTCAAAAAGTTAACTGCATATTTCAACTGAAGCTTTTTTTGTTTTGTTATTCCTTTGAACTCTTTAACGTTTTTGGGATGTAATCTTTTACATTTTGGGTTTTTACATTTGGATTTTTCACTTTGAATAACATGTTGTTAAATCCCTTTGCAGAGTGCCTCAGTAAGACTTTTTCTTTAATAGGAAAGAATTAACTTCTTCTGGAGGACCAACAAAATTTGAGATTCATATAGTAGCTCAATTTGATAATCACAACTCTCAGGTTTGGAGAGTGAGTTGGAATATAACAGGGACAGTACTAGCATCATCTGGAGATGATGGCTGTGTAAGATTGTGGAAAGGTAAGATTTCAGTGAATGACAGTTGTATTATGAATAGAGTACCTTTTTGTAGTTATTTCTCATAACTAAGACACTGTAATGACTAAAAGAGTTTTTTTTTTACCAAGTTTCTATTTTGAACAAAGGAAACTTTGTAAACAAGGTCTAAACTATTAAAAAAAATGCCGTATCTATAATAAGAAAAACATAGGAGACTTGTAGGTGGCTTAGTAGATAGTGCTGGGCCTGGAGTGAGGAAGAGCTGAGATCAGATTTGGCCTCTGACACTTAATAACTATGTGACCCTGGCCAAGTCACTTAATCTCTGTTTGCCTTAATCTACTGGAGAATGAAATGGCAAACTACTCCAGTATCTTTGCTAAGAAAACCCGATGGATAGTATGTTCCATGGGGGTCACAGAGTTGGAATTGAACAACTGAACAACATGATAAAGTGTGACAAATGAAAAACCAGAGAGATAGAGTTTCTAGGTAATTAATAATCAATTTGTTAATTAGACTAACTAATAATAAATTGATGGTCAGTGGTTTCTCTCAGTAACTAAAGACCCCTAATGGAGACACTGAATGCCTTAAATATTTTTTGAAAGGGAGTGCCCCTGACCAATGGAGGTCAACCATGATTGGTGGACATTTAATGAGGAAGTGGGCTAGAAGTCTTCAGCTGCTTCTGCTGAGAATATGGCTTGATCATGAGAGTCAGCCATCTTCAGCAATCTGAACAGGGGAATTCATCTCCATCCAGACTACTCTGGTTGGTTTTCTCCATCATCTGGGTCACCCTAAACTCCAATAAAGAGGTACTAGGACCAGGGCTTATTTCCTTGGGGCAAAAATTTGCCTAGATTAGGTTCTCTTTACATTGTAAACAGAGGTAAGGTTCCCTAGTTGGGTGGGAAGTCTCCTCACTTAGCCATGTCCTTCAGAGACTGGGCCCTAAATGAGGAAACAAAAGAGAAAAAGCCTTAATCTTAATAATTAGTGGTTAATATAATAGAAAAATAATTTTTCTTGAAAGTTATAATTATTAGTTTTTTGGAAATAGAATTTTAAACCCAATTTTCTATGTTGCTTTATTTAGTTAACAGTAAATATTGATTTATAGAAATTCTCAGCTGTTGTAGTTGAAGTTTTTTCAATTGATATCTTTTGGAGTAATGGTAAATGAGTAGCATAAACTATCATCAATTTTTTTTTATTTTGGAGGGGAATTTGTTCTCTTTCATAATGATTATTTATTAATGCTTAGGCGTAAAGTAAATGTTACCTGTACTTTTGTCTGTTTGTTGTATTCTTTTGGGAAACAAATTAATTTGTCCCCCTGAGTAATTGAATATTAATTTTATTTCACTTTTTTTCCCCAGCTAATTATATGGACAATTGGAAATGCACTGGTATTTTGAAAGGTAATGGGAGCCCAGTCAATGGGAGTTCTTCTCAGCAGGGAATCTCAAATGCTTCTTTAGGGTCAAACAATCCAAATCTGCAAAATTCATTAAATGGATCATCAGCTAGCAGGTAGGCAGTTTTGTGTGTTAGCTTGGAAATTTTAAGATAGCAGTTTTTTCCTACATCTTCATTCTGGTAGCTGTACTAAAAAGAAATATGATGCTTGTTTTATGATATTGAAGATGGGATTTAAAAAACCCTCAAAATTACTCATTTGTTGTTTAGAAATTAGTCTTTAATAATATGACTATTCCAACCTATTTGTATTTAGTTGATAAAGCTATCACAGCTACAAAGTAAACTGAATTATTTTTAGAAGTTTAATGATCTGTCTTAGGAATTAAACAACTTACTTCGAAAGTACTATTTTGATTTTGAAGTATTAAGAAAAATGAAGTAGTGCTTAAAAATTAATACTATTTGTTAGACTTTATTTGTATTCCCAGTGAGCCTATGCAAATTGACTTATTCTTTTAAAAGAATATCGTTACTTAAAGTCTTGTAGAGATACTGAGTTTTTAGGGTTTCTCTTATTTTTGAACTCAGTTATTTTAGTTTTGCCATTGAATTAGAGTGGAGACTACAATAGGGGAAAGCAAAGAAAATCTGATTTCTTAATTCCTAGTTTTAGAATGTTAGCAGGAAATAGAATATTCCTGGTGTTTCACATAGCATATTTTATGATTCCTTTTACTAAATTTTTGATAATGTTTAATGCTTTGTGAAGAGGAATAATTATTTTTATATTCCAAATTAAATAGAGATGAGGATATTACTTTATCCTTGCCTAAATTGTGTACTTGTGAAGATAGGTGTCAGATTATAACTTTAGTGGCCTGACATCTGGTTATTTTATGGCCTTATTAAATAAGTGCACTTTAATCAATTATAAGCTACCTATAACAGTTTTCAAAGTGCAAAAGTTATATACAAAAGCTATATGATTTGACTCTGGAATTTATTTTTAATTTCACCAAAAGTAAAGTTAATTTCAGTGTGAGATTCATTCATGAAGGTGGCTTTACCAAGTGTGGAGCTCTAATGATGACTAAACAAGAATGGTTATCAGTCCTTTTGTGTAGTTTTAATTTTTAGCCTGTCAGTAACTCAAATTTTAATCTATAGTCTTATTGTGCCAGTAATAACCATGTGTGTTTAGATCTGTGATGCATTTTCCCTTCTCCATTTGTATTATGTCCTTTAACAGAAAGCACAGCTGATCTCAAGCTTAACTGGAGTAACTTTGCAGTTTTGCTGCTTCTTGCATGCACACAGGAATGGGAAGCAAGCTCCTTTTTCCCCTCCCCAGCGCCGTTTGACCTCTCCCAAGATACACCAGCAGCCTGCTCGCTCCTAAACGCAATCCTAAAGGCCTTTAAAAAAATACACTGTTTCTGTACTAGCCAGTGCCATTTGTTGACACTAATGGAACTTTTGAAAATTAAATGGAGAGGCTTCTTGTTGAGACAAATTTTCACTAAAGTTCTTTGGAATGTTTGTGCAACTAAATATTATGAGTATAGAAAAAAAGGATTGTTGTTTTTGTGGGTGTGATTTGGGGGGGAGAGAATTCAAGTTACTCCACCTGGAAGGTAATAGACCTCTTTTGTTGGTTTTGTTTCCCAAAACAATATAGATCAGGATGGTGAATTTTTATAATTTTTTAATTTGAAAATTGAATAAATTATCGATTTTCATAAAGATTGTTTTGAGTGCTAATTTGTTTTACACTTTGTAGTCTTGATTTAGTCATTAATATTTAGTATAACTTGTAATTAGTTTGTAACATTTAAAATTTGTTAGCATTAAAGGAATTAGAATGCACTGACAGTAATTTAACTGTACAGTTGATAGTTAAATTTATTGTTTGGTATTCATTTATATATTATAAATCTGCTTTTGTAAGTATTTTTTATTAGTGTTCACTAAAGAGAATTTTTTTACCATGTGCTTGTATGTTCCTATGGTGTGATTCCATGGAGTAAGGTTTCTTCCAAGTACAAATTCTAAAAGGTACTGTAAATTGGGAAGCACTTAAAATTCCACTGAAAGTGCAGCATGTAAATGAAGCTTCGAGGTGGCATGTCCCAGGATTTTCTTATTTGGCTGTTCCATTCAGTAAATGTTACCCAGAATTCTAAACCTTACATTTAATATCTATAATTCAAGTGTACTAAAGTGCATAAATATTACGGGTAAGTTATAATAAAATGATAGAGGAATACAACATGATATAGCATAATTCTTTCAGCCTTTCACTTAGAAATCTGTAGCTATACTGTGTTTTTTGCAGGAAAAACATGTAAGTACACATTATGATTGTATTTCTGTGAGAGATAGTCATTAAAATGTTGTAATACCTACCTATACTATGTGAAAGTTTTTTTAATTGATTCTTAGTATTGTGTATGCATTTGCATAAAATGTATGCCTCTTGCTGCTGCTACAAATGAAGCATTACTAAAGTTCAGCTAAGTGAGCATCGAATAAGGTGTGGGTAATTGTACTAAAGAATCCTTAAAATTTTCAGGATTATCTTTTTTAAAAAACCAACTCATATTGGGATTTAAAAAGCATTTTGTTTAAAAGATTGTACCTTGTGTGTGTGTGTTTTTTTAAAGTTTCCAAACTTGCTTAAGCAATCTTGATTTTGAATTAGGGCCTTGATTTCTGCTATTATGTTCTGTTAGTTTTGGCATGGATATACTAAAGCTTTTTTTTTTCCAGCATGTCTTTTCTCCTCTTTGGTTCTCCTTGTATTTACTACTTTTCTCTTTTTTCTTCTGTTTTTTTTTTGTTTGTTTGTTTTGGTGTTTTGTTCCTGTCTTCATTGTTTCAGGTATTTCTTTCCCCCTCTGGATTCCCCACGGGCTGGATCGAGATGGTCCAGTTATGCCCAGATCCTTCCTCCTCCTCCTCCTCCTCCTCCTCCTCCTCCTCTGATAGAGCACTCTTGCGATGCTGACACTGCCAACCTCCAGTATCCTCACCCTCGCAGACGATATATCTCTCGGCCTCTTAATCCCTTACCTGAGAATGAAGGGGTTTAAAACACTCACTTAAAAAATTTAAAAGGCCTTATTCAGATGCTTGTAAATGCTTTCACTCCTAGCTGCTTTTTTTTCTTCATTTTTTCCCAGATATTTTCTAAATTCAGGGATCTTCTTGCATGTACTGCAAATAGGACACAGAATTTTGAATTTAAATATGTTTGTGCTTGTGCATCAAAGGACTGTTTGCTTCTTTGGTTGATACCCTTTGATGAAATATGACATGTACAAGCATTATTAACTGTGAAAGCTATGTGGAAAAATAGCTTATTTCAAAGTGCCTGTCCTCTACATTTTATTTTGTATTTAGTTTATTATCATGGTCTTGAGTTTTTGCTTTGTCACATTCATGTGAAAGTGTATAATTACAAAGTTCAACATGCCTTTAAAACATATATTGGGAATTGTTTTTGAATTCTAAAGGCTGGTATTGGAACTGATTAGTTAAACAAAATAAACCATTCCTGTGTATAATGCAGCAAAATGTAATTTGTAGTGTTTGGTCATTTTTAAAGAAGCTGCCACTCTAACCATAAATATTGAATTTTATAATTGTGATCTCATTACTCAATAAATGCATTTCTGACTATCTACTGGTTTCATATGCCATTAGATTTTAGGGGATGAATAGCATTTTAATTAAAATTGACAGCTCCAGAAAGCAAATGTTCTAAAGTAGCACCATCATTTTAAAAGTTACTCAATTAAGCCATGCACATGTACAACAGAGCCACCAAGATGGTGAAGGACTTTGATCATACCATGTAAGGATTAGCTGAAGGAACTTGGAGTGCTCAGCTTGAAGAAAACTTACATGAAGGGCTTGATAACTATTTAAAGGACTATTATGTAGAAGAAGATTTGGTTAGAGACAGCTAGGTAGTGGAGTGGATAGAGTGCTGGGTCTGGAGGCTGGAAGACCTGAACTCAAATACCTCCTCAGATGCTTATTGGTTTGTAGCCTTGAGTAAGTCATTTAACCCGTTTGTCTCCTTTTCTTCAAGGGCAAAATGAGGACAGTAATAGCACTTACTTCCCAACACTGTTTTTAAGGATCAAATGAGAGAATATCTGTAAAGCACTTAGCATAATAACTCATGCCTAGTAGGTGCTATATAAATGCTAGCTATTACTATTATTATCTGTTTTGCTTTGCCCCAAGAAAGCAGAACTAGGGACAGTGGGTAGAAGTGGAAGAGCCAAATAAAAGTTTTAAAGGAAAAAAAAGCAAAACCTTAAGAGTTATCCAGAAGGGGAATGGACTACTTTTGGAAGATGGTGGGTTATCACGCCCTGGACATCTTCAAAGATTGAATGATCATTTGCCAGGTAGGTTGTACGGGAAATGGTTGTCCAAGATATGATTTGGATGATACAGCTTCTGAGGTCCCTTTGTTGTCGTTTTTTAAGACGGTCTCTCCATTTTGCTCAGGCCAGAAGTGAAGGGGCAGTATATTTATGGGTCCAATATCCCCGCGCACCCCCCCCCCCCTTTTCTGCTTGGGAGCTTTGACTTTCTTTCTGCCTGAGGCCAGTTTGCCTTTCCTTAAGCAAACTGATAGTTGAGGGGTGGGGAGGTGTTTACCACATTAATGCCACATTTAGTGCATATACCCCATCGATATAGCCCCTTGCAGCTCAGAATTACCAAGCTTAAAAGATACACCACCCTCAGCCTCAGCAGAGATTAACAGCATGTACCACCTTCACTTCACGTATTTCAACTGATCTTGGTTCCTTCAGGGCCAGGTATAGTTAAGGGGAGTGAGTACTCAGTTATGTAACAGTGACCCACCCATTGTTATAATGAAAAAAGGAAGTTTCCATATGATATATGTTTGATGCCTTTTTAATTTGCCAAAAAATGGAAGATGGTAATGAGGATTTAATATGTTGTTATAATTGAAGAATAAAGTTTAGTGTCCTTACACTTAAAGTTCCTTCAGGTGGAGACTCTGTTTTTGTTTTTATATCCATAGCATATAACATAATTGCTAAGACATAATAGGCACTTAATAAATGCTCGTTGAATTGTATTGACAGGCAATGATCCAAGGGAGTAAGGAGGCAGTAACCCTTCAGAATTATCTTGAAAGTGTCTTCCTGTAGTTAAATAAGTTAAGATTAGAGCTAAAAGGTTACTCATCAAAACAGGATTACAAATTTTAATTGGGTTCTTGACCTGAAGTCTGGGAACTTAGGTTTTTTTTTTTTTAGTTTTCACAGTAAAAAAAATTATTTACTTTTAATTTACAACATTCAGTTCCACAATCCCTGGAGTTCCAATTTTCTCCCCATCCTTCTCCCTCCTGACCCCTTCCCACCCTCCCCAGGCGTTGTGTAATTGGATACAGGTTCTGCAAATACCTTCACATTAAACATTAGTCAAGTTGAAAAGAATTATAACCAATGAACAAACAAGAAAGGAACAAAACAAAACAAAAGAGAGAGCAAGTAGTTTGCTTCAATCTGCATTCAGACTGCATATTTCTTTCTCTGGATATGGATATCCCTTTTCATCATGAGTCTTTTGAAGTTGTCTTACTTATAACCTTGCTTTGTTGAGAGGAACCCAGTCCATCAGTTAGTTGTCACAGATATGATGTGTCTGTAACTGTGTGCAAAATTCAGGTTCTGCTCTCCTCAGCATCAGTTTAGGTAAGTCTCTCCAGGTTATTATGAAGTCCATCTGCTCCTCATTTCTTATAGTATGACAGTATTCCATTACTTTCATATACCACAACTTGTTTAGCCATTCCCCAATTGATGGACATCCCCTTGATTTCCAATTCTTTGCCACCACAAAAAGAGCTGCTATAAATATTTTTTGTACATACGGGTCCTTCTCCCCCTTATATAATTTCTTTGGGATATAACCCTAGAAGTGGTATTGCTGGGTAAAAGGGTATGCACATTTTTATAGCCCTTTGAGCATAGTTCCAAATTGCTCTCCAGAATGGTTGGATCAGTTCACAACTCCATCAACAATTCATTAGTGCTCCAATTTTTCCACATCCTCTCCAGCATTTATCATTTTCTTGTTTTGTCATCTTAGCCAATCTGACTGGTGAGATGTGGTACCTCAGAGTTGTTTTGATTTTCATTTCTTTAATCAATAGCGATTTAGAGCATTTTTTCTTATGCTTATAGATATCTTTTAATTTCTTCCTCTGAAAACTGCCTGTTTGACCACTTTGACCACTTATCAATTTGGGAATGACATGTATTCTTATAAAATTGACTGAGTTTTCTGTATATTTTAGAAATTAGGCCTTTATCAGAGACACTGGTTATAAAAATTCTTTCCCAATTTTCCACTTCCCTCCTAATCTTGGTTACATTGGCTTTATTTGTACAAAAACTTTTCAGTTTAATGTAATCAAAGTTACCCAATTTGCATTTTGTAATGCTCACTATCTCTTGTTTGGACAGAAATTCTTCTCTACTGCATAAATCTGACAGGTAATCTATTCCTTGTTCTCCCAGACTGCTAATAGTATCAGCCTTTATATCTAGATTGTGTACCCATTTAGACTTTGTTTTGGTATATGATATGAGATATCGGTCTATACCCAGTTTCTGCTATACTGTTTTCCAGTTTTTCTAGCAGTTTTTGTCAAATAGTGAGTTCTTATTCCAGAAGCTGGAGTCTTTGGGTTTATCAAATAATAGGTTACTGTAGTCATTGACTGCTGTGTGTTGTGTACCTAATCTGTTCCACTGATCGACTACTCTGTTCCTCAGCCCAGTACCAAGTAGCTTTGATGACTACTGCTATATAATACAGTTTAAAATCTGGGTATGGCTAGGCCAACTTCCCTAGAATTTCTTTTCATCAGTTGGGAACTTAGTTTTTAAAGCTTGGTTTTTTTTTTTTTCATAACTTTCAATATGATTAGTTTCCTTTACAATCCCCCTGTATTTTATTTTATGCATTTAAAAACAAACTGAAATACTTCCATGACAAAATAGATTAAGAACCTCTGTTTAAACTAGAGGTCCATATTTAGCTAAATGTTCTAGGAATTCATTTCCTTTTCTGTCTGAATCTTTTTGGAAAAAATTTGGAGTTATATTGGGAAAATGGAGGAGAGAGTATGCTACCACTTGCTCAAGGGAGTACATGTGTACATACATACATATACATACACACACAGAGTCTCTCTCTTAGTCCTGTATTCATAATTCATACCTTGGAAGTATCATCTGCCCCTGGGGCAAATTGGATAGCTCTCCCAGAAACTCCATTTAAAGAGGTGCCCTATGAGGGTTCTCTTTCAGAGTACCCTAACTTACTTGCAGGGGCAACTGGTTACTCACTCTACTTAATTGATGCTAGCATACGTTTTAGAACAGAAGAGTCACAGCTCTGAGGTCCAAACAGAAAAGGTTTATTAAGGTTTCTCTATGGGGAAGCCTTACAGCCAGATCTTAAGGCAGCCTTCAAAGATACCTCCAAGGCTTAAGTCTTATATACACCCCAGATCCACATACCACATGTGACAGAGCCCAGCTGAACAGAATTGTGGGAGGGGGAGTGCAATCACAAGGGTATGAAGGCCCCAGGGTGTGGAGACGCCAATCAGGAAAATCAGGTAACCCCACGCAAGAGAATCTTGAGCAATGCAGTATCCCCTGGCCGGGGACAGTGCAGTATGCTCTGACCTTTACATGACCCAACTAATTCCCGGGCCTCAAACACTTCCCTGTGCCTCGACACAGCTGTTTGCAATCTGCACGTATTTCTAATCCTCACAGTACCCTGCATACGCCATATCATTTCCCACCAGGCTGCACTCCTCTGGACTTCTCCATTGTTTCCCTTCCAGGTACCTTCTTTCTTTTACCTCCTCCCTTTAAGTTACCTTTCATATGTAGTCTCTTCACCAGTAGCATATAAGCTTCTTGAGGGCAAGGGGCTTAATTTTTTTTTCCTCTTGGATTTGTATTTCTAGCACTTAGCACAGAGCCTAGCCCCTTGTAACAGCTTAATACATGTTAACTGACTTTGATAGTTCAACCATGTGTAGTTTCTTCAGTGTGCGTGCACCTTTAATCCAGTTTTAATCTCTGTAACTTAGTATGTGGCCTTCCTGTATTGTAGTAGCTAGGTTGAAAAATTCATCCTGTGGTCACCGTGATGATAAGTCATTCCAGACTTGGGTAGGTTGGTCTCTGATTACATACATACTGTCCATCTCACTAGGCCTATGGGAACAACTTTGCTACGTGCATCCTTTATCTTGTTTTCTCTTGCAGATTCTCCCCACAATTACAACTTTTTTTTCTAATCTTCCCAGTCTCTTCTGATCTACTGATCTTTCTATATCTTCCCTTTCTCAGCCAAAGTCTTAGAAAAAAATCATGTCTTTAGGTTATTTCCAACTTCGTCATTCAACTGAAACTGCTCTCTTTCAATGTTAGCAATAATGCTTATTTTTGGCTGAATTTCTGCACTATTTGACACTTTTGGCCTCCCTATTTCCTCCTGAATACTCAACTTTTTTTTTTTTAACACCTCTTGATTCACCTATCTTGTCTGAGCATTCCTTCTCTTTCTCCTTTGGTAGCTTATCCATAATGCATGCCTGTTAGTGTACCTCAAGCCTTTATTCTTGTCTTTTTTTCCTCTCTATAGTCTTTAACTTGATGACTTCATCAACTCACATGGGTTTTATTACTATGTAGATAAGGTCTATATATTCTCTGTCCCAATTTAGCATCAACAATTTCCTTATTGTACATTTCAAACTGAATGACCATACATAACAAAATCTACTTATCACAAACAGATTTTACTTCTCCCTAAAAATTCACTCTTAAAAATTTCTGACATTTTTTAAAGGGAACCACTTCTCTCACCCAACTTAAGTGTCATCCTTGACTCTGCTCTCCTTCATCCAACATTTCCAATCAGATGTCCAGATCTTGTAGTTTCTATCCTCATATTTCTCACACCAGTTTTTTTTTTTTTCCATTCATGTTGTAGATGCCTTAGGTTCAGGTACTCCCTACCTGGACTGAAATTACAATTGCCCAATTGGTGTCTCTTTTTCCATTCCTACTCATCGTTTACACAGCGGCTAACATTGGTTTTTCTAAAATGTTGGTAGGACCATGTCACCCCCTACTTAAAATCCAAAACTATCACTTCTAGAATCTAATAGAAACCCTTTGGCATTTAAAGATCTTTACAATCTGGTTCCTACTTAACTTTTCTGGTCATATCAGTACCCCCCTTCACACACATCACTTTGGAATCAAATTATTTTTCCTTTTAATCTCTCTTCTTAAGCAGAACTGTATGCCCTGTCTCTCAGCCTTTGCAAAAGCTGGCTTACTGCAGGCCTCCCCTGTCCTCTCCATGTGTGGCATACCTTTCTTCCATTCCTTTCCGACATCTAGTTTCCTTCAGTGCTCCTTAAACTACTTCCGGTCCTATTTTTGTACATTTCTTTGTAAGTAAATGTTTCCTACTCCTTTGGATTGTAAACTCTTCCAGGGCAGGGACTTTCACTTTTCTCTTTGTGTCCGTAGGCCTCGCTAAGTGCCTGGCACATAATAGGTGCTTAATAAATGCTTTTTGATTGGAAGCTGTTCCAGTATAACTGGACAAGCCATAGTTTACGCATTGGCGGTCAAGGCCCCAGGAGTGAGTTACTGCCGTAATGAAAGGTTGGCAGCCTTTAGTGTACTTCTTCCACTATAGGTTCCTTTTGAGCTTCTGAATTCGGTAAGGTTCCTTTCGGTTATAAATTAATGAATTGCCTAGTGCACAGAGGACTGTGGTCGAGAATTTTAACTATTTCACTAGTTTGTAGTCTGAGTGAGGAAATACCAGTCTGGAAACTCGAGAAATTTTAATCATGCTTTATCACTCACTAGCCTCTGACGGATAACTGGATTCTTTTCCACGTGAACTTTCTCTTTTGTAAAAACGGGAGGCCGTTTGTTCTACCTACTTCACAGGGTTCTTGTTAGAACAAAAAGTGACTTGCTGTTTTGTAAAGTAAAAAGCATTAAATTTAAAATAACACCACAGCTTGGGTAGATCATTTATAGGAACTATCGATTCTTTCTACTGCTGCAGCAAGGATTGGAGGAGTATGCGCATTTTTTCTGCCGAGATGAGACCAGCCCAGCCTACAGCCAGATGTCTTTATCTCCGCCCAAAGAGAGGAAGGACTGCGCTCAAAATTTCTCCTCAGGTGATACAGAGAAGTAAACTACTCTCCCACTCCTTTAGAGGCGCACTTCTACTTTACTTCAAATACTACAGCTGTGCTCCCCTTGCCCAATCAGCAGGCATCGCGGTCTACCGACTGCCCCGCCCCTCTCCCGGCGCCAGCCAACTGGGGGCCTTTTCGGCAGTTCTGCCTGGGCGGAAAGGGCGGGCCTCGTAGCACGGAATAGTGAGGTGGAGTCGCGAAGACGCTTAGTGCGCCTGCGCACAGTGATCCGTTTCCCTTTACCTCTTCATCCCTCTCTCCTCCGCCCCAGCTCAATCTTCCTACCGCTACCGAGCGCAATTCAAGGTGGAGACGAGGAGCTCGGCCTCCTCCAGACTCTGCTTTGTGTCCCTTCTACTCCTTGCTCCACGTCTCTTCCCCTGCTTCGGGTAGAGAAGAGGTAGGCTAAGCGTCGCCTCCAGGGCTCGCCGTTACTTCTTTGGCGGAGGCTGGGCGGGAGGCCGTCCGCAGAGCGAGGGGCGGTTAAGTTGGCCGAGGAGCGCTTTGGGACAGGGGAGGGAAGGGAAGGAGGCGGCCCGTTCCCGGCTTTCGGTCTGGTGGCTGGACTCTAAGGCTCCGTGTAGAGCTGGCTGTCGGCCGCCCGATCTCGGACTGTCTGTTGGGTAGGGCCCCGGCGTTTGCCAGCGGCTGTGGAAGAGAGGGGGCAGGTTTCGCGCTCTCGCGTGGGGGGCGGGGCTTGTGGAACGCGGGCGTCACACTCTCCGCCCCCTTTTCCTCCCGCTTCAGCTCCAGGGCGCCTGCCGCTGGGCTCATCTCTTCTAATAGTACTGACCCCGCTTATTTCTCCGCCTTGTGTGAGGAAAGCGCTTTGTAAATCTTAAAGCGTTTAGAAAAACGTGTGTCTTTGATGCTTTCTTCCAATTTGGTTTCCATTATGTGGCCCCGTGCTGGGAGGGAAGTGGGTTGTAGACGGGCCTTTGCCGGGGCCTTGTTGTTTCTCACTGCTTGGAGAAAGTGGTGTCATTCAGAGCCTTAGTGGTTTTGAGGTTGTCAGCCGATAGGATTATGGAAGCTGGTCATTTTTATGGCTCAGTGACTGTTTAACAACATTTTGACCTTTATAATTACATAAACCAGCTTGTGAGATTGAATGAATGAAAGCTTTTATTAACTTCTTACCGTGTGCGAAGCCATCTGCTAAGTTTTTGGGAATACAGATAAGAAAAGTACGTTTAATAGTATGCTTATCTTCTCCTTTCAGGTTTTCTGTGGTAAGGATGAGGTCCTGTTCTAAGCAGTCATTTGGATGTCACCTGTGGCTATCTTGACATACTTTCTTTTGCTATTAGAATTTTGAGTTCATCTTGCTGCTGGCATTTAAAAAAAAATCCACTTCTACCAGTCTCAATTTTGTGAGTAGGATTTAAAGTGGGTTCCCATGGTTAATAAACTTAACCCATGTTTAATTATAACATTTCAAATAAGTTGTAAAGTTTGCTTCTGGAACTTGATTTTTCTGTTACAAGCTTTAAAGTGTGTTACTGTTTTGACAATAGCTGCATAAAATTATTTATACAATTTATGCTGAATTATGACAAACTTGAAGAAACATAGAAAGTAATTAAGTGCTGAAATGATACAGATCTGAAATTTCAAGTTAATAATTTCAGGAGATATTAGGTAGTGATAGAAAACAATTATTGTGTACATATTTGGCAAGATTTTATAAAAATAGCATTGTCATATGGTTTGCTTTTTTTTAAAATCAGCCAGCTACTAAGGATTACTCAGGGAAATGAGGTCCTGTAAGAATTAATCCTAGAGAACAATAATTTGTTGTTAGAGTCAGGAAGACCTGAATTCAAATATGGCTTCAGACACATATTAGCTGTGGAACCCTGGGCAAGTCACTTAACCCTGTTTGCCTCAGTTTCCTCATCTCTTAAATAAGCTGGAGAAGGAAATGACAAATAACTCCAATATCTTTGCCAAGAAAACCCCAGAAGAGTTGGACAATACTGAACAACAACAAATACTCTTAAGTGAAGATGGTATGGTCTAATAATTCATTATTGTAGTAATTCTTTATTCCCTGCAAAAAGTTAAGTCTATTGGTTTGGTTTGTTAAATATGAAGTAATTTGGTATAGCTGGTGAACATAAAAAATGTACGCATTTTCATGCAAGATTATTTTGGGAATATTTGAGAGAATAAACCCTTTCATGATAATATAGCAAATGCTATTTGATTTTCTAAAACTTGTGATTTAGTTTTTGGAAGAATATTGTAACTTGATTTTTAAAAATTCTCTACAGTGCGATGGAAAACTTTCGACGCATAGCTGATGAGTCACTTCCAAGCTCCTTAACTAATTCACTGACCAGTAACACCAGTGGGATTTTGGAAAATATCAGCATTTCTTCAAATCTTGGCCTACCTGTTGCTGTTTCAACAGTTGCTAGAAATAGATATTGCTATAATGAAAGGTAAGACTTTTTTTTCTCCCTTACAAATACAGTATATCATTGGAAAGGCTGAAATGAATGAACTGTTCTAACTGGAAAATTATACTTTTATTCAGTTTCTCAAATATTTAAGTGCTGTTATGTGCAAGGTACTGGTAATTCAGAGATTAAACATGGCATACCTTCAAGCAGTTTATATTTCATTTGGATTGGGACAGTGAATGGGTGAGAATTAGAAGCTCTACAAATATGTATGTATTGTAGAGGCCAGGGAGAAATTCAGGACAGTATTGTGTATCTTCATGAGGGCGGACCCACCTGGAGACGGATAGAGGAGTGGTGTCTCAGTTCCTGAGACCATCAGAAATGTGAGTTTTCTGATGGTCTTAGGTGACCCCTGTGACTCCTGTGAAAGGGTTGTTCGACCCCCAAAGGGGTTGTGACCCACAAGTTGAGAACCGCTAGTCTAGAAAGATATGAGGAGGGAAGCTACTGTTTTTTTCCTTCTTCCTACAGTAAGTGGATAGTGGAAGGCTTCATGAAATAGCTGTCACCTTCATTGATCTTGAAAGGAATGGAATGATTCCAGAATTAGAACAGAAAAAACAGGATAGTTCAGGTATAGGGAGACAGGCTGTTCAAATGAAGAAGGCAGAACAAGATTGGGCAACAGTTAGTACTGTTTGGCTGGATTATATAGTTTGTTAAAGGGAGTAATGTGAAATAAGACTAGAAAGATAAGTAGGAACCAGGTGGAGTAGAACTTATGCCTAGCCAAGGAGTCTCTACTTTGTCTTAGGGATAATAGGGAGCTATTGATGGTTTTTGAGTAGGGGAATGAAATGGTCTGTCCTTAAGGAAAGTTATTTTGGTAGTATAGAAAAGGATGGATTTGATAGGAAAGAAACTGGAGGCAGAAAACCAATCAGGAAGCTTATTTAAGGAAATTGTTTAGGTAATGGCCCAGAACTAGGATGCTTGCCATGTGAGTGGAGAGAGGGAGAGAAATGTGAGAGATGTTGTGGAATTATAATTGATAGAACTGAATGTGAGAAAGAGGGTAGATTCAAGGAAAGCTTGAAGGATTTTGAGTCTTGGTGACTGGGGAGTTAGTGATCTGATCAATGAAGAGGGAAGATGATTGGAAAGGAAACTTTGGAGGAATACTGATGTTCCTTTTTGAATATAGTTTGAAGTGTTAGTAGAATCTTGAGTTGACCATGTGGGCTGGAATTTAACATTAGGGTTAGATATATACATTTGGGAGTCTCATGTGTGAAAGTATTGTATACTGTTGTTCCACCTTTCTTCTTGAAGAGTAACAATGACAACAGGAGGGTAATGTCTTGACTTGTAAGTGCATTGGACTTAGGTGAAACCGGGCTGTACAAAATCATCAGCCTCACTTGCTTCTCCAGAGTCTTCTGAATCCAGTGGGAAGACATAGATAGGTCAAGATGACTGGAGCTGGCCTCAGATGCAGTGAGAGACCTTGACCTTTTTTAAGCTTAGGTTTTTCCCAGGTCTCAGTATGTGTGAGGCAACATTCAGTGATTTAAGGTTAAGTAAGAAATGAGACAAAATATGGCCTAGTTTGCCTACTTTCCCCACTCTCATTCCCCCTTTCCCCCATTCCCCCCAAAATCAGTCTGGAAGGGGAAGACCCTCGGGGTTTCTGGACAGAACAGAAACAATGATTATTTACACTCACTCTGAGCCGTCAAAACCCAAACAATGACCAAGTGAGGCTTGGGCTGGAACCTGTTACTGGTCAGTCAGTGACAGTCATAATGATTTAGGTTTAAGGCAGTCTAGTAGACCCATGTGGATAGAGGGAGAGGAGAGAGAAGTAAATGAGTTCACTGAAGGAGAGAAGGTAGAGAAAAGGGCTGAGGCAGAACTTGGGGAAGAGAGACTGCTATTATAGGAGATTGAAGAGGAACAGAATTAAAAGGTAATTGCAGTTTTTTGATAGAGAAGTGGTATACTTAGCTGGACTCCAAGGGGTTGAGTAGTAAATGGATGTTGAGGAAGTAGGTATAGATTACTTAGTAGGAATTTATCGGTGAAAAGGAAAAGAGAGAGAACATTGTAGCTTGAGGAGGTGGTATCCAAGCAAGGATTCTTTAAGCATGGGGGAAACCTGAGCGTATTGGTTCCCTTATGGTATGAACTAGTAGATTATAGATGAGAGAGGTAATGATTAAAAGACCAGACCCCCAGAGGATACAGGAAGAAAGAATTAGGTGCACAGGTGATGAGATTAGCCTTGGCTATCTCTTCCTTTGGCTCTAGAGCCAAAGGAGATAATACATGCATTCTAGAGGTTTTGCTGTAAGGGAGGAGGGAACTCAAAGGAGATAGCCTCAGTCAGTTTCTTGGCATAGTAGGAGATGAGATTATCTAGTCATCTAGGTGGGCTTGGAATTAAAGATTTGAACAGAAGATTTAGAACACCTGTTTTGGGGACTATATTAACTGACTCAGAGATGTAAAAGGTTCGTCGCATGTGCATCATTGAATACCTGGTTGAGGTTAGAGAATATGAATTTTTGTGGGCTTAGTCTTTAGTTTCTTGAGTTTATTTTGCATTATTCAGTAGCATCAGAGAAGAGAGATTTTGGGCATGACCTTGGGTTGAAAGTCTCAACAGGCAATCACAGCTTCGTGAAACTTATGTGAAAACCAGGTTTATTATAAGAGAAATGAACATGCATGTGGAACTCAAAGAGTTCACAATCCATACAGATGTTTGCATATTTATGACAGCTGGAAAAAGGAAGGAGGAGGAAATATAGAACCCCATCTAAAGGGGGGCAGCATAGGAGGCGGAAAAGTGCAGGAAAGGTGGAAAAAGGACTAAATCTTAAACCCAAGAGGCAAGGTGGTGGCAGAAACTGCATTCTTTTACTTTGGGAACTGCTGGACTATTAAGATAGGAGGATCTGTATATCTGTAGAGTCCCAATTGTACAAGCAGATTTCCCAACCTGGCACAGACTGGCTGGCCCCTGTCTTGACTTCCAAAGACACACAGGGAGTCCAGTTTGGGATACAAACAACAACTTATGTCAGCTGGGGAAGGGGGTTTGTTCTTGATACATTCAGGACCTTCTGCATGCTCTGGGTCCAGTGTTTCTGGAAAATATGGCATCTCAAAAAGATAAGTTTAATCCTTAACAAAGGGAATAAATGTTAGGAGGAGGACATTTTTTGTAAATAGATTTTATTGATATCTTTTGTTTTTTACATTGACTAGATTTCTGCCTGTCTACTTTCTCTTTCTCAGAAAACCATCCCTTATAACAAATAATTTCTTTTTCTAAGGAAAAAAAAAGAGGGAGTGGGAAAAAAGTAAGAAATAGAAAAAGTTTGGCATTATGCAATTTTTCATGCCCTTGAACTCTAATGTTTATAAAGAAGGAAGGGGAGAGGGAAGATAACTTCTTGTATCGATTTTTTTGAGGTCAAGCTAGTTCTTTGTGATTTTGCAATATTCGATTTTAGGGCCTTCTGGTGGTAGCTGTTTAAATTTACATTGTTGTGGAGTCATGATCTATGTTGTTTCCCTAATTTTGCTTGCCTTGTTTTGTGTTAGTTTATATAAGACTTTCTGTACTTCTCTGTATTCATTGAGTTTATCTTTCCTTATGCCACAGAAATATTTTATTACCTTGAATTTAGTAGTTTTCCCACTTGATGGATATATACTTTGTATTCAGTTATTTGCTATCACAAAAAAAAATTTTGTAGTAGTGTGCATTCTTTGATTGTTGAATAAAGATGAGTCACTTAGTACTCACAGATCACCCACAGACATTGAGTTTTCAATTCCTCTCCCACTGAAGAATTTCACCTTTTAAAGTATCATCCCTTCCTATTCAGTTGATCCTGTGCCCTCTATGTACACATATATACACATACTCAGATATGTATTCATATGCATATATATATCCTCATATAGACATATGTGTATGTATACGTATATATATATATTTATATTCTCTTCACTTATCCTCATACAGAGAAAAGTTTCATAAGTTACAATTATCATTTTTCCATGTTGGCATGTATATAGTTGAACTTTGATAAGTTCCTTATGATTTCTTTTCCATGTTTACCTTCTCATGTGTCTTATATTTGAGTATCAAATTTTCTTTTCAGTTCTGCTTTTTTCAGCAAGAATGTTTGAAAGTCCTCCACCTCATTGAATGACTATATTTTCCCCTGGAATATTATACTCAGTTTTGCTGGGTAGGTGATTCTTGGTTTTAATCCTAGCTCCCTTGATCCTGGAATATCATATTCCAGGCCCTTCAATCCCTTAATGTAGAAGCTGCTAGATCCTGGGTTATCCTAATTGTGTTTCCACAGTATTCAAATTGTTTCTTCTTGGCAGCTTGTAATATTTTCTCCTTGATATGGGGACTTTGGAATCTGGCTGTAACATTCCTAGGAGTTTTCTTTT
>CM053587.1:188333229-188353370 GCA_028646515.1 Pseudochirops corinnae
ACCTGATTAGGCAATTCTCTGGGCTGGGAATCTGTCACTCTCTGTCTCCCAATGGGTTCTGTCACTTATATCTGCTCAAATTTACTTTTTAGCTCCCAAGGATGAAATTCTTGGGGAGCTTGGAGAAGTCACTGCTTACTCTCCGCCATCTTAGCTCTGCCCCTGGATTTTGTTTTGCTGATTTTTTGTGATGATTTTTTAAATGGTTGCAGAAAACTAATAATTTATGTTTATTATGTTAAAAATAAACTTCAAGAAACATACTAGAAATAATTTAATGTTACAATAATACAGATTTTAAATGGGGAGTTATTTTCAGGAGATACAAGGTATAGAAAAGTTATTTTATCCAGATTAATTTATTATCATTATGGTTTTCAAAAACTTAAATATATCACACTGTTTTAAATTTAACAGAGAACTAATATCCTATAAAGAATTTTTAGAGGACAATATTTTGTTCCTACATAGTCGAGAAGAAAGCACTGCCTCTGGAAACCAGATTCAAACCCTACATGGGATACCTACTACCTATAATCTTAGACAAGTCATTTTAACTTATCTGGGCCTTTGTTTTCTCACGTCAAAAATGAGATGGTTTGACAAGACCGACTGATGTTTCTTCTAACTATATATATATATCACAATTCCTTATACAAGAGTAAAGAGTCATCAAGACCCAAACTCAAATCCTTCCTCTAGTATATACCGTGGGGCCATAAGCAAGTTACTTAAGCACTTAGTATCAAACTACTAAGAATGTACATGTCACAGAGACACTGCCCATCAGAATCAGAAGGGATTTCCACGGGCAGGTACATTGCTGACATAACAGGTTCAAAATATGTGTCACTCATTCCCCAAACTCTCAGAAAATAAGCAGTTCTAAAGATTAAAAATCCAAGTTAATTAAATACATCATTATCTTCAAAGCCCAGATTTACAAAGACAATTTTTTCAAGTTTCAAAATAGAAAAAATGTTAACAGTCAAACAAGATACACATTGAGATTAAATCAGATTACTCAATGGTTTGTATTTTAGGAAATATATTAACCAAATAAAGTAGCTCCAGAAAAAGGAGACCTCAGTGGGAAAGGCCACATTTACAGGAAAAATAGGAAGAATGGGTATAAGAAAAAAAGGGAGGGGGGGGGGTTGCCTAGAGAAACACTCAGAAAAAGCATGATAGCTGTTTTCAAGTATTTGAAGGGATGTTGCATGAAAGGCATGATAAGACTTATTCTGACTGACCTCACAGGACAGAATTAGAATTAGAAGCTGTAGATAAGCAGATTCAGACTCAAGAGTAAGGCAACATGAGATAAAAATGAGAGTCATAAAAATTTGAATAGAATGCTTCATGAGAGAGCAGCCTCTCCATCACTAGAAGGCTTTCTTCAGACAAAAGCCAAATGACCATGTTAAGTGAGGTGGCCAAGGAAATTCTTGAGAGGATTTTAGCTGAACCAGAGGGCTTCTGAGATTACTTCCAATTCTGAGATTCTGTAAGGCCATACTGGCTATATCTGAAGGAGATTTTATAAAGCAAGGTTAAAAAGCTCAAATGATGTATATACTATACCTGAAGAATCTATCAAGCTTGTAAATGACAGTAACTTCTCTTTTTCTAAAAGACTTCTTTCTTCTTCAAATAATGGTCTTCCGGAATCAATCTACAGGGAAAGAACAGGAAAATAATTCTTTTGTTCATTTCTAAGGAACTGATAAAAGGCAGAGAAAGACTACACCACAGCTTTCCTAGGAATTCTTTTAACACTTAACCAACTACTTAGAAGACTCATGGAATAAATCAACAAGCATTTATTTAACACTCCCTGCATGCCAGGCGTTGTCCTAGATGCCAGGGATAGATAAAAAGAAAAAAAAATTGAAGTATCTCTACTCTGAAGGAGCAAGCCATTCTCTTAGAAAAGACAACATTATAATAACTGAAAAAAGTATTTAAGTATTCATTATGTAAAAAGCACTGTACTAAGGGTTAAGGATACAAATAGAAAAGCAAGACACTCCCTGCTCTCAAAGAGCTCACATTCTAATTAAGGAGAAAATAAATGTTAAGGGACTTCAGCTACAAATCAGATGAAAAGGTTTCCTAATCCTTAAGAGTATAACCACAAAGCAAACAGTAACATATCTTCATTAATGTTGTTTCCACTGATAAAATCATATCCATCTCTGAAGTCAAATCACTTGGTATTGCTAAGGACTTTGTTGTCTGTGACCCCTAAGCAGGCAAGGCAGCACTCAAAATTAAGAAGCTGCCAGACTGTATCTCCTGGTTAGAAGCAAGACCAATGATTTGCAAGTGTTCAAGGGGTTTCAGGCTTACATTCTCATTAATAGCAGGCAGTGATGGTAAGGAAGGGTTGTCTCTTTCCCATAAGGACTATTCCCCTCAATGAGGGCTACAGGGCCCATGCTGGAAGCAAGGCCACTATTCTCAGGATCAAAGTCCTAAGCATTCTCCATCAGGATTAAAGGGAGATAGTAATTGGGTGATGGCTTTAGTTTCACTTGCCTGGCATACGTAGTCTCCATTTTCTCCCTCAGAAGGCCTTGCTGCTTCAACTAAGCTCACTTGCCTACTCTGTACAAGGCAGTCAGAAATAGGTGGGCAAACTGGTTCCTTCGCCACCAGAGTGGGTTCCCTGACTGATGACTGCAGGGACAGGAATGCTGGACTAGAAAGCACAGCCAGTGGTCAAACAAATAGAAATAGGGGCCACTAGTCTGCATATAAGGATCCCTATATAAGGGCTGCATATTGACTTTGTTTTAAAATGCAGTATCCTGTATGTTTTATTTTATCAAATATTTCCCAATTAGAATTTAGTCTGGTTTGGTCATATCTGGGAGTGTTGTGAACAGCATGTGGCCCGCAGGCAGAATAACTGCACCTCTGGCATGGGGGAACACTGCTATCTACATAAATATAAATGTTTAGTCTTGATAGAAGAGGAATTCTGTAAGGCCAAGGGGAGGAAGGAAGGAGTATTATTAAGATTGTGGAGATTGCCCGTGTGTAAAGATATGAAACTAGGAGATAAAAATGACTTATATGAGTAACAGAGAGGCAGCCTATTTGGCAAAAAAAGGAAATAATGTAAAATGAGACTAGAGAAAGAGGTTTGGGATGAAGTGGTGAAGGGCTTTAGAAACCAATCAGTAGTTTATATTTTATCCTAGTGGCAATAGGGAATCCACTGAGTAGGAGAATAAATAGAGAACTTTGGTAGAGAGGACACTTTAGAGAGAAAAAAGCATTATCTGTCTTGGACATGTTAACATTCGGAGTTGTCAGCAAGACGATCAGTCTGAAAAATACAATGGCCAGTTGGGACTGAAGTCAGAAGGACTGGGGTTAGCAGTTCAGATTTGAGAGTAAGAAAAATTATATTTGCAATTATGTAGAAGATAGTTTGGAGGAGGGAAGAGATTCAAAGCTGGTAGATCCATTAGGCAGCCATTTAAATTTAACATGGTGACTATATAAGTAAAGAGGGGAGTGAATGAAAAGATGTTATGGAGGTAGTTATTGTAGGTAGGATGAAAGCAGGGTTAGTGAGGTGGTCTGGTAGAAGAAAATGGTCCTCTCAAGGCTCTTCTGTTCGGGGTCCTGAGTTTAGCAACTCAGGGAAACAAGAAAAGTTTTATTTAGGAGATGGCATATGAGGTGAGCTTAGAAGTAAACAATGTCTGTTTATCAGTTTAACTATCTATGTAGATGACTCAAACTGATCCATCTAGTTAGTCCCAGACCCCTCCTAACACCAATCCCAACAACTGCCCACTGGATTTTTGAAACTGAATATTCCACCTACAACTCAAATTGTAACACATCCAAGACAGCTTCATTATTTTTCCCCTGCAAATTGTCCTCTCTACCAAAACCCTCAATTTCTATCAAAAACATCACCATGTTTTCAGGTTCATATTCTTAGCATTATCAAAGATTCCTCATACCGCTTTATCTGATACAACCAATCAATAACCACATTTTGTCATGTCTACTCACTCAAATACTCACTAAATTGAATTTACCTTGTTCCTCCCCAACCCCTATCTGCATGCAGTACAGCAAGATAAGGCTTGATACTCAAGGTCATTATATAAGGCATGTTTTAAGTTATTAAATATTGTTTTAAGTTATTAAAACTGTATATATGTGTGTATTCACATACATATGAATATATAAGGTATTTATATATAAGAGCATTATGTATCTTAATCTTTCTATGAACTTATCATATTCATGACCCTGTAAGATTCTTCACATCATCTGAGCAATGAAACCATCCACTACATGTAATTTAAGGAATATAAGGATCTTGCTGCTTCTATGCTTCCCTTAATCACTTAAAAATAATAATAGTTATAGAATAAGAATACAACTAAATTCACTTAGATACACTGTAAGAAAAAAAAGCACTATAAAACCATTTAGTTTTTGGTTCTCAAATTCAAACTGAGGAACATAATAGACTACCCCAAAAATATCAAAGAAAAGGGAAAAGGGTCTATATATACAAAAAACATTTTTAACAGCTATTTTTGTGATAGCGAAGAACTAAAAATGAAAGGGATACTCATCAACTCCCTTCTTAGATCATTATCTTGTCATGGCAGAGGGGCTCACGTAGTTCAATGAAATTATGTGTTGTGCCAGGCAGACTTACTCAAGATGGACAGATCACAGTGGAGAGTCCTGACAAAAGGTGATCCCAGGAGAAGGAAATGACAAACCATTCCAGTATCTTTGCCAAGAACACCCCATGGACAGTATTAAAATACTAACAGATATGACACTGGAAGATAAGCCTCTCAAGTTGGAAGGGCTTGGCATGCCATGGTCCATGAGGTCAGGAAGAGCTGAACACAAGTGAACTGAACAGTATCAATTGGAGAATAGCTTTGAATATTATGGTATATGAATATCACATAATACAACTGTGCTATAAAAATGACACAGGGGAGAACTTCAGAGGGACCTGGCAAGATTTATATGACATCTGGTATAGAGTTAAGTGAGCAGAACCCAGAGAACAATTAATATTGTAACATCAATTTAAAAACAAACAACTTTGAAAGACTTAACAACTCTGGATCAATGCAATAAACAGCCATGATTACACAGGACCAACGAAAAAGAATGCTACCCACTTCCTGATAAAAAGGTAATGGATTAAATATGGAATGGGACACACATTTTGGGACATGTCCAATATGGGAATTTGTTTTGCTTCACTCCTTATATTTGTTACAAGGGCTTTTTCTCTTCCCCTTTTCCATTCCCTTTGGAGGCATGAGGAGTGGGAGAGAAAATAAATGTTAATTGGAAAAAAAAATTGTTGAACAACAACAACAAAAAGATAGCTGGTCTTGGAGACAATAAAATCTGGGTTCAAATATTGCTAAACATACTAGCTATGTGCCAATATTGACTTACAAATCTTGGTACCCTAAGCAGTTAAGACCATAAATTAAAAATGAGATGCCACTGCACATTCGTGGAGGAAATTTCCACCCCAGAAGTTGGCTTTACCACAGATCTGGAAAGCACCCACAAAAGGAAAATTAAATCATAGCATATGTCAAAGATGATAGCTATATTTTCACTTAATATGTTAAAATGGCTATTATTTTAAAATGTGTAAAGTTGGGTAAAAAAAATATTAAAAGACAAAAAAATACTATTCATCATTAATTTCTGCTAGTTGTTAAGCAAAATATTTAGTATTTTACCTTATTTTCTCTGCTTCTTAAATGTGGGAGGAAACTCACATCTTTGGATAAATCTGTAAATAAATACTAACATTGTGTAACTAGCAACTAAGCTTCATAGACACAGAAAAATAACTGACATGTAAGTCAAGCCAAATAATAATTGTTCCTCTCAAAGAGAAATATGACAATGTGGCATAAGGATGTGTAATACCAAGAGGCTAGGCTTGAAGTTTATATTCTGCCTCTGACATTTAACAACTGTTTAACTATGGGCAAATCAAAACTTCTCTACCTTAGTTTCCTAATCTATAAAAATAGGAATTCTTCTACCTCAGTTTTATAAGGTTACTGTGGAGAAAGTATAAACTTAGAACTGGTCTAGACCTCAAAGATCCTGCACATATGACCCCCTTCATTTTACAGAGGAGAAAATTAATGCTCTGAGAGGTAAAATGACTTGTCCAGGTGTTACAGAAATGGGAATCTGAAGATCTTCCCTGCCCCTTGGCCCCTTGATAGGCTTAACAGACTCTGAGAATCTTCTCTGATTTGAAAATATACTCTGCCCCCTAATAGGCTGAATGTGGTCACATGGAGCCTGTGGTGGGAGGCTTGTTTTTCAGGAATGCCCACACTTTATTACTTTGTGACTGGGCAGTGGGTTAAGAGCGTTGTGACATTCTCTGACCCAGGAGAAGGCTATATATACCCCAATGTGAGGTTTTGCTTTGAGGTTCACTTTGGGAAGAGTTGTGTGATTTGGCCAGATGGGACTCTGGGCAGCTATTGATGCTCCCTTACCCCCTCCCTTTGAAAACCCAGATGTTGGTACTTCTCGCTCTGGTAACTAACTAGGTATGGATGTGATGGTCAGACAGCTGGAAGCCCTGTCTGCTGATCTGTTTCTCCGTCTGTATTTTTGTCTGTTTGTAACTTGCTTGTATTCTCTGAAGTTCAGGGTGCCGACATTTTTCCCCTGAACTAGGTAAATGATATATATGTGATTAAAGTAAGATTGTTAACCCATTATGAGTTGCTTTCCTTTAGAAAAGCAGATATAAGAACCTGTGCTAGCAGCCATCCTGGGGATGCTAGGGTGCTTGCTGCTACACCAGGGTTATACAAGTGAGTTAGTAGAAGGAGATCTAAACCCAGACACTCAAACGACTCTAAATCTAGTGCTTTTCCCACTTTACCATCACTATCTTTCTCTAAATGATCAATTCTATATAATTATTTCCCAAACATCTGCCTCCAGTTCTAACAGCTCTTCCCAAATGCCAACTCATATTGTCAACTTTAAAAGCGGTAGAGAGAGATGAGGTAAAATTTATTATTAATTCCTAAGAACTCAGCATCTTTTGTTTTCTATTTAACCACACCACAGGTCACCAAAACTAGACTATATTAATGAATGTAAAATATCTAATGCATGCAATAACATCTCTATACTAGGAAATACCTTTCACCTGATCCAGTGGTGAAATCCTTCCAAAAATATCTTTGCCTTGAATGGAATGTGCAGCTCTGACACTCTCAATTGGCAAGCTATCAATATTTTCTTGCTGGTAAGACAGTTCTTTCATGAAAATATCTGACATGCGTTGATTTCCAGCAAGTCTACTGACATCTGGCCTAAAGAAGGAAAAAAAAGTTTTCATTTTACATTAAATGAAATTACATTTCATTTTACATTAATTAATCAATATAAACCTAAGTAACTGCTATTGAATTGTTTTACTAAATAATTCATTATCAAATTAGAAGTGGAGTTTCTCATGTAAAGATGGATAAGACAATAGGAAATGCCCCTCATATATCTGGTCAAATGCCAAAAGTACTGGGCAAATTACCTTCCATGTGAGGCATTTCTGAAAATGTAGCAAGTCTTTTGAGATACTGATACACAATCTAGAACTATGAAACAATCATAATCTCAATCAAGTCTACCATCAATGCACCAGGGCAGTCTTACGAACTTCATCATTTCCAACATCTTCCAACTGAAGAATTACCCCCTCTTAATCGAGAATTACTGTCCCTTAATGGAAATCTCATTTCTTTCTACCTCAACAATTTCCTACCCTTCCACAGTTGTTCTTGGCCCTCAGTATGATCTTCAGGATCCTTGATTCCGTTTTCATAGCCTCTTTATTCAATTTTGAGCCTATCATTAGCCAATTCAATAATGGTTGACTCCAAATTGGAATCCCTACTCCTCTTAACTTTTCAGATTTTTGATCCAGTCACAATTAACCCCTGACATCACTAGAGCTGCCAAAAGAAGTCATGGAACCATTTTCACAGGGTTCAAAAACAAAGATTTGTTACTGAACCTCAACTGGACTGTCACCATTCCAACAAAATCCTTTTACTTCTGTCTTAATGACTTCTCAGTGTAACTATTCCAAACCTCATTTCTCTGCAGGCCCTCAATTTCACCTCTTCCTCTGGGGTCAGCAGAAAATCCTACCAACTACTTTACTGAGAAGATAGAGGTCACGTGATATGAACTTTCTAAATTGTCCTCCTCTACTCCTTTCAAACAATCTCACTCAATATACTGTTTATCCCTCCAATATAAAAAAGCTGGCTCTCTTGTTAAAGCTAACAAGTGAATCCTCAAATATATTTCTTCCAATTTTTTCCATAACTGTGTCCAAGTATCCAGTTTCTCTCATGTATCTACTCTCTATGACAGCGGTTCTTAACCTGTGGGTCGTGACCCCTTTGGGGGTCAAACAACCCTTTCACAAGGCTTACAGGGGTTGCCTAAGACCATCGGAAACCACATATTTCCAATGGTCTTAGGAACTGAGACACTGCTCCTCTACCCTCTATCCGTCTCCAGGCAGGTCTGCCCACATGCAGATAGACTCACATACGAGTATTAAAGGGTCGCAGCATTAGGAAGGTTAAGAACTACTGCTCTATAGGCTCTTTTTACTCAGCTAATAAACATGGTCAAGCTATCCCTATCCAAAAAACAAAAACCACCACCAAAAAAAATCCTTTTCAATGACACTGCCCTTAACTTATTTTCCATTTCACTGCCTAAGTCCTGGGAAAGTTCTATACTTGCTTCCTAATTATCTGGCTCTCCAATTACTTACTCCATCTTCAGCAACGTGGCATCATTCTACCAACCCCAACTGTTTTTGCACTGTCTTCTTCCTTCAAATCCATTTAACAAACATTTACTAAGTTCTTACTACATACAAGGTACTAGGGACACAAAAACAAATACGAAAAAGCATACGATTTACTGGGAAGATACCATGCGTATACAAATAAATTGGAGGGGGGAAGGGAAGGAAAGAAGGATTTCTACAGCACTGACTGTGTGCCAGGCACTGTGCACTCAGCACTTCTGCAAACATCTCAGCTGACCCTCACAACAACACTGTAAGACAAGTGCTGTTATAATATCCTCATTTTACAGTTGAAATAATGGAGGCAAACAGAGGCTAAGTAATTTGCTCAGAGTCACACACAGCGAGTGTCAGAGGCTCAACTTGAACAAAAGTTTTCCTGATTCCAGATCCAGGACTTTGTCTCCTGTGCCACCAGCTGCCTCTGGTGTACTCTGAGCCTGAGAACTAATTTACAGAGTAAGAAAGGGAGTGGGAAATCAGGAAAGCCTTCACAAAGAAATTAGCACCTCAGCTGAATCCTGAAGGATGACAAGAATTCAGAGAGGTAGCAGTGAAGAAAAACATCATAGGCACCGAACACGGCTGCAGCAACATGGAGAACAAAGCAAATTTTGCAGCGATCTGCATAATTATACTACTGTTGTAGCCAAGAAATTACTAAATGCTCATAGCAGAAATTGATCTCTCTCCTCAGGAGGAGAAGATATGGGGGTACATATAATGCATATAGTACAATGGCTGGAATATAGTAGATTCTTTTTTTAAATTTTTAAACTGATTTGTTTATTTACTTTTAGTTGACAAGATTCAGTTCCAGAGCCCCCTGAGTTTCAAATTTTCTCCTCTCCCTTCCCCCCCTCACCCATGGCAGCCTGCAGTCAAGTATAGAATCTGCAAATACTTTCACGTTGGACATTAGTCTGGTTGTACAGAAGGGTTGTGACTAATGGAATGAACAATGGGAAAAAGGAAACAAAACCAAACATGTAAAAGAGTGATAGTATGTAGGTTGTTTCAGTCTCCATTTGACTCTGTTCTTTCTAGATCTTTCTCTGAATGTAGGTATCTCCTTCCCTCCTGGGACTTACAGATTTGTCTTATAGCTGTGTGTTGCTGAGAAGAGTCCAGCTTATCAAGGTTGGTAATCACACATACGATGTGTATGTGATTGTGTACACATTTCTCTTGGTTCTGCTCTTCTCACTTAGCATTAGTTTATATAAGCCCCTCCAGGTAAATATGAAGTCCATCTCATCCCCATTTCTTATAGCACAGTAGTATTCCATTACATTCATATACCACAACTTGTTTAGCCATTCCCCAATTGATGGATATGATATCCCCTTAATTTCCAGTTTTTTGCCACCACAAAGAAAGCTGCAATAAATATTTTTGTACATATGGGTCTTCCTCCCGCTTCTGTGATCTCTTTGGGATACAACCCCAGAAGTGGTGTTACTGGGTCAAAGGGTATGCAATTATTTATAGTCCTTTGGGCATAGTTCCAGATTGCTCTCCAAAATGGTTGTATCAGTTCACAACTCCACCAACAATGCATTAGTGTTCCAATTTTTCCACATCCTCTCTAGCATTTGTCATTTTTCTGTTTTGTCATCTTAGCCAATCTGGCTGGAATACAATAGATTCTTAAAGAGTCCCATGCCAGTAGAACACTCCCCCATTTCTACATGTGAGAATCCCTGATATCCTACAGAGGTCAGCCCAAATGCCAACTTCTAGATAAAGCTTTCCTGATGCCTTCCTACTCCCACCCACCCTAACCCACCCACTGGCATAGACAAAAAAAATTATCTTGCATTTATTTTCTATATATTTTGAATATATTTATGTACAGATGGTCTTGCCCAATACACTGTAAGGTCCTTGAAATTGCTTCACTTTTGTCTGTGAATAGAAAGCTAGACTTGAAAGTCAGGAAGACACTCCTGTTCAAATTCAGCCTCAAACACTGTGTGAACATGGGCAAGTAACTTAACTTCACTGAGTCTCAATTTCCTTACCTGTAAAATGGAGACAATAGGGAAGGGAGGGAGGACACAAACATTTATATGGCACCTACTAACATGTGAGAGGCTCTGTCCTCAGCGCTTTTTTGTAAAAAGCTATCCCATTTAACCACCACTGTCTCATAATAACACCAATAATACTAGAAAATACTATCTCATTTGATTATCACAACAACATTACTCCCATTTTACAGCTGAGGAAACTGAGGGAAATAGATTTCTGTGACTTGCCCAAAGTCACAGCACTACTCAATGTCTGAATTTGAACTGAGATCTTTCTGACTCCAGACCCAACTCTATCTATAGAGCCACCAGCTGCCTCTGCTAACAGCACCTACCTTATATCTGCTGTTAGGATCAAAGGAAATCAGATATTTACAGCATTCTGCAAGCCTTCAAGTGCTATAATTAATTGCAAACTATTATTCGTATTCCCAATATGGTGCACAGTGCTTAGGACATAGTAGGAACTTCATAAATGCCTGTTGATTGAATAAATGGTTGTTTATTGTTAAGTCTTAGAAACTCTGATCAATACAATGATCAATCACAATTCCAGAGGACCAGTTATAAAGCAGACAATCCATCTTCTAGAGAGAGGGATGAAAGATTCAAGTTACAGAATAAGACATATACTTTTGGAGATGGAAAATGTATGGATTGGTTTTGCTTGACTCTACTTATTTGTTACAAGGATTGTTTTTCTTTTTTTTTATAGGAGGGAGGGACTTGAGGTACAAAAGGAAAAACAGAGATAGTGTTAAAAGGGGGCAGCTAGGTGGCACAGTGGATACAGCACCAGCCCTGCATTCAGGAGGACCTGAGTTCAAATTTGACCTCAGACACTAGCCATGTGACCTTGGGCAAGTCACTCAACCCCAATTGCCCTGCCTTCCCCTCTCCAAAAAAAAAAAAAAAAAAGAGGGTCATGGAAACATTTTTTAAAAGACACAGAAGACAACAAAACGAAGTTCAGAAACAGAAGCAGGGCAGCTCTTGAAAACAAAATACATAAAAAACAAGCTGTTCATAATACGGGTTCATGATTTCATATGTCTTTTTCTATTCCTCTCTAAACAGAAACTTCATTTTGAAGATTTAAAGTTCAGAATTTTTAAAATTAAAAAAATAAGTAATTGTTGAATTGAAGATTCTCAATTATCAGAATGAATTGTTCATCTAAAAAAAAAAGGGATGGGGGAGTACTATCATCACCAACTCATTCCTTGAAACTAATTAAACTCTTAATGCACTTAATTAACTTAATGCACTTAATTAACTCTTAATGCAAAATAAGATTGCATTAGCTTCTTTGACTGCAACATCATTTTAATAATTCATATTGAACTTGTAAGTTCAGGAAAACCCCCAGATCATTTTCAGAACTGTAATCTAAGTATGTCACTCCATCCTACATTTCTGAAGTTGATTTGTACCCAAGTACAGGACTTTATATTTATCCTTGTTGAATGCCATTTTTATTAGATTTAGCCTAGGTCTACTACATCTAGGAAATCTGGATAACATTCTCAGTTTGGTGCCATCTGAAAACTTTGAAGAATCTTTCATTTCTAGTTTTATCCAAATAATTAATCAAAAATGTTTAACTGTACAGGACCAAGGATAGATCCCTGAGGTATTCTAGAGACTTCCTTTATACTAACATTGAATCTTTAACAATCAATCTATGAGGCTGGTCATCCAACCAGTTCTGAATTCATCCAAAGTTAACAGCAATATTAGATGATAATCAACTGTGAATGATTTAGCTATACTCAGAAGAACAATTATCCAAGACAATTTCAAAAATAGTATCTATGTCCGAGAAAGTCTGATGGAGTCTAAATGCAGGTCGAAATATATTATTCTTTACTTTCCTTTATTTTTTTTGGTTTTGGTTTTTTCCCCCGATCTCTGTTTTTTCTTTCACAACATGGTTAATATGGAAATATGTTTTGCATAACTGCATAGGTACAGTCTATATCAAATGGTTTGTCTTTTCAGGGAGAGGAAAGGAGAATGAGGGAGAGAATCTGGAAGTCAAATTTTAAAAATGAATGTAGATTTTTTTTACATGTAATTGAAATTTTTTTAATTTTAATTTTTTAAAAGGAAAACTTTACAAAAATCTAGCTCAACCATGTCCATAGTGTTCTCATCTACTATTTTAGTAATCGGATCCAAAAAAGAAAATGAAGTTAAACATAGAGAGAACACTCTTGTGAAGTCATGGGGGTGCTTTCTGAGACCACTTTTCCCTTTCTAGATATTTGATCACATTTTAATGATCCATTCAAGAATTTTATCAGGAATCAAGACAGACTGAGAAGCATTGTACAAAATGACACCGGAGGAAAATCTGATAAGGAACATTTAAGTTAAAACCAAAAGGGGCATAAAATGAATCCACACAGTACAAGTATAGTACAAATGGGACAGAAGAGAGAAAGAGACTGGGAAACCACAAGCCTGGCACAGAAATATGGTATTAGTGGTGATAAAAGATTTTATTGTACGCCAAAAACCAAAAGAACTAATAAGCTCTTGATTTGCCTTAATAATCGCATCTTACAAAAGTTAGGAGAAGCCAAAGGAACTACTATTCTGGAAGAAATGGTGAACAAAGAGAAACTAATGAATGAATTAGAAATAAGTATGTTGTGGGGAGACAATTACTCCACCTCAAAATTTCTGAAAGAGAAGAAATACCATAATAAGACAAATAACTGAGATTTTAGAAGTTCACATTTCCAAGAATAAAAAAATTAACTTCACTGCTGGATAAACTAACTTCTAAGTTAGTCCAGAAAAGGTGCAAGTTTAGAATGAAGTTTAGAAGATACAATGTTAATAAGGGAGAAAAGATGTCAGCTATCAAAGAGAATGATGTTGATACACAGTGAACACTTTAAATATTTTATTTTTAAAACATGTACATTTTAATCACTTTATTAATATAATTCCAAATTGACTCTAAGAAACACTGAATCATTTCATAGCTTTATCAACAACTGATTAATGGACTTTTCATCCTTCTAGTATTGACTAATCGAATCTTTTTTCATCATTGCCAAATGGCTGAGTGTCTTATTTTAATATGCATTTCTATTATTAGTGATTTAGGGAAATATTTCTAACTGGTTGTCAAAAATGTGTAATTCTCCATTTAAGAACTGTTTGTTTATATCCTTTAACCAATTACACACTGGAAAATTACTTTTGTTCTTACATGTTTTTGTTAATTCCTACATACCTAAGAATCAAATCATTATCAGAAATACTTGAAAGTAAGGCTACTCTCCAATCACATTTTCTTTTTTAAGCCCACCTGTATTTTCTTCCTACAAAAGGTTTTCAATTTCATGTAAAGAAAATATCTATTTTATCTTCTGTGATTGCCTCTACCCCTGGTTCAGTTAAACATTTTCACAAGTCAAAGATATAAAAGGTAACCAACAACTGTTTCTCCCATTTGATTACAATGATTCTGGTCACTTTGAGTTTGTAAGTTGTGGATGTAGAATTAACGTACACCATTACTGGAGCTGAAGCTTATTGCAGGTAGTATGACAGGGCCTGGTTCTGTAACACACACAATGACTGCTGATGAAAGTCCCAAGCCTGAACTGTTGGCAATTTCAATTCTTAAATGCAGAAAATGCCCAGAAGTTTAAAGTAAAAACTGAAGAATACAGGAATGGGACTGATGAAAGAGAAAAGAGAGTAGGAGGAGACAAAGAGAACAGCACGAACAAAGTGGTCAAGAAGCTAGAGGAACTCTTGGTAAAAAACAGCAGCCAAGAGGTATGAGGGGACAGAGGAGAAGACTCAGGACAAAGACATAGAGCTGCAATAAATCATCTCATGATTTTTTTTCTTAATTTTTTTTTAAACAAAGGATTATATATATAAAGATCTAAATTCCAGCCTCCAGGTTGTTTTCTAAACTTTTGTCCTTTTGAAGATGTCTTCAGCAAACCTATTCCCCAGTCACAGATATTTCAATTATAGCATTCTTTTCCATAGTGGAAACACTTATTTATTTACTTTTTTATTCACTCAAAAAGAGTAAATAAAACATTTGAAAGCAGGAAAAAAAAATATACACACATATATGTATATATATATATATATATATATATATATATATATACACATATATATGTATATATATATGTCACCAACTCCTTAAATAAAACCCAGCTTGTCCACAACAATTAGAATTATTGCAAGAAATGGTACAAGAATTTTAAAAGGATATTAAAAAAAGATAAGAGACACCGGAAGAATTGATTAAAAAAAAATCGATCAACAGCTTCACAGAAGAGGTACAAAAACCTTGCCCTAATAACAAACTCCCTAAAAATCAGAATGAGCCAAAAATGGAAATGAATAACTTTAGAAGATGACAAGAATTCCTGTCACAAGTCTAGCAGAAATTACAAAGATAAAACAACAAAACCAGAAAAAATAAAAAAGGAATAATTGGACTATATCATACACAGTTATATGCTAACAAAACAGACAATACAAAAGAAAAATAGACGAACATCTTCAAAAATAAACACGAGTTAAATAAAGATGCTTACTCTCACCGGACCCCAAAATGCCCTAAGACAATGTCTAAATAACCCAGCCTTCCCCCCTCAACCCTCCGTGAGAAAATTTTCCCTTGCTGCAGAACATATGCAAGCCTGATCCTGTAATTCTTTACATAAAGGACAACAGGGGTTCCCGGCCCAAGGACTCTCCCTCCCAAGGTCCATTCCTCTGACAATGCCTCAATATCCAGTAGCAACAAAGTTATTTCTGCAAAACTTCCTACATTTTCCCATCTCATAGATCACTGATGCCTGCTCACAAAACACCTGGATTCCTCAATTACCTAATCAGTATCCCCAGCATTCCTTTTCCATGCCCCTTTTCTATAAAAGTTCTAGATTCACCCCTATTAGGTTGCAAGTTCTTGAAAGAAACTTTGCCACTACTATTGGTGTTAAAATAAAATGTCTCTTGACTAAAAGTTGGCTTGAGTGTGTGAATTCATTCCAGGCAAACTTTGCCTTCCTTGGCATTCTTGCGGTCCCAGCATCCCCAAACCTCTTCACTATTGTTTGATCAAGTTCTGGAAATGCTAGCAACATCAATAAGACAAGAAAGAAATTAAAGGAATAAGGAAGAGACAAAGCTATCCCAATTTGCTGATGATACTATAGTATATTTAGAAAATCCTAGGGAATCAGCCAAGGAGTTGTATCAGCAGGCACCCTAGCATACCCAGGATGGCTGCTAGCACAGGTTCTTAGATCTCCTTTTCTAAAGGAAAGCAACTCAAAATGGATTAACAAGCTTACTTTCATCAATCAAACATAGATCATTTACTTAGTTCAGAGGGAAAAGTCAACACCCTGAACTTCAGAGAATAAAAACAGCAGACAAAGAAACAGATTAGCAGACAGGGCTTCCAGCTGTCTGACCATTACATCCATACCTAGTTAGTTACCAGAGAGGGAAGCACCAACATCTGGGTTTTCAAAGCCGAGGGCTTAATGGCTGCCCAGTGTCGTCTGGCCAAATCATGCAACTCTTTCCAAAGTGAGCCCCAAAGCAAAAACTCACATCAGGTTATATATAACCTTCTCCATAGATCAGAGAATGTCACAGTCCTCTTGCCCCACTGCCCAATCACAAAGTAATAAGGTGTGGGCATTCCTGAAAAACAAGCCTCCCACCACAGACTCCATGTGACCACGCTCAGCTATTAGGGGGCAGAGTATATTTTCAAATCAGGGAAGGTTCTCAGAGTCACTTAAGCCTATCAAAGGGCCTAAGGGCAGGGAAGATCTTCAGATTCCCATAACAGGAGTTAATTGAGACAATTAATAGCCAGCTTCAACAAGTTCCAGGCTTTTATAAAATAAATTCCCCCAAACTGATAATAGATCTATGTAAAAATAACAAAACACAAGAAACAAAAATAGAAAAGGGAAATCCCATTCCAAATAATTATGAAAAATCTGGAGATTGACATACTAAAGCATGCAAAAGATAGATATAGATTCAATTACAAAGTGCTCCTTAAAGAAATAAAGAACTCAAATAGCAGGAGAAATATTCAGGGCTCACGGCCAGGCCAGGCCAGGCCAATCTAATATAAATGACAACACTCCCAAAGTTAATTTACACTTTTAATGATATGTCACTCAAATTATGAAGTGCATACTTTATAAAACTTGAAAAAATAACAAAATACATTTGGAAAAAGAAAAGATCTAGAATACCAAAGGAAATGATGAAGAGAAGTAAGGATAAAGGATAAAGTATTTCCAGGCCTCAAATTATATGATAAAGCAACAGTCATCAAAACCATTATTTTTGGTTAAAAAACAGACCCCCAAAATGGAAAAAACTAGATAAGGTAGGATTAGAAATAACAGAACTCAATAAGCTAATGCTTGATAAAGTAGAAAACAAATTACCTAGGAAAAAATTCTTTATTTGATAAAAATCCCCTGGGAAAACTGGAAAACAATCAGACCAACACCTTACACTATTATCCTAAATTACATTCTTAATGGACACTTGACCCAATATTAAAGAACATACTATTTGTAAAATAGGGAAAAGGACCCACATGTAAAAAAATATTTACAGCAGCTCTTTTTGGTGGCAAAGAACTGAAAATTGAGGGGACGTCAATCAGCTGAGGAATGGCTGTACAAGTTGTGGTATATGAATGCAATAGAAACATTATTGTGATAAAAGACATTATGAGCAAACAGACTACAGAAAAACCTGGAAAGACTTATATGAACTGATACTGAGAGAAGTGAGCAATACCAAGAGAATGTTACACACAGTAACAGTCACACTGTGCAATGATTAACTTTGATAGACTTTTCTTCTTAGCAATGCAAGGATCTAAGACAATTCCAAAGGACTCATGATGGAAAATGTTGTCCACATCCAGAATAAGAACTACGGAGTCTGAATGTAGATCAAAGCATATTATTTGCTCTCTTTCTCTCTTTCTTGTTTGTTTCTTCTTTCTAGTGGTTTCTCCCATTGGTTCTAATTCTTTACAATGTGACTAATGTGAAAATAAATCTAATATGAATGTATATCTAGAACCTACATCCAAACTACATGCCATCTTGGGGTTGGAGGAAGGAGAGAGATGGGGAGAAAATCTGAAACTCAAAAATCTTATGAAAGTGAATGTTGAGGGGAAGAGCCAAGATGGCAGAGCAGAAACAGCACTTTCACGCTACACCAGCTTCCACCTCCTCCAATACATGTAAAAAATGACTCTAAACAAACTTTAGAGCTACAGAACCCACAAAGTGACAGAAAAAAACAAATCTGCTGCTGCAGGAAGCCCGGCAGGCTGGCAAGAAAGGTCCATCCCAGCAAGCTGGGAGCCTAGGGCAGTCCCACCAGAGCTGGGGTTTTAGCCCCAGGGTGATTCCAACCAGCCCCTGCTGGAGCACGCTTCACGAGAGTAAATCACCATCAGCTGTAGCAGTTTCCAGACTTCTCAATCCATAAAAGGCAAAGACAAAATAAAAGGTAAGTGTGGAAGGTGGTTGGTCCAGAGGGAGATATAAGAGTGCGGTTCGGCTGCCACTCCCAGAGCAAGAAGAGGAGGAGATGCGGTGTCTGCAGCCGTTGCCACATGGCTGCTTCAGAGCTCCTGGCCTGCAGATTGTAGGGGGATCAAGCAACCATTCAAAGGCTAAGTGCTCGTGCTCTGACCTGCTTGAATCTGGATCGCAGTCTTAGGTGATGGTCCTGGGGTGTGTGACCAGTGAACCAGAGCGTGTGGGGGCTCTAGAGAGGGAGCCCATTAATAGCTCTGGCACCTGCAAAAACCCCAGTGATTTGGGACATAGCTCTCTCCACTCTAGAAGCAGAGTTCTACTGTGGCAAAGAGCTCAAAAGTCAAGTAATTGGCTGGCAATATGAGGAAGCAACAGAAGCATAGATGATAGAATCCTTTTTTGGGGACAAAAAGGATCAAGGCATGGAGCAAGAGGAAGACAGTGAAGGCAGAACTCTGGCATCAAAAACTTCCAAGAAAAATTTGAACCGGCCATGAAGGAGCTCAAGAAGAATTCTGAAAATCAAGTAAGAGAAGTGGAGGAAAAATTGGGAAGAGAAATGAGAATGATGCAAGAAAATCATGAAAAGCGAGTCAACAGCCTGCTAAAGGAGACCAAAAAATACACTGAAGAAATTAACACCTTAAAAAATAGACTAACTCAAATAACAAAAGAGGCCCAAAAAGCCAATGAGAAGAATGCTTTAAAAAGTCAAATCTGCCAGATGGAAAAGGAATTTCAAAAACACACTGAAGAAAATAATTCCTTCAAAATTAGATTGGAGCAACTGGAAGCTAATGATTTTATGAGAAATCAAGATACTGGAAAACAGATCCAAACAAATGAAAAAATAGAAGGCAATGTGAAACATCTCATTGGAAAAACCACTGACCTGGAAAACAGATGCAGGAGAGATAATTTTAAAACTACTGGACTACCTGAAAGCCATGACCAAAAAAAGAGCCTAGACACCATCTTTCAAGAAATTATCAAGCAAAATTGCCCTGATATTCTGGAACCAGAGGGCAAAACAGAACTTGAAAGAATTCACCAATCACCTCTTGAAAAAGATCCCAAAAAGAAAACTCCTTAGGAATATCATAGCCAAATTCCAGAGTTCCCAGGTCAAAAAGAAAATACTGCAAGCAGTCAGGAAGAAACAATTTGAGTACTGTAGAACCACGATCAGGATAACACAAGACCTAGAAGCTTTTACATTAAGGGACTGAAGGGCTCGGAATATGATATTCCAGAGATCAAAGGAGCTAGGAGCTAAAACCAAGAATCACCTACCCAGAAAAACTGAGTATAATGCTACAAGGAAAAATAGGGTCATTCAATGAAATAGGGGACTTTCAAACATTCTTGATGAAAAAACCTGAGCTGAACAGAAAATCTGACTCTCAAATACAAGAAGCAAGAGAAGCATGAGACAGTAAATAGGAAAAAGAAATCATAAGGAACTTATTAAAGTTGAACTATTTACATTCCTACATGGAAAAATGATAATTGTAACTCATAACTTTTCTGAATATGAGGCTAGCTGAAGGGAATATATATGTGTATGTGTATATATATATATATATATATATATATATATATATATATATA
>CM053587.1:188353870-188371037 GCA_028646515.1 Pseudochirops corinnae
GGGAGAAAATATGTAACTCAAAATCTTGTGGAAATGAATGATGCAAACTATAATAAAATTCAAAAAAAAAAAAAAGAAAAAAAAGAAAAAAAAATTTGGTAAGGAAAGAAATGGATACAAATTGGAAGAAAAGAAAGAATGAGAGATCAATGAAAAATTTCAAAAAGGCACAAAAATAAGCAAAAAGCTCAAAAGGGACCAAAATAGGCAGTTTTATTAAGACTCAAGTTAAATTTAATGGACTAAAAAAGCTATGTAACAAAATTTCAAGCTTTCATAAGCAATTCTCTTTTTGTGTGTTTTTTTGGGGGGGGGAGGGGCCGAAATGTATGTTGATATTTGGTAACTTCACAATAAAAAAGCAAACATCTAAAATAAAAAAAAAATAAAAAAAAATAAAATGTGTAGTTACAACCAGCTATTACAATAAAAGGTAATTTTTAATAAATAAGGAGTGGAAAATTTATAGTTTATATTAAGAGCTTATTACTATGTGGAAGCTAGGGAAAAATAAATACTTTATGATTTTGACCAGGCGGCTACAGCACAATGCCACCAAATTGTAGCACATTCAAATCACTGGAATCACTGAAAGCTAGAGCTAAAGATTTCAAGTAATAGCACGTATCAGGAATGAAATATTTCACATCACCTTTCTTCATAAATTTTGAAATCCTTTGGAGTAAATGAAACTGCAATTTCTTGTTCCTCTTCAGGTTTAAGAAAGAGATTCTCTGGATTTACAGAAAAGTAACTGAATTGATCTGAAATCTATAAAAATGTATATGATTACAAATGGAAGCCATTTAACACCCATGTGACTATATATACTTCTATTTCTCTGCACCATAGTTTTTTTCCCCCTGTACAATCTTTTGTACCTTCTTTTCCTCTGCTTGCCACTTTGTACTATATCTTTGTGCCTCCTAACTCTGGGGGGAAAAGTTTCAATGGTTTCTTCTCCCCAATTCCCCACCTTTGAATAACACAACACATCTCTATATTGCAATCACTACTAATTCTCCCTTGTTGTACACTGAAATCAAGGTTTTTGGTGCTTATGTGTAAAACCCTAGGTTGTGACTAATAAGAATACTGTATTTTTCAACCAGTTCTGAAAACATACTGTTGAATATTTTTCCCACTATATCAGGCTACCTCACTATATTTACGAACTGACATTCTCAAAAATTTACTTTGAAAAACCCTATCACTCAGCACTATTAATAAGTCTTACCTTAATATTTAAGTAGACATCAATATTTCCAGCATTTTTCAAAGGCAAAAATTGCTTTGTTGACGAACCCACACTGGCAAATAAATGCATACTCTAGGGGAAAGATAGCAGGATTTTTTTTTTAATGAAGAGTGGGTTATCACTAAAAGAAAAGCATCCAATGTGCTGCATGAATTCCCTTCACTATGGTAAAACATGGATCAAAGTCAAATTAAGAGAAAATGCTATGAAGGAGTTGTCACCAGCATCAGTAGAGAGAACTGGGATAAAATACTGCATATAATGTCCAATAAAGCCAACATGTCAGTTTTGTTGAAGTTCTACTTTCCCATTTTTCTTTTTTAATCTTTATTTTATATATTTATGTATATTTATTTTAAGAAAGGGATCAATAAGCAGAAGTATAATTAAAAATGGATGCAATATTAAAAAAGATAACAAAACACTGAAATGAAAAGATTAATATTAAATTTAGAAACTATACTACTTAAAAGATCAAGTTTTTGCTTCATAATTATAGTACCTGCAAGTCTTTTGGAGCATGTATCCTAGCTATTCCTACTCTTGCTCGAAGAGCAACACTTTTAATAACAGTAGTAGGGCTTGGGCTATCAACTTCCACATCAATTCTTGCCAAAAATTCTTCTGCTGGGCCCAGATTTCCTGTAAAATAACATTGACAAGATAATTGATTATATTACCATTTCATTTTGGTAAAACTGTCTACCCCTAGTCAAAATCAGAAATTATAATTTCAAAATGATGCGACTTTAATTTGTTTAAAAAAAATGAAACAACAACAACAAAAAAACAAACCCAAAATAAACACTCCTCTAATCTGATCCTGGCTCATAGAGCAGCTACATTTCCCTTGACTTTAAAGACAAACTGAACTGAATAATTAATCAACAAGTAATTATTAAGTACCTACTATATGCAATCAGGCACTGTGGTAGGTGTTGGTGACACATCTACTAAAAAGAAACAGTCCCTGTCTTCAAGGAGCTTATATTCTATTAGGGAAAAACATGTACTCAAGTGTGTGAGTGTTTAATAGGTAATTTTGAGGCAGGAGCATCAGCAGAGGAGAAGATCAGGGAAGGTCTCGTGGAAGAGATAGCATTTGAATTGAGCTTTGGAGAAAGCTAGTGATTTTAAGGCCCAAGAGAACTAAATTTTGTGACAAGATGTTGGGTAATTTATAGTTAGTACAAATGTATAGTTAGTACAGAAAGAAGAGTTCAGTTTTAATAGCAGCTCCGAATTTACACAATTCATGTTTTAACCTCCTTGTAGCTCAGTTTTCTTATGTGAAAAATAGGTATATGTGTCCTACTTATCACATGGGGCTGATGGAATGATCAAATCAGATAATTACAGTAAACTCTAAGACACCATTATGATTAGTGAAAAGTCTCAAATGAATTAAAAAAAAATACTCTGTAGCAATTTCAAGCATACAAATGAATTACTGTTTTAACATAAAAACAGTACAGCCTTAAAAGCAAAGAGTCATACAAATAATTGAACTGAAATTGCCTAATATTGTTTTCTCTCATTCTTTGTTACTACTTTAATGAATAGAGAGAGTCAGCATCAATTTCTATATAATGTTGTAAATGATTAAGTACATCAAATGTCCTTCAACAGTAGTACATAGCAGAAGCACCAAGAAACTACATAAAATGGAGATGTTACTACTGTCTTTTTTAGGTAGAAAGCACATCCTCATATCTGCTCTGTGATATAGTCAGTCTAAGTATTGTTCCTACTTTGTAGCTGAGAAAACAGGATTAAAGAGATTAAATAATTTTCCCAAAATAAAAGAGATCTTAAGAGAAGAAGCAGGAATTGGGTGCATATCTTCTGATTTTAGTGACTTCCTTGAACACTTTTTAGTATAACTTGTGAGCAACTTTGGATAAAATTAAGGTTAGCCAGTATGTAATTATCACAAACTCAAAATTACTTAAGTCTGAAGTAATGATGTTTTTACTGTAATGATTTCAAAATACTGATTAAAAAAAGTAAAAAGTAATTCGCTGTCAATGAATATATGTAGCTTTATCACCACTTATCCCCCCCTCTTTACCTCTTTATGCACAGTCCTACTGTTGTTTATTTAAAATGTTCACTCCATCATATATTAAGGTTAAAAAGCCTTAAATTATCCAACAGTGTTAGTGAAAAACTTTACAAATTACAACAATAATATCAAAATGCTATTAAGAAATACCTGAAGGAAAGATCTGTTTTACTGGACCATGAAAAATAACCCAAATCTTCAGAAATTCTGGATCCTGGAAATGAAAAGATATTAAACACAGACACTGTTAGGATTATTTAAAGAAAATTAAAACAATTTTGTTTCTTTTTTGGAAAAATGGGCATTAATGAAAAAATTCTTTAGAAATCTTGCCCTCTGTCATCTACTTAAGGTAAATGTTAAAAACTCCCAACTTACATGTCCATCACGACTGGCATACATCACATGGTTTATAACAGAAGGAACTGTGAGCTGAGAAATTACATCACTTTGAAGAGCAGTTTCTAAAGCAGCATTAACTGGTTCCTTAGAAAACATAAAGCAACGCCAAGCTATAGCATTCTGTTGGGAAAACACAAAAATCAATTTCAGCAATGCTAACAGTACCTTCTTTTTAAATGGACCTATGATTTCTTCTTTTTAAAAAAACAGTATTTTATTTTTTCCAATTACATGTAAAGACAATTTCCAACATTCATTTTAAAAAAAAATTTGAGTTCCAAATTTTCTCCCTCCCTCCTCCCTTAACAAGGTAAGAAATCTTAAATAGGTTTTATATGTACAATCACATAACAAATATTTTCATATTAGTCACATTGTGAAAGAAGAAACAGATCAAAAGGAAAAAAGAAAACAAAAAAAGATACAGTGAAAACAGTATGCTTCTATCTGCATTCAGACTCCATCAGTTCCTACTCTGGATGATGACAGCATTTTCCATCATGAGTCCTTTAGAATTGTCTCAGATCATTGTACTGCGGAGAAGGGTTAAGTTATTCATAGCTGATCATTACACAACATTGCTGTAACTATATATAATGTTCTCCTCTGCTCACTTCATTTTCATCAGTTCATCTAAGCCTTGC
The DNA here is from genome assembly GCA_028646515.1 of Pseudochirops corinnae. Taxonomy (NCBI): domain Eukaryota; kingdom Metazoa; phylum Chordata; class Mammalia; order Diprotodontia; family Pseudocheiridae; genus Pseudochirops; species Pseudochirops corinnae. Next base: position 188,358,240 of record CM053587.1, read on the forward strand.
CAGGTTTTTCTGAAATCTGTCTGCTCATTATTTCTTACAGCACAATAGTATTCTATTACATTCATATGTCATGGAACACAACTTGTTCAGCTATTCCCTAAATGATGGTCATCTCCTCAATTTCCAATTCTTTACCACCACAGAAAGAGCTACAATAAATATTTTTGTACATATATGACCCTATGATTTCACAGATGTTAAGGAACCCCTAGCTCCTGCTGAGATGCTTCCTCTATCAACGTATCTGTTATGCAACCTATACTCTTAATAAGTTGCCTAGGGGCAATAAGAGATCAAAGTACTTGACTGGGATCATAAAATCAACATGAGGCAAAAGTTAAGACTTGAACCCAGGCTCTTATTGATTCTGAAGCCAGCTTTCTACTACACTACAATGCTCTCTATACTACTTGAAATTCTAATGTACTGTTCAACCAATATATAATGGATTTGGGGGGAGGGGCTGAGGAAATCGAGGTTAAGTGACTTGCCCAAGGTCACACAGCTAATAAGTGTCAAATGTCTGAGGCCAGAATTGAACTTAGGTCCTCCCTGACTCCAAAGATGTATCCACTGTGCCACCTAGCTGCCCCTAATTTAATGGATTTTAAACTATTATTTGCATAGTATTATTCATAATAAAACTTCATCACCATTTAAAACCCAGCTATTTCTAAAATTCCAAAACAAGATATCTGATATACTTACTGCATTGATGATGAGCCTAACTGGAATAACAGCGTGAGTCTTGTTTATCAATTTTAATGGGAGAACTTTCCAACTTCCATAAGTCAGATCTCCAAAATCAAGGAAGTCTGTCTTGACTGGTTCCACCTATTTTTTTTAATGATGAAAGAAATAACTTTTTTAAACTATGATACTGAAATGTTTCATTAAGAATTACAATATTACAATGGGCATAGCATCACTGACAGGAGCACCTAAGTCACAGACTAAGATGTCATCATGCTTAATTCCCACTATACTTTTCAAAAATTCTAATTTTAAATTCTACTTGTGAAATATTCAAGTGTATAGATGTCATCATGCTTAATTCCCACTATACTTTTCAAAAATTCTAATTTTAAATTCTACTTATGAAATATTCAAGTGTATTATCAAAATTTATCAGAAAAAAACTACTTAGCTTAGTTTAAATACAGGGTGTCCAAGAAGTCTTAAAGCAGTTTTAAGCTCAAAAGAGAAGAATATCTACACTAAGATTTTTTTGGATACCCTGTATACATAGTATTGTTGTTCAGTTGTTTCAGTTGTATTTGGCTCTTCATGACCCTACTGGGTTTTTCTTTGTAAAGAAACTAGAGTGGTTTGCCATTCCCTTCTTCAGCTCATTTCACAGATAAGGGAACTGAAGCAAAAAAAAGTTCAGTGACTCGCCCAGGGTCATACAGCTACTAAGTGACTGAGGCTAAATTTGAACTCGAGAAGATGAGTCATCCTGACTTCAGGCCTGGCATTCTATCCACTGTACCACATAGGTGTCCATATACATACTATTTGATCCTAAAATAAAAACTACAGATTCAAAATTACATAGTTGCTCTTCAAAGAGTTCACAATAAAATGGAAGTTTCCTACAGGGCCTATTTCATTTTTTCACAGTAGTTGGGACATAAGTGCCTAATAAATGACTATTGATGCATTTAACACTATATCAGAACACATAAAAGAAGTCCTTTTTCAGACTTAATTTGTTCCTTAAGCACTGAAGATATTTATTTAAAATGATGACAATTTGAGGTATGGTCACAGCCCAAACCAAAAAGGAAAAAAGTAGCACATGTATTTGTCTGTATAATATTTTATGATATATTGAAAATGGCAGAAGAAATGACAAAAAGGGACATGACTGCAGTGTTATATTTTTCCCTTTTCCCAAAAACATTAAATCTGATGGTGATCAAAAGTATGTTTAAATTCTAGATTCTCCAGAAAAGTATTTTAAAAGGCAAACTTCCTTACCCCAGAACTTCCTCTTCAACTATGCCACATACTGGCACTAAATTCACTTTTTTCAAAAATTAAACTTTTGTTGTAACTCCTACACAGGATGAAATCCAAAATTCTTAACCTAACATTAAAGGCTTTCCATAAACTGGTCCCAATCTATTCTTCTAAACTAATCTTTAACCATTCCCTGGCATAACAAATTCTCAGCTCAGGTTTGACTGGCCTACAATCTATGAATATATCTGCTGCCAATCAAGCTGAATTCATTTCATGCTATTTCCTTCAAAACTGCTTGGTGCCTAATCAAATCCTACTCATTCTTCAAGGTTCAACTTAAGAATCATGAGGTTTGTGACAATTATTCCAGCCCATACTAAACCCTCTCCTCCTCTGAGCTCCTATTGTACTTAATCAAGCACTGAACACTAAATCACATATTCCCTATATGTTTGTCCATATACAGGATACACTTTTTCTGGTGTGTTTGTGCTAACTTTCCTTTAAAAAAAAATTATGGAAGGCTGTCAAGGTGTTAAATCCCATAGAATATGGTTTCTGAGCTTTGAAAATGAGGTAATCCCCTAGAAGTGAATATAGAAAGAAATGTGAATGGATATGTGACCCAAATGTGGTAATTTCAAGAAATTCAACCTCTCATGTTTCTTTACTATTAAATACTTCTCCACTTTCCTGGATTGCCTTTAACATATATACATCTTACACTGGGTGGCAACTTACTTTTAGGAGGAAAAAGGCTCTTTAAAAAACAAAAAGTAAAAATCTCATAAACTCTAGTTTTTTTTTTTACTAATAAAACGTTTTTTAATTATAATTTAATGTGTGTGTATACACGTGTGTGTATTTACTTCAAATGTATTTTATACATAATTCTCCTCATCTTAAGCTGCCTAGGTTAAAATGCCAATAATAATATATTGATCTTCCTATAGCACTTTATACTCTAAGTATTTTCCTCACAATAACATTGCTATGTAGGTAACAAATTATTAATTTGATTTTGAGATGAAAAAAAAATTGAGAATGTAAATGAAGTGACTTTCCTAAAGTGTCTTAGCTATTAAATGGCAGAGATGGAAATTAAGCCTAATTATTTTAACTAAAAACCCAATGCTCTTTATGCTAAACTACTAAAAAGTAAATTGATTTTAAATTGCCCGATGCATTTATTAAACTATTACTTACCTCCACAACAGGATTTTCAGCAATAGCTGTTAAAACAATCCTACTTGCTAAAGCTTCTGCCTGAGCTATTGTATCTGGATCTGATGAGACAGGCCAAGAAGAAACTCTTAACACACATCTGAAAATCCCAGGGTGGGCTGGCATGAAAAGCAGTTTTATCTCTTCTGTAGTATGTGGTCCTATGACAGTTTTATTCTTGAAAACCAAGCAATGGCATGTTGAGAGATCCACCTTTAAGGAGAAAAAAAAAAAACTACTGCTAACTAAGCAATGTCTTACACTCAGTTTTAACAGTTACTAAAACTGATAAGAAAAAGCAAAATAAAGCATAAGATTTAGCATTCCTATTTAAGTCTTCAAAAGAAGTCCAAATTAATTTACAAATGGAAAAACAAGCTTTCTTCCATTCTATACTAACCACTACTCTAAGGCACCTTTCAACAACCCTAGAGCACCTTGCTCTCCCTCAATGCTATTAATCCTTGCCAAGGCACTAACAGTGATTCAGACCTGGGGTAGTCTCAACTAACAGTACTCAACAGGCAGAATGGATAGGCTAGAAGACAAGGAGATTACTACCTATATTGATGCCATAGTAAGGAAAAATGTACAATGTGTCCCCAATATGAGATCTCAAAACACTTTCCCACAAAAAAAAATTGTCATAAATGAGTATCAGATGTCCTATAGTATTATATTTCAGGTACAAAATTTAGGTTTTGCTGAGAGAGCTCAGGAATCTAAACAATATTCATAATATGGCTTCTATGGGAAAAAAAGTTTTAACTGACAAAATAATTTTTACAATGCAAATTGGTAACTACTTATATAAACAAGAATTAAATAGACTGGTATAAGAAGTTAGTATTCTCTTCCATGTAAATATTCATATTAAAATGAGGAAAAGTGGGAAAGGAAACCTGACAAGGAAAGTAAATATCAAAGGACAAATGAAAAGAGAGACATTCCAGTAGCTTACATCTAAGTTTACTCTCAGTAGCTTATTGGCATTTTTGGTCAAAATTCAAACTAGATGACCACTACCCACAATGAGTCACATGGCCAAATGATATTGCCAGTAGGAAACTCAGAAAATATTGCTAAAGATTGAAATGTGTGGGACAAGAAAATTTAAACTCTCAGGAGCACAGGTGGAGTTTTCATCTGGATTTTATATGAAGGAAATCAGAAGAGGAAAAGTAGCTGGAAAGTGAACAGCTGGTTAAGTAGATAGTGTCAAAAAATGAGATTCAGATTTGTGGACCACAAGAATAACGGATGCAAGGGTTAAAAAACTAGGTGTGGATAAGAAAGTGTAAGAGGTCTGTAAGAATATGTCAGGAGTACTACAACTGAGAGATTAGATAACCCTGGTGTCTACATCTATAGAAACCAAAATGGATTTTCAAAGCTATATTCTGGAGAAGAAAAAGGGCAAAGAGACAGCAGGACTCCTGCATGTCATGGCAGATGATATTGTGACTAAAGGTAGAGAGAAAGCATAATTGTTTAACTCATATTATGCTTTTTCTGACATGAAGAATATTTCTGAATTAGAAAGGAAGAATAAAATGAGTAATTAAAACCCAAAACACATAATAACAGTAGAGTGCCACTAGCAGCCATTTGATTTGATGAGTTCAAGTCACCTGTCCCAGATGAATTACATCCTGGAGAACTAAAGAACTGGCAGACATGATTTTTTTTTTTGGAGGGGGGAAGGCAGGGCAATTGGGGTTTAAGTGACTTGCCCAAGGTCACACAGCTAGTAAGTGTTAAGTGTCAGAGGCCACATTTGAACTCAGGTCCTCCTGACTCCAGGGCCAGTACTCTGTTCACTGCACCACCTAGCCACCCCAGACATGATTCTTAAAACACTTCCAGTGATCTCTGAAAAACTGTGTAGAGTTGGAGGGGTAACAAAAAATTAGGTAAGGGAAGAGTAAAAATTTTATAGGCCAAGGAATTTTGACTTTGATTGTGCTACACATCAATAAGGGAATAAGTGACAAAGGTACAGGAAAGGAAGTTGTGCAGAATTAGTTATCACAATCATGTTTTCATCAAGAACAGGTGACAGCAGACTAATCTTTTTTTTAAAAGACAGGTAAGTGAGAGAAATGCCGTAGATATAATTCACTTACAATTATTTTAGCAAAGCACTTGACAAAACTTCTCATACTATTATTGAGGAAAAGATGAAGGGATATGGGCTAGACAGTACAACAAACTCATGTCGGGTTGAATGTGCAGACCCAAAGAATATTCATTAATGCTCTGAAGTCAGCTAGGGAAAAAGTCTCCAATGGAGTAGGAATTTATACTTGGCCCTATATTGCTTTGCATTTTTATTGATGTCTTAGATAAAGGAATAGCAGGCTTACCAAATCTGCAGATGAAAGAAAGCTGGGAGAGACGGTTAATACACTGAGTTAAGGCTGAGTCAGGATTCAAAAAGATTTTGAGAAAGTAGAACACTGGATCAAATAGGATAATGTTTAAAACGTGATCATAAATCAATTTCACTAGTACAAAATGAGGGTAGTGTGACTAAGATTAATCTGAAGAATCTCAGTGTGCTAAAAGCTGTGTTTACAGAGGAAATTCTTTTAGGTATGGGTTGGAAACAGCAAGCCAAAGCAACATTTACAGGAAAAATGCCAGAAAGACTATAATGTGGGGCAGTTAGGTGGTGCAGTGAATAGAGTACCAGCCCTGGAGTCAGGAGGACCTAAGTTCAAATCTGGCCTCAGACACTTAACCCAAAAAAACCGGCCATGTGACCTTGGGCAAGTCACTTGACCCTAATGGCCCTGCCTCCCCCCTTCCAAAAAGGAAAAAAAAAAAGATACATAATAGAAATAGTTAAAACTGAGAAAAAAAGAAAGTGAAGATTAGTCCTTAACAATCTCTCTAAGTGACCCTGATGACAGACAGAAAAACTTACCTTTTCACCATCAACAGTAATGCTAAGTATTCCAATGGTGACCTGTAACCAACGGTCAGTTGGATTAACAATACTAAGATTGGTCTGAGAAGCAATTCCCACACAACATGCATGAGGAAACTTCAACTCTTCAGGTACTCTGACATTCCCTGGATAATGGTAAAACACAATAACATGAATTATGTGGCTGATTTTTTCCTCCATTTCTTTGTCATTTCCTGCAAGTCAAAATTAGCTTGACATTGAAATTAGGCCCATTTAGGCATGTTATCATTCAACATCAAGACAGAACAGTAAATCCTGGCTCTGTAGGAGCTCTTAACACTGTTTAAAAAAAAAAAGTCAAAACAAAGTTCAGCATTACTAAAAATATTTTCTTTCTTGGTATATGAACTCAGAAATTGTTTTAAAATCTTTAAAAATTATAAATTTTCATTTAATAGTGTTTAGTTTCATGACTCATACTTTTCATTTCTTTTCCATATCAACACACAAGGTATAGATAACTTATTACCTTAAAATTTGCAGAGAAGCTATGTAACAATAAATTCTAAAGAATTTACAACTTAGTTTACCAAAAAGTGTGTCTTAGCTGCTTCTGTTGGTTGTGTTCGTGTTTGGAGGAGGCAGGGGAAATGAAGACGAGGAAGAGCTTGTCTGTTTTTTTTTAATACCAAAAAAGAGGTGAAACAGTAAAGAAAAGGTACATGTATAATGATTATGTGCCTATTTGTGCAGCTAGGAGGTATAGTACATAGAATGCTAGGTATGGAGTCAGGAAGGCCTGAGTTCAAATTCAGTTTCAGACTTTTACTAGCTGAGTGACCTTTAAGGAAGTCATTTAACCTGTCTGCATCAGTTTCCTCAACTATAACATGGGTATAACAGCACCTACCTCCCAGGGTTGTTGTAAAGATTAAATGAAATATGTGTAAAGTGCTTAGCACAATGCTTGGAACTTAGGAGGTACTAGATAAATGTTTATTCCCTCCCTTCATCCTCCCTCCCAAGAAAAAGTAAATCACAGTACAGAAAAGATAGGAGCCAATGGCTTGGTTCAGTTATGTACTCGTTGGACACCAGGAACAAAACAGAGATGAAATGAATAAAAACAAAATAAGAGTAATCAAGAGTGTCCTATGATTTCCAGATATGGAGCAGAAGAAAAACAGTTATATTTATTTTTTCCTTTGTACTTTAAAGCAGGAAACTCACACCAGCTCCTGAGGATAGTCCATTTTAACAGTGAAACAGGAATATATTAAAGCATTTGCATTTCTCAACCAACAACTGAAAGCATAAAGGGGTAAAAAGGAGCGGGGTAGCCAACAAGGGTAATAATAATGGGAGAGAAACGACTTAATAAACAGCTGGATTAACTACAAAATCATCTTGCAAAGAATTGCCCTGTAATTGAATTCAATTCAACAAACATTTACCTAGCACCTATTTGGAGAATACTATCAGGTGGCAAGAAGGAACAAAGTATATGCCACAAAACTCATTTTTACAGCATTCATCAGCTTTGTCAGGTGGACAACCTAAAAATAAATAAAATTATATAAAAATACATGGAAGAAACATTAAAAAAAATTAAAAAATAAACATTTTTTAAAAGAATGACAGCTAAAAGCATAAATGAAATGCAAATTAACCCTGCAGCAAGGGTTGAGCAGAGTTCAATGTCATACAACAGGGTCAGGATTCAAAAAGATCTAAGCACTGGGCCAAATCCTAACAGATGAAACTTAATAGGTATAAGAGTAGTCATATTTTTTTAATCAACTTACACAAGTAGAAAGCATAGCCATTTGTTAGTTTATCTCAGAAAGATAAGGGAGACTACAGCAGACTGCAAGATCAATGAGTCAACAGTGTGATATGCCACCAAGAAAGTTGCAGGATTTAAATAAACCCACGTAAATCTATATAAATCCACATATATTACTAACAAAGTACAACAGCAAGAGATAGAAAGAGAAATTCCATTAAGTTACTGTAGACATTATAAAATATGTGGAAGTCTACCTGCCAAAACAAATCCAGGAACTGGGGCAGCTAGATGGCACAGTGGATAGTGCACTGGCCCTGGAGTCAGAAGGATCTGAGTTCAAATTCGGCCTCAGACACTTGACACACTTACACTAGTGTCAAGTCACTCAACCCCAACTGTCTTGCCTTTCCCCCTCCAAAAAAAAAACAAAACCAGGGAACTATATGAACACAATTACAAAACCCTTTTCATGCAAATAAAGTCAGATCTAAATAACTGGAAAAACATCAGTTGCTCATGGGTAGGCCAAGCTAATATAATAAAAATGACAATTCTACCTAAATTAATTTACTTATTCAGTGACATAAAAATCAAACTTCCGAAAAATTATTTTATAGAGCTAGAAAAAATAATAACAAAATTCGCCTGGAAGAACAAAAGGTCCAGAATATAAAAGGAATTAATGAAAAGAAATGCAAGGGAAGGTAGCCTAGCTGTACCACACCTTAAATTGTATCATAAAGCAGTAATCATCAAAACTTCTTGGTATTGCCTAAGAAATAGAGGGATAGATGAGTGGAATAGGTTAGGTATGCAAGACACAACAGTTAATGACTACAGTAATCTACTATTTGATAAACCCAAAGACTACAGTTTCTGAGATAAGAACTCACTATTTAACAAAAACTACTGGGAACACCGGGAAACAGTATGGCAGAAACTAGGCATAGACAAGCATTGTATACCCTACATCAAGATAAAGTCAAAATGGGTACACAATTTAGATATAAAGACTGATATTATAAAGCAAACTAGGAAAGCAAGGAATAGTTTACTTGTCAGATCTATGCAGAAAGGGAAGAATTTAAGCCAAACAAGAGATAGAGAACATTATAAAATGCAAATTGGATGATTCTGATTACAATAAATTGAAAAATTTTTGCACAAAGCCAATGCAACCAAGATTAGAAGGGAAGCAGAAAACTGGGAAACAATTTTTACAACCAGTGCCTCTGGTTTCCTAAACATATAGAGAACTAAGTCTAATTTATAAGAATACAAGCCATTCCCCAATTGAAAAATGGTCAAAGGATATGAATAGGCAATTTTCAGGGGAAGAAACTAAAGCTATCTATAGTCATATGAAAAATGCTCTAAATCACTATTCACTAGAGAAATACAAATCAAAACATCACTTAAGTACCACATCACACCTATCAGACTTGGCTAACATGACAAAAAAAGAAAATGATAAATGTTGAAGATGTAGGAAAATTGGAACACTAATGCACTGTTGGTGGAGTTGTGAACTGATCAAACCATTCTGGAAATCAATTGGGAACTATGCCCTAAAGGGCTATAAAATTGTGCATGCCCCCAGTAAACTTCTAAGTATGTATCCCTCCCCCCCCTTCAAAATAAAATAAAATGGTAAAAAGACCCACATGTACAAAAATATTTACAGCAGCTCTTTTTGTGGTGGCAAAGAATTGGAAACTGAGGGGATGTGCACAACTGGGAAATCGCTGAACAAGTTGTGGTATATGAATGCAATGGAATACTATTGTGAAAGAAGAAATGAGCAAGGTGACTTCAGAAAAACCTGGAAAGACTTACTTGAACTCATGCTGAGTGAAAAGAGCAGAACCAGGAGAACACCGTACACAGTAACAGTCACACTATACGATAACTGACTTTGATACTTAGCTCTTCTCAGAAATGCAAGGATCTAAGACAAGGCCAAAAGACTCATGATGGAAAATAGTATCTACATCTAGAGAAAGAACTTTGGAGTCTGAATGCAGATGGAAGCACACTATTTGTTCTCCTTTTCTTCTGTTGTTTTGTTTCTTCTTTCATGTGGTTCCTCTCATTAGTTCAAATTCTTCTTTACATCATGACTAATGTGAAAATGTTTAATATTAATGGATAAGTAGAGCCTAGATTGCATGCCACCTTGGGGAGAGGGAGAAAAATTAAAACTCAATCTTATGGAAGTAAATGATGAAAACTAAAAAGTATATATATGTATATATATAGTTTTTTTTTTAAAAGATCAGACTTGTTCAATTTGACCCCACAAAGCAGTATTAAGAGTAACATTAGGGTAAAGAGAGAAATCATAAAGAAGAGAAAATTTAGGCCTGATGTAAGGGAAAACTGCCTAACAATTACAGCTATCTCAAAATTAAATAGTAGGTTCTTGTTCATTAATAGTCTTTGAGCAAAAAAACTATGACTACTTGAAGGATGTGATGTGGAAAGAATTCTTGTTCAACTATGGTGTGACTTAAGTAACTTCTGAGATTCCTTCCAACTAGCATTCTATATTCCACGACCTAAAAAGAAGTATTTGAGGCGGGAAGAGGGAGGGGAAGCTATGTATACACAGTTGCACAGAACCTAGAATTTAAAATAATGACATGATATAAAGAAGTTATCTACAGAAGTAAGTGACAAGAATTGGTACCAACAGAGAAAGCATGAGGATCTCTGTTGAAATACGAAGATTAAGGGAAATTTTTTCCAGGGACTTGCCAACAATATGATATGCTTCAGAGTGTAGCAAGTATCAAATATCAGTTATGTACCCACAAATGCCAAATGGCCACCCTAAGAGAGCAGAAGAATGTTTCTCTAACTTTTCAGTTTACTAGGAAGAATCAAGCGATTAAGAATGTTCTAAATGCTTCAAGGCAGGGAAAAGAAAAAGAATTCAAAGAGGTAACTGGGAAATCTAATCCATGTTAGTAACTTGAGAAAAGAATGTAAAACTAGGAATGGAAGGACCATGGGAATTTCAGAGCTATATACACTATGACTGAGATGCTTCCTAAAGGGTAGAAAGAAAGAAGCACCTTCTTGTTAGTCAAGAAGTGGTAACAATTATGATAATTTATATAGTATGTTAAGGTTGGCAAAGCACTTCTCTTTGAAACAACTAGAATCACCAGTAACTACCAGGAAATAAGACATTCATAATTAATTAGAGAAATGCAAATAATCGTGTGTAGTGACTGGGAACATTCTGATGAAGGAAGGACCATATGTCAACTACACATTAACTCTCCAGAAATGGGAAAAGAAATCTCCTAAAAAATCAATTAAACCTTTAAAAATACGTATACTTCTGATCCATGTGGAAACAACAATACTGTTGAAGATTTGGTGATCTACAGACAATGGTTTATGAGTTAGGGATGATGGACTCTGAGATTACGGGTCAAAAGACTTTAACAAGGGTCAGTAAAATGCACTTGGCTAGGGACTTGCAAGAATGACATAATGGACACTGCTTTAAAGATACAAGAGGGAGAAAACTGCCCACTTGAGTTCAAGCAGTCATAAGCCAAAGGGTAGCAATGTGATTACATCATTAGAAACAGAATTTAGAGTTGGAAAGGATATCAATGGAATCTACAGCTGACAAAGAATGTCCTTTACAAGGCATATGATGAATTGTCATCCAGCATTGCTCGAAGACCTCCAATGAAAAGGAACCCACTAATCACAGAGGCTAGTTGCCTGTGGTATTCCACTTCTGGATAGTTCTAATTATAACAAAGTTTTTTCTTTTATCAAGCCTAAATTTTCATGATTGAAACTTCTATCCAAAACTCAGTCTGTATTCTGATGCCAAGCAAAGCAAATCTAATACCTACCATTTAAAAAGAACTTTACAAATATTATCTTTAATCCTTCTTTTAATCTAACAACCTTTTAAATATTTGATACTAAGTTCCCAGTAGTGAAGACTATCTCTTCTTCAGACTACAGTTCCTTCAACTGATTCAAATTATGACATGAATCAAGGTTTTTCTTCATTCTGGTTGCCTTCTTCTCTACTCCTTTATAGTTTATCAACGTCTTTTCCTAAGATGTGGCATCTAGAATGTAACATGCTACCCTAGATATAATCAGACAAGTAGATCTATCACTTCCCTAGTCCTGGACGTTTGTCTATCAATACAGCCAAAGACGAGATTGTACTCTTTGGGTCCAATATTACACTACTAACCATGGATATCCCAGAAGGTACTGTCCTGGCCTCTCTTATTCTCTTGCTGTGCTACAATTATCCCTTCCACACCATGATTTTCCCCATTATGGTTCCAATATATCACGGGTCAGTATAGAAATAAAATAGCAATGTTGGAAAGTTTTGTGAAAGCTGCAGACCACGCAGAAAAAGTTTAGAAATTCAGAAATGCATAAAATATATGTATAGTATTATATAACAACAACTTTTTTTTTATCTTTCAATACCATAATAATTCAAACTTCTTCTCTGGTACAAAGGGATTTGTGCAGATTTCCCAGATCACAGAGAGCAGCAGACAACAAAAAAAAGTTTAGCAACTCAAGAAATGCATCAAATATACATATAGTATTATATAATAACTTTTTAAATCTTTCAATATATTTTTTTTAATTTTTAAATTTTATTTTAGTTTACATCATTCATTTCCATGAAATTTTGAGTTACACATTTTTCTCCCCATCTTTCCCCTACCCACTGCCCCCAAAACAGCCATCCCAGTGTATCCCCCCTCCCCCAGTCTATTCTCTCCTATGTCTTCCCCCCTCACCCCTCTGACTTTCCGGTAGGGCAGGATGGATCTCCCTACCACAGTGCCTGTGTATCTCAAGTTCCAGTTGGATGTAGTTAATAATAATAATAATA
>CM053587.1:188371537-188394530 GCA_028646515.1 Pseudochirops corinnae
GCTGGCTTTGGCTCCCAGTGTGCTGCAATGGGCCCTTCTTGCCGAACTGCCTTCAGCAGATTTGTTTTTCTGTATTTTTGTGAGATTTGGAGCCCTAAAATTTGTTTAGAGTCATATTTTATGAGTATTTGAGGTGGCTATGTGGGAGCTGCAGAACCTTGTTGCTTTTACACCGCCATGTTGGCTCTGCCCACTTTCCTGATCATTCTTAATTCTAAGGCCTGTTGACTATTCCCAGTTTCTCTTATATATAGCTTGTTTCTACATAGCTGTTTGTATTTTGTCTCTTCCATTAGATGTGAACTCCTTGAAAACAAGAATTATCTTTTTACCTTTCCTTGTATTCCCAGTACTTAGCACAATGTCTGCTACATAGTAGCGCTTAATAAATGTTGACTGACTATATCTCTAACCCCCATACCCTTTTCAAAACTACTTATCAGCCATATCTCTCTTATTCTGCCATGATGTTGGTTAGCATCTAAAATGTAAAATTTTTATTTTTATTAGATTCAGTCAATTACCTTCTCACAATTCTACTGACGATTTTCTTCCAAGTTTTAACTATTACTAAATATTCTTTGGATATGAATCCACTGACTATACAAAAATCTAGTCCACATCTTTCCATCTTTCTCACAAGGAAAACATAAGAAAGTGCATCGTACGCTCTGCTAAAATCTTGGCTAACTATCTATAACATTTTTCTGATCTCCTAGAGACTAAATAACATATTCTTAGTAATGCAATCAAAAAAAGAAATAAAGTTTGTCTGACATTACCTTTTCTTGACAAAGATATGATTGTTCTGTGATCAAAACTCCTATTAAAATGTCTCCTACACTGTCCATCCCAAAATTCTGCAAAGAATCAAAATCAAGGCTATTTATTCTCCAAGGCAGAGGTGTGAAACATGCTGACATGCAGCTCAATGAGTGCCACTGACCCAGACTGAAATGGAACTGGGAAATATTTGACAAAATAAATAGAAATACAACAAAGATAATATTACATTTTAAAACTAAGTCAATATGTAAATCATGATAGGCTAGAGGGCTCATTTGAATCTAACAAGATGAAATTCAATAAGGAAGGATATAAAGGCTTACAAACTTGAATACAAAATATCAATTTCTCTCTATAGTCTATCAAGATAAGGGTACTGGGTTTAGTTCTGAGAGCCAGTTTAACAACTGATAAGCAATAGGTTCACAGAAGGGCAACCAGGATGGCAGGATCCGGCAACACATGAGGCTAGATTGGAGAAACGGGGAAAGTTTAGCAAGAGAAGATTTGAGGAAAAAACAAAACTGTTGTGGAACATAGCTAGATGACAATAATGCAGAAGATTAACTCAGAAATTCTTAACTTTTTTGCATAATTGAACATAATTGTCAGTCTGGTGAAGCCTATATATCCATTTGTTCAGAATATTTTTAAAAGCATAATCTAAAAGAAAACCAATTATACTGAAATACATTTATGAAAAATATTTTTAAAAATAAGTTCATGGACACTTCAAGTAAAGAACCCCTGGTTTAGATGTTCTGTTTGATCTCAGAGAGCTGAACCATGAATAATAGTGAAAAGTTTCAAAGAGGCAAATTTGATGCCAGGAAACATTTCCTGTCCATAAGTAGAATGGGCTATCATGTCAGATTTTTGCCCAAGGAAGATTATTATGGCAGTTATGTAGATAGATGATGAGGGGAGAGGGGAGTGATGGGCATCAGGGTATCAATTAAATATTTATTTCAATAGTTCACAGAAGTACTGAAAAGAACCTGACCTGAGATACTTGTCCTAACACTGAGAAGATGCCTGGAGTAAGAAGTCACAGGAGATTGTCTGAGATGCAATGGAGGCAAAAACAGAACAGTATTAATTATAAAAGGAGTACACCGCTGATTTACTAGGTCAGGAGGAAAAAATGGATTAGTTCTGGGGAAAAAAAAGATTATAGGTCTATTAGAGATGTATGAAAGGAAGGTAGGTAGCACTGTGGATATAGTGTTGGGCCTAGAAGCAGGAAGACTCACTTTCCGAGTTCAAATCTGGCCTCAGACACTTAGTAGCTGTGTGACCCTGCAGCGCAAGTAATTTAACCCTCGTTTGCCTCAGTTTCCTCATCTGTAAAATGAGCTGGAGAACTAAATGGCAAGCCATTCCAGTATTTTTCCCAAGAAAATAACAAATGGGGTCACAAAGAGTCAGACACAAATGAAAAACACCTGAACAAAAGATCTATGATATATAGTAATGAAAGACCTCACTTATTTGGAGTTCTGTTACAATCTACTATACCCATTTTAAAGTTGAGGAAACTGAGGAAAACAGAAGTTAAATCAGTTGCTTGGGGGTCACACAACTAATAAAGCGTCTGAGACCAGGCTTCAACTCAGGTCCTTTTGACTCCAAGTACAACACTTTATCTACAATGCCTCTGAGAACTGTAAATCTGATGAAGACTTTTAAGTTAACTAAAGTTACCTAAAGCTAACAATAGATGGAAAGGATGATTAATACCCAAAATAAATACCTAATGATCAGGGTATTTATTAATGATGAATAATACCCCAAATACTCAAATAAAATATAAATTGAAATCTCGGGTCAACAAACTATGGCCCAAGGGCCAAATCTGGCAGGAAGATAAGAAGAGTTTTTATGTTTTAAAATACAATACAACATTATTTTAAAATGTAAAAATCATCCTTAGTTTCTGGAATAGCAAGCAAAGAAGTAATTAGTACCTTGTTTCAGCAATTCAGTTGACACCTTGTTTCAGTTCTTGCCCATGACTGAATCAAGTCTTTGCTGAGAAGCAGAACTTATGAACCTCACAATTTATGAACCCTACAACTTGTGAACTCCTCTAGCATTAGCAACAGGAAGGGGAGGACCTAATGACCATATATAAGGAGAGGCCCAGGCTGGAAAAAGCAGAACTGAGAAGAGAGACAAGCTGAAAAGAAAGCAGAAGATGAGAAAACTTGTGGTATCCCAGCACTCTATGTTTGTCTTTTCTGTCTGTATTGATGTTTGTTTGTGATACTTTGTACAGAAGCCCAGGAACCTTACTGGAAGCCCTGAAAGAGAATTTTCTGGTTGTCTGTTTACAGAAGTCCTGGAGGAGGGATTCAGAGGTCCTAGAACTAACTGTACTGACAATTTGTGTTGAGTTCTCAGGCCTTGTTCGTGGGTCTGTGTTGATTTCTATGTTGATGATTTGTGTTGACCTCTTGGACCCTGTTTGTAGGTCTCTGTTGATTTCACAGGCAGACAGTGAATTGATGATGGTGCCAGAAATGTGTATGAATTTTGTTTTGGCTCTGTTAAGCTTTGTCTTCCCAGGAACAGAAACTGTGAAGGGCATGAGGTGGACTAGTCACTGTGAGCTTCAATATGGAACAGGAACTGCACAAGGAACTGAGAGGTGACTACCCTTTAATCCAGGTGACAGCTGGATAGATTCAGACAGGAGCTGGGACCATGGAAGAGCCAGCCTGGAGTCAAGATGAAAAGACCTCTCCTTGGGTATTTAAGGCAAACTGAGAAGATCATCATTTACTGTGGCCTAGGGGTGGGAGAACTGTATCCTGTACTTCTTCAGGATGACTGGAAACTAATCTCCAATTAAGAAGAAAAAAGATTTTTAACTAAGAGATTAAGACAATGTGACCCAAGGGTGGAGAACCTTGACCTTTGTATTTTGTGAATGAGTTAAGCTCTTACTGAATGATTGTACTTTGTGTCCATTCTGGAGGCAAACCTCCTTAAGGATGATTGAGTTAAGTTCTTACTGAATGATATCTTTTGATTAAAAACTATGTGACCACTTTGGTGAAAACTATGTGGTCATTTTGGTGATAAGTTGTTATGTCATAACATTGTGAATGCTGTACTTTGATTTCTGTGAATATTTTGTTTTAATTTATTGCTGAATAAATAGAGAGTTCACTATACTATGTAATCAGAACCTTGGAGCTGTTCACAGCAGCAGCTCTCTGGAAACCTGCTCATCCTCGGCTTTACAGTTCCCTAGGACTACACAAAAGTAGGCAGCCCGTAGGGTAATTTAATGATCCCTGATCTAGAGCAGAGGTGTCATTCTGGTGGCCTCTGAGTGTAACCTGAACCATATTAAATGTAACTAGGAAATGTCTAACAAAATAATAAAAATACAACATGATATAAACAATGCTAATTTGTGATTTTCTAAGTCAATATGTAGCCAGCAGGAAATCATTTATATTTCAAGGTTAATACAAAATTGATCAAATCACATGAAGAAAAAAGGAAATATATATATATATATATATATAGAACAGTTAAACAGAATCTAAAATACCTAACATTTTTATATTACTTAACATTTGCAAAGAGTTTTAATTACCAGGAAACGAATCAGGTATAAGAGTTATAGCAGTTTCAGAGACCTATTTACTAACACAAAAAGCATGTGTGACAAAATACAATTAAAATAATTAACAGTGGCAAATATAACCACTAAATACATGTGGTCTATTCTTAAAGACTGATAACTGAAAATCAGTTTGCCAATGAGATAAAACTTACTGAAAATCAAATGTATTTAGTTACTTAGTTGTGGGTGTTTTCAATCAATCAACAGGTAACTATAAAGTGCCTATTATATGTCAGGCACTGTAACAGCTACTTGGGACAGAGATATGATGAAACAACACCTACTCACTCTAATTGAGGAGACAACTAGTTTCCCTGATTAACTCTTTTAATGAAGTTTGTTTTTTGCTTTTGCTTTGTCTGAAATGATTGCTACTCTTGTGTTTTCTTCAGCTGAATCATAATAAATACTGCTCCAGGCCTTTAACTCTGTGTGGGTCTTTATGTTTCAAGTGTGTCTATTATACACAACACATTGTTGGATTCTGGTTTCAAAGCTATTCCACTATTCACTTTCATTTTATGGGTTAGCTCCTCCTATTCACATTCAAAGTTCTGATTACTGTGTATTTCCCTCCATCCTATTTTCTTCCATTTATCCTTCTCTCTCTCTTTATACCATGTCTCTCCTCAAAAGTCTGATTTGCTTCTGATCACTGCCTCCCTTAATCTACCCTCACTCCCTTCTATCAGCTTCCTCCCCCCAAATCTCTCATTCTCTTCCCTTCCTATTTCCCTATTGGGTAAGATAGATTTCTACACCCAACTGAATGTGTCTATGTTCTTCCCTCTTTGAACCAATTCTGATGAGAGTGAGGAGGTTCAAGGATTGACCAACTAACTCTTCCTCTGTTTTCCCATCCACTATAAAAGCTCTTCATGGCATATCTCTCTTGTGGAAAAATTTTCCCCATTCTACCTCTCCTTTCCCCCTTCTCACCTCTACATTATTTTCTTAGAGACCATCCCAACATAATCAACTGCCATGCCTTCCTTCTGTCTATTTAGACTACTTCTAATTGCCTTAATAATTATAAAATTCTTAGGAGTTAAATGAATCATCCTCCCATACAGAAATGTTATTCATCTCTAGTCTTTTCATAAGGAATGCTTGAAAGTCCTCTATTTCACTAAATATCCATTTTTCCCCCTGAAGGATTATACTCAGCGTTGCAGGGTAGGTTATTTTTGGTTGTAATCTAGCTCCTTTGCCTTCCAGAATATATTCCACATCCTCTACTCCCTTAACATGGAAGCTGCTAAATGTTGTGATTCCTGACTGTTACTCCATATTTGAACTATTTCTTTCTGACTGCTTGCAGTATTTTCTCCTTGACCTGTAAGCTCTGGAATTTGGCTCTAATATTCCTCAGAACTTTCATTTTGGGATCTCTTTTAGGAGGTGATCAGTGGATTCTTATAATTTTTGTTTTGGCCTCTGGACCTAAGATATTGGGATAATTTTCCTTGATAATTTCTTGAAATATAATGTCTAGCATCTTTTTTTGATCATGGCTTTCATGCAGTCCAGTAATTTTTAAATTCTCTCTTCTCAATCTATTTCTCAGATCAAGCTGTTTTATTTCCAATGTAATATTTCACATTTTCTTCTATTTTTACATTCTTTTGATTTTATTTTAGTGTTTCTTTAAGTCTCACAGAGTTATTACCTTGAACTTCCCAATTCTGTTTTCTAAGAAATTATTTTCTTTAAATGAGTTTCTAATTGTGTGCTGCTTTTTTCATTTGGCCAATTCTGCTTTTTAAGGAGTTTTCAACATTATTTCTTTTGTACCTCTTTTACCAACCTGTTAACTTTTTTTTCATAATTTTCTTGCATCACTCTGATTTCTTTTCTTAATTTTTCCTCTGCCACATTTACCACTTTAACTTTTCTAAGAATTCTTGCTGGACTTGGGTCCAACAGCATTTTTCTTTGAGATTTGTTTGTAGCTGTTGTTGTTGTTGTTGTTTTGGTTTTGTAGGGGGGAAGGCAGGCCAATTGGGATTAAACAACTTGCCCAAAGTCACAGCTAATAAGTGTTAAGTATCTGAAGCTGGATTTGAACTCAGGTCCTCCTGACTCCGGAGTCAGTGCTCTATTCACTGTGCCATCTAGCCTCACGTGTAGCTGTTTTCACATTGTTGTCTTCTAAGTTTATTATCTTGATGGTCTTCCCTGACACCACAGTAGCTTTTTATGGTTCTTTTTTTATTATTTGCCCATTCTTCCAGTCTATTTCTTCACTTTGAACTTTATGTTGAAGTTAGCCTCTGCTCATGTGGGAGTAGGGAAGCACTGTGTCAAACTTTAAGCTTTTTTGTGCCACTTATCACAGCTAGTTCGAAGAGTCTACAAGTTTTTGGTGCTTTAAATGTGGTGTGGTCACTGTTCCCTTGGTCTGCACTCTGATCTTTACCAAAGAAGTGCCTCTGCTCCCTTGCAGATGCAAGTACTAGTACTCTTCTTGGCACTGCAATTGTGACCACGTTCCCTGTTCCCACGCCACTGTAAATGTTAGCGATTTTCTTGGCCCCAGAATTGTGACCAGGGTACCTTGCTAATGAGCATGAGAGTTGCCAATCAGCACCAGCTGCACCCAGTGCCAGCAAAGGGTCCTCTGTAATCTATGCCCAGTTGTTTGATCCCTTTACCATCTCTGGGCTGAGAGCCCCCAAAGCTGCCCCTATTGTCACGGCCACATCCCTACAAGGCCCACTACTGGTGCTCTTGCCATGCTCTGGGATTATGCCCATTCCAGTAACACAGACCTCTCCTGCCAACCTCTTAGGTTCTCTTAAGCAGGAAAAATGTCTCTGTCTGACCTTCTCTTGGTTCTGCTGTTCCAAAATTGGATTAGAAGCATTATATTAAAGTTGTCTAATGGAGAATGCTGAGCAAGTTCAGCTGCGTTCCAGACTGCAATCTGCCATCTTGGCTCCCAGATAGATTTTCTTAAGAAAATAATTACCTATTCATCATACTGGACACCTGAACTCAGCTTTCTGGGGTTTCTCCACAACCACTCCAGGAATTGGTGAAGGATTTGAAAGGAATGATATATTTAGTAACTGCCAACACACCTGGTTGGACTCCAATAATTACCTGGGTGAGCTTTGCCAACACAACCTTCTCCCATAATTCTTCATAAAGTGTTTTTAAAAAAATGTTGTTGATTACAAGAGAGGGTCCAATGGGAAGTTAAGGGAAGATGTGCTACTAAATCTGGATTACTTATGTACGACTTAAGGTACCAATAAAAATTTTAAAATAATACTTATTAAGAAAAAAAAATCACAAGAATATGTGTTTATAGAAATAAAAAAAAGTCACAGGAAAAAAGTTTAAGCTAAAAACAAAAATTATTTTTAAAACATGTGGAAGGGTGGAGCGAAGATGGCAGCATAGAAGCAGGGAAACTCCATGAGCTCCCCCCATAACCACCTCAAATACCTATAAAATATGACTAAAAAAAATTTTAGAGGTACAGAACCCACAAAGTGACAGAGAGAAACAAATATCCTGCTGAAGGCAGCCTGGCAGGCCTACAGGAAGGGTCCATCACAGCACACTGGGAGCCAAGCTCAGCCCCACATGAGCCCACAGTTTTAGCCCCAGGGTGGCCCCAACCAGGAGAGACTGGAGCGGACTTCAGGATAGTGGATCACCAGCAGCAGTGGTGGTTTCCAGAATTATCAATCCATAAATGCCAAAGAGAAAGTAAAAAGTCAGTGTGGAACTCTGTTGGAACTGTTCCTGGGGCCAGAAGTGGCAGAGGCATGGCTGTGCTGCTGCTGCCACATGGCTGCATCAGAGCTCTTGGCCTGCAGAACATAGGGAGATCAAGTGACCATTCTGAGGGTAATTGCTCTTGATTTAAACTGCTTAGATCTGGATTGCTGTCTTGGGTGGAGGTCCTGGGGTGTGTGGCCAGTGTTCCAGAGCTTGTGGGGGCTGCAGAGAGGGCACTCAACTAATAGCTAAGGCAGCTGCGAAAACCCCAGCGATTTGAGACAAAGCTCTCTCCGGAAGCAGAGTTTTACTATAGCAAAAAACCTCACAAGTCAAGTAACTGAGTGGCAACATGAGCATGCAAAGGAAGCAAAGCAAGCACAGCAATCAAACCTTAGATTCCTTTTGGGGGGACAAAAAGGATCAAAGCATGGAATGGGAGGAAGACAACAAAGTCAGAATTCCTGCACCAAAAGCTTCCAAGAAAAACATGAACTGGTTACAGACTATGGAGAAGCTCAAGAAGGATTCTGAAAATCAAGTAAGAGAAGTGGAAGAAAAATTGAGAATGACACAAGAAAATCATAAAAAGAGAGTCAACAACCTGACTGAAGAAAATAACACCTTAAAAAATAGATTAGTTCAAATTGCAAAAGCGGCCCAAAAAGCAAGTAAGTCATATCCTGGGTCAAAGTTGATACAAGTACACACTGGGGATCAGTGTTTGTTGATCACAATGAATAGCAGCAAAGAATTATATCAGCGGTTCTCAACCTCAATATCGAAAACACATATTTCCGATGGCCTTAGGAACTGAGACACTGCTCCTCTATCTATCTCCAGGTGGGTCCACCCACATGCAGACACGCCCACATATGAGTATTAAAGGGGCGCAGCATTAGGAAGGTTGAGAACCACTGAATTATATGATCAGTAAAAGGCTGATGGTTGAAATTTTTAAAATTAAACACCACTTGATGAAAGAAGAAATTACAAAAACAAAAGAGAACAGTAAAGTTGATTATATGAAGACTACATACTCACTGACATAACGACCAAAGCAATATTCATATGAAAATTTATAGTGAATGTCCATGTTACTAGAAAAAGTGAGACTCAAGTTCAGCCTGCTCCTAAAAGACCTAGAAAACAACATACTACAAATAAAGTAAAATTGTATCAGAGAAATAAAGCTAAAGAACTTGTTTCAAATCTGAGAAAGAAAGCAGTATATTTAGTTCTTCCTGTTAAGATAAATATGCTTCTGATTCCTTCATCCTTCTTTAAAAAGAATAAAGACAAAAACTAAGAAAAAAGATATTGGCCTAGAATTGGTCCAGAATATCAATGTAAAATTATTTAACTCCAAATCAGAAGTACATGAAAATCACTTATCATGACCAATTAAAATTTATGAAATTAAAAGGTAAAGAGATTTTAATATCTGATGACAAATATCAATTACAGAAAAAAGGATATCTCATTTATCATATCATAAAAACAGTAAACACTTGTTTAAAATGTTTTGAATAAGAATACTGGAATATGTTCTTGAAACAACAGAAAACATTTTCAACCCTTAGCTAACGATATACACCTGAATTATTCCTATTTTAAAAGCAAGTAGATTCAAATTCCTCTTCTATGACATAGTATCTTCATAATTTCCCTCCCTCCTCTCCCTAGATCCACATAGGGTTTCATAATCTTATCTACAGGTGATCTGTCCAAAGGAATGTAAATTTTGACCACAGAAACCAGGGCAGATTTCTTATTAATGGACCAGGAATTAAACCAAATTACTCTGGCTCTCAGAGATTGGCCAACAATAGGTCCCAGGCCAAGCTCCATTTAGTCATGGTTTGGGGCCCTAATGGCTCAGAATAAATGTAAATAGCAATTGTTTCAGTTCTGCTCAGAAACCCTAAGGGTCTTCCCCTCCCAGATGGATTTTTTCTTTTTAAGTACATAAAAGAGGACATTCTTGGCCTCCTTTCCTAGCTAGCCTTAATCACTGAATGGGCATTGCTTCAATCAAATGAAGACTTAGGAAATACTTCAATTTAAAAATACCAAGGTATTTTTCTCATACAGCATTCAGGGCCATCTCCTCCTGTTGTCCTGATCTACATATGGCTCCAGAGGACAAAGTGAGGCTAGTGAACGCACAGCTCTCCCTCACTTAAATTCAATTCACTCAAGAGTCTCCGCATATGCCACAATCCTCTTCAATAATGAAGGACAAACATCACCTTTGTTAGCATGGGCCTTGACTCCAGGGCCAGTGGTCTGTTCACTGTGCCACCTAGACACCAAGATGTAAAAAATTTACTTACAAGCCTTAAATATTCTTTAGATAAGAAGGCTGGGAAAGAATCTCAACCATACCCAACTCCTTGGCAAAATGTAAATCTTCCTCCTCCATCAATTTACAAATCCTCTAAATGTAGTTTAATCTATAATCTGACTTAAGTTTGTTTCCTTAGGGATATTTGAGATTATGACTGTAACTTTTTAAGACTTTTATGACATTGAAGGAAGTATGGGATCACGGATTTATCTTTTCTTTATCTTTTATGACCTAAGAGGAATGTACAAGATTGCAGGAGGCAAAAAAATTCTCTTGTCACTGTGATATAATTTTGCTATAAGAAGCTTTGTTAGGTTCCTAATCTGGAATCAGATTTTCTCTGAGGCCTGAATCTATGCTTAAACACAGTAATAAAATCTAAGTTTTTACTTCCATAAAAAAAAAAAAAAGGATATCAAGTATCTGTATGTGAAATTATCAAAGAAAGACAACGTATACAGCATCGGACTGGGAGTAACTAAGACCTAAGTTCAAATCCTACCTCTGACACCTACTTTGCTGTGGGACTCTGGGCAAATCATTCTATTTACCTGAGCCTCAATTTCCACATTAGTTAAAGACTTTGTAAATCTTAAATAAAATACTATATAAATGCTAGCTCTATCATCAAAAGGGAAGATGGAAGAAAAGGATATTAGCATTTTTATACTGCCTAGTGCATGCCAGCATTCTGCCAAGAGCTTTACAAATATTATTTCATTTCATTATTATAAGAGTACAGCATCACAGTAGAATATGTACTCGATTGGGAAACAAAAGACTAGGGTTGAGATCTTAGGTCTTCTGCTTACTACTCCCTATAAGACTTTGGGAAAACCACTTAACCTTCCTAGGTCTCCATTTGCTAAACCATAAAATGACGGGGTTGGACAACATAATCTCTAACGTCCCGTCCAGTTCTAAATGGACCATCCAAAAACAAACTCAAATTAAGCCTGACAGAAATCAATGAATAATAACTGAACATCTACTGGGATATTCCCTGTTCACGTTTGCTGTGAACAAATACGTAAAAGCTCAAGCATTTTTAAGAACTGACGCTTTTCTTCTGAGTTTTTTAGCTTCTGTTGATTTACTTGGTTCTGTGAAATGTTAACGGTTTGATGTCTCAATTAATTCCTTATTTCCTAGGTTATTTGTATTTGCTGATGAATATTAAGTTGAGAACAAAAAGTTTTTGCAAAGAAACACATTAGCTGGAATATAAGAGGGCACCCAGAAATCAAGCCCAATGCACATCTGAGGCTGCTTGATGAACTCACTGTCTAAAAACATTAGGGAACAGAACTGCTACTCAGGGAAAGCTGGTGGGAAAACTGAATACCTCCACAGCAAAAATTAGTTTAATCAGCTACTATAAAAGTAATCTAAATGTTTCTTAAAATGGGAGAAAAAAGGAATTTACCTTTCAACTATGCAGAGGAACTCATCCTAAACAAATAGTAAAATTATCTAAAAGAAAACCGAGTTTGATTATGTGAAGACAAAACATTTTTGTATAATGAGAAACTCTTAAAACTGAAAGAACAGAAGCAGACTGGGAAAAGAAGTGTACTCCCACAACAGAATGAAGGTCAAAAGATGGAAACCTTTCCAAAAAGAAGAAATACACATATATAATATTCACAATAAGACATTCAAATTCCTTAACAATCAGGGAAAACCAAAATTAATACAGTCATAACATACTGTTGAATAACAACTACATAGGCAAAAGTAGAAAACATTAATACTCTGTGTTGGAAGTTTTCAGGGAGAATGGTAATTATGTTGTTAGCAAAACTTCATGGCTATGAATTTTTTGGAGAGCAATATGGAAAGAAGGTACCTACAACAGTTTTACATTAAAACTCCTCGGGGTGGCTAGGTGGTGCAGTGAATAGAGCACCAGCCCTGGAGTGAGGAGGACCTGAGTTCAAATCCAGCCTCAGACACCTGACACAAAAACTAGCCGTGTGACTTTGGGCAAGTCACTTAACCCCAATTGCCCTCCAAAAAGCAAAAAACAAAAACAAAAACTCCTGTCTTCCATCTGACTCAAAGATTTCATTTACAGGAGAAAAACTGCCTCTAACAACATAGACCAGCACCTGCTCTCAACTTAACAGGCAAATTGCCCAGGCCAGTAAAAAGTGACTTACCCAGGGTCATAAAGACAGTGTCTGTCAAAGAAAGGACTCAAGCTCAAGTTTTTTCAACTCTAAGGCTGGTTATTCTCAGAATATCACGAAAAGGTAAAAAAAAGGGCCTATTTTTCACTAATGGCAATATTTAAAATAGCACTGAACTAGAAAATAACTTGTCTAGCAATTGGAGACTGGACAACATAAATTACAATTTGTGTAATATTAATGACAAAACATAAAGACCCATAAAAATACTGAAAGTGATGTAAAAAGACGAGCAGAACCAAAATTGTATATATATACACGCTGACTGCAACTCTATGAAGAAAAAGATCAAAAGAAATAAAATTTCAAGATAGAAAAAAAAAAAAAGCAAGGTAACTTTTGTCCATTGTTAATTTGTTTCTAATCTTAAGATGTCCATTATATGTTAAAGGCTTATGTATGGTTTCTTCTTCCTATATGCTCCATCTATTTTGTTAATGATTAAATTCATAATTAAAAAAATTTTAACGTGAAAAAGGTCTATTCCTAAACAAAAATTCTACGACTTAGCCTTACAATCTCTTTCTACAATTCATTTCTTATCCTACATTAAGCAAACTTATAACAATGAAAAAAGTTTCTTACCCAACCCTGAGGTAATTCGTGATTCCCAGAGTTCAATTCCATAAGTTCCAATGGGTGGCCCAGAAAATGGTTTTGCAGTACTTATGAGATTTTGATTTAATGTATTAGAATGAGCATTACAAAGGGAAGTAGGACCCAATAATCCAGAACCAACATTATGTCCTAAACACATTCCCACTGCAACAGAATTCTGAATGTGTTCTCCCGGAATGGCAGTACAAGGATATCCTCCCGAATGACCACAAACTGTAGAATTGCCAATATGATATTGAGGTAAACCAATATTTCCTGTTGATACAGGTCCCAAATACTGCTGTGCATTAAATGGTGGCGTTGTAACAGAATTCCTTTTAAGGAGGGTGGGAACCGCACCAGACAAAGCTCGTGTTTCAGAAGCAGGTCCCTGAGAGTTAAAGCTAGGCAAATACTGGTCACCTGAAGTATTCTGAGGTAATGGAATATGGCTGCTTAAACCACTGTATGGCAGTAACATATTTGAAGATGTTAATTCTTGACTTTGGGTCACACAGTCCTGGCAAGACACAGGTATATCTATCTTAGCTGACAAAGATGGATGGAAGAGACATGATTTGCTTGGTAAAGGCCCAATTACTTGGCCTAACTCATTATGAGGAAATGGTTGGGCACTTCTAAGAGAAGAGTGTTCAGAAACTTTAGAGTTTGATAGTGCATCTTCAATTCTGCCACCAGAAGTAGCAGGCTGATCTGTTTCTATGTTCTTATCCAAGCTGCTTGAATTAACACTTGAGACTTTATCACTGCTTTGTAATGGCGCCTTCTCTTCGACATTTTCCACAGGCTGCTCTTCCAAAGGAGTTGGACTGGCTCGAACAATTGTTGTGCTCAGTTCACTGGGAGCATCACTCTAAATGTAAAAAAAATTTTACTTAAAAGTACAGAAATAATGTAAATGATAAAGTCAAATTATCCTCATATATTTATATAGGTTGTTTAAATATATGTAGTCTCCATATCAATCAGATACCATCTCCACATTAAAATTTTCAAACTCAGAAAACTAATTTTGCATTTTAAAAAATTTGCACATTACAAAAAAAATTCATTTGTGCTGCCTTCACGTATAAACTGGCATGTAAAACAGGCATTCAGCCCATACCTATGTGAAATCTTTTCCAAACCAAATAATTTTCTGTCACTACATCTATATTTCAAATGCTTTTCTTTTCTCTGTAGAGACTATATACGAACCTAAACACATCATTTCTATGATCTTTAAGGTCTTTTCCACTTCCAAAATTTCTATAAAATCTGTGATTTGAGGTACAAAAACAGTGATTATGTAGCTACCATGAAGCATGCAGACTGATAAAAACTAGATGTTATTACCTGACTTTTCCCAGAAATATCACCAACAGCTGTAGCAGGAAAGGTACTATCATGGACAGAGACATAAGTTAACCTAGCCATAGTAGGACTTGAACATTCAGACTGGGGTAATGTACTATCACAAGGTCTCTGTGATGAGCTAAGAAAATGAGATTTGAGTCTGAAAGAAAAAAGCAAAACCTAGGTGTTATGAAATACAATGTGGTATTTGTTCAACATCCTTAGAATTTCTGCCATTTTTTTTAACCAGTCATATTTCAAAAGTGCAACATCTGAATCACTACAGCCTGTATAATTAATACAAACTGAGGTAAAATGTGACAAAAATCACCAAGTTTTCTTTAAATTGCCTCAAATTAAAATTAAATTCACATTACTATGTGGTCTCAATCATATTTAAAAGACTCAACTGAAAGAAACAAAGACAACACAAGTAATCTAGGTAAATCAAATTAGTTCTTTCATAGTAAATACACTTAAAATTCCAATGCTATAGCTGAATAAAACATTTTGTCTAAAGCTTCAGACTGCCTATAAATTCTACTTATAAAAAGCAATCATTTAATTACATATAAATTAACCATTTATGGTTTTAAAAAAATCTTTCCCAAAATTATAACATACCAGGTACCAACAAGTGAACCAATCTCCCATAAACCACTGCTATTACTAAGTTCACAGCATCAATAAGCAACAGAGATAAAGACCAACTACTAGGAAAGATCTTAAAATCAAAACAACTATGTCAAAGAAGGGTTTGTATCAAGTTTAACAAAAGAACAACACAGAATAGGTACAGAGATGTAAGGACCCTTACTGAAATCATCTAATCCAAATTAGATGTGAATAGGAATATGTAATAGGTTTAACAAGTGGCTCAGTCTCTTCTACTTTAAAACGTCCAATTACAGGGAACTCAGTTTTCTTTATAACCTCCTTACAAACTCTTACAAGCTCTATACAACCTTCCTATGTTCCTTTTCCACCAAGTGATGTCAAGCCAAATAAGACTAAACAAAGACTGAGTATGATTTAAGGCTAATATTGTTAAAAGATAAGGCAACTCAAATGTTTAACAGGACTTCTAAAATTTATGTGCTTGTTATTTTGTGCATTTTGAATGTTCTGAAGTGCTTCCTTTTTTTAAAACCGGATATTTTTAAATTTTATTTATTTTCAAACATATCCTTTTTTCTTTTCCAATCTTGCTCACCCCCTCCCTGTAACAGGGATTTAAAAAGGAAAATATGGTTCAGCAAAATCAACAAAAATATCAACCACATCTGACATCATTCTATATCCTAAGATCCCTACTTCTTCAATGAAGAAAGGTGCCCTTTCTCAATTCTTTGCTGAGAATAAGTTCAGTTATATAATTATAGAGCGTTTAGTCTTGTCATTTTTTTCATTTACACTGTTAAGTCAAGTTTTCTATTATTTTCCTGGTTCTTACTTCACTCATATTAATGTTCATGTTATTTCCATGTTTCTCTGAGTTCTTCATATTTATTTTTATGTGGCAGTAAGATTCCATTATATTCACATACTATAATGTGTTTAGCTATTCCCAAATGATGGGCATGTATATTTTACTTCCAATCTTCTGCAATTTCAAAAAAACAAAAACAAAAACAAAAAGACACTTCATTTTGTTTCAAATCCTGTTAATTCCCAGATAAGACCCCACTGATCCCTCCCCCAAAAATCTGTAAATAAAAGTTTCATTCTATAATCAAGATGTATTTTAAACTATGTGTAACATTGTTTTCTTCCATTAGTACAAAAAAGAAAAATTGAATTGCTGATCCAAAGAATCCCAATTTGTAAAAAAGAAAACTTATAGGGTTTAAATGAAGAATTTGCTTTATTCCTAGTGCTCTCCTCAACAATTTTTGTTGCTGTTCAGTCATTTCAGTTGTATTTGATTCTTCACAACCTCATCTGGAATTTTCTTGGGAAAAATACTGGAGTAGTTTTGCCATTTCCTTCTCCAGCTTACTTTAGAGATGAGGAAACCAAGGCAAACAAGGTCAGGGTCACAAAGCTAGCAAGTGTCTGCAGCCAAATCCGAACTGTGGTTTCCCTAACTCCAGGCCTGGTACTCTATCCACTATGCCACCTCTACCTGCAATATCATACTGCAAAAAAAAGGTTGCTCTTTTTCTAGAATCTGTTTAAACTAAAATGTTGATTGAATGTGCAACAATTCTAAGTAGAATATATGTAAAATGTAAAATGTTGGTTATGTCCCTGAAATGATGCATCTTAATACTGTACCTAAAACAATCAACAAAGAATACTGGGCCTGAAGCTTTCAGTTCTCTGCTCATGCAGGGCTCTCAAAAATTAGTCATTACCATGTTTTGGGACAGATCGACAATAATACAGGGACAGTTCATGGAATCATCTACCATGAACCCTGAAAACCAATTAATTCCTAGAAATCAAACTTCACTGTTTATCAAATCACTTTTGATTACTAATTATGCAAAATTTTCTCCCTTTTATCTTTTCTAACTAAAGGATCTGTCAAAATTTAAGTACATTTTTCAATTCATATTCTTAAAAACTGGATACAAGTATTACAATTTCTACACTTCAAAAAATACTTACCCTGAAATAGGTGTTTCAGAAACTTCACTAGGAGAAGAATGAATCAGTGGTGAAGTTGAAGGTCTAAAGCTAAACTGTTCATCTTCTGAACACTGTGCATCCCCTTCAGGAGAGGTATTTTTCAAATCTGTTAAACAATGGTTTATTCCTCAATGAAAACAGGAAAGAAAACACTATTAAATGTGGTGAAACCAATCACATAACACAAACACACATGTGTACGCAGAAACACTTACCAATATTTTGGAGGCAAAATTCAGAAGATTTTTCACAGGTCATATGTTTGTCACTGCTGTGTGGCTTACAATTGTCCTCATTTTGCCTTGGGGTTTCTCTATCAAGTATTGCTTTACATTCTACAGATGTCCAGTTGAATGTTGTGGTAGAATTTCTCACCGGCAAATAACTACTAGGCTCTGGGGCGCTGATCAATGTGGGTTTTTCACCTATACCAACATCTGGTATTCTGGAATTATTGGAAAACATCTTACCAACTGTCTCTCTATCCACATTAGCCAGGATTGAATTTAGAGGGTTCATGGCTTTGCTTGCAATCTGCTTTAATGAGGAAGATTTAGTTTTAAGTGACCTTTCATTTTCTGTAGTATCATCCATTAAAGATTCTCTTATATTACCTCTACCAAATGTCAAGATTTGTTTGGGTGATAAATGCTTAGTAATAATTTTATCAGGAGTATTTTCTACACACTGTTTGTTGCCCCAGGATTTTTCAATATTTTTACTTAAATCAGATGTACCAAATGACTCCTGACTTACTAATTTTGATTCTTTATTAAAAATAACATCTGGATTTTCTTCTGGTTCCCTTACATTTACACTGTCAATGTGTAAATCTACTTCAAGAAAATCTTGTGTAGTTTGTTTACTGGATAAGGATAAATCCCACATACCAGATAACCCAGTTCTCAAAAACTTATCAGAACTGCCTTCATTTCTACTAACTTCTGTTTTTTTGAGGTATTTCTCCATATCAAATGAATTGGTTCCATTACTTTCTAAATGACTAGGTAACCTGTGATTCACAAAAGAAATGTCTCTCTCTTTATTACCAGCTTCTAGAAAAATCTTCTGTTTGCTTTTATTTGAAAGCGTCATCATCATAGCAGCTAACTGGGAAGGATCAGCACTCATTGAAGCATTATCAATAGCTGAAGCAATGGTACTTATATGGAGTACAGTATCACTACAATCAGAAATCTCGTTGTCATATCTTTCATTGTTGCTTTTGTTGACCAAAGTGTCCTGAAAAAAATGAAAAGAATTCATGTTCAAGGTAAACTAATTTAATTGAGATGAATATGCACATATATATGTAAGTATTACATTATTATTATAAAAGAGTTAGTGCCTCTATGAATCAACTGTATATAACATCTAAGTGGCCCAGTAAAACATGAGCATTTATGCATCAGTTTCATAGATTCTTAAAAGGATTTACAAATCTAAACAATTTCAATTAAAAAAAAAAACAAGCAATAAATCCAGCAACAGAAAAATGCCACTTAAAGAAAGGTTATCATTGATTACTTCAAGGCTTCAGATGAAAGTCAAATTGAAAAGTAGGGATAATTAAGAACCAGAAGCTTAAAAATGCCAATATCCAGAACCAGCCATCAGAGATGGAAAAACAGGCAGCTGCTAACAATGTACATACATAGGTGAGAAATAAAAAGAGAAGACCCCATTTTTTTAAATAAATGTATACATTTTTAATAAGAGAGACTTAATTTCCACAGCATGTCAGATTTTATTCTGTGATAGGTCATATGGGTTATCCTGTATGTCTGAAGTCATTCAAATGTACCCTGTACACAATTAGGTAGGAATAAACCACTGAGTAAAGCAAGTTCTAGGTTTTACCATTAGATAAAATTATAGAAAAAATAAATTTAAGGGGTACCATCAGAATTAAGCATAACATAAAAATGAGAAATATATTTTACATTATATAGAAATAAGCATGCTTACAAATAGGTGCAAGCAATAAAATAAATTCTTAAAACTTGTATTTTAATCATTTAACTAACCTAATTGTTTTCTTCGATCACTAAAGATAACTTGGGAGAGGAAGAAATGTATAACAGCTATTCCTTCTATATAAGAGTAATCAGTGACTTTACTTAAATGTGATTTATTCAAAAAAAGATCAAGATACCTCTGCTCTTCCTTTAAAACTCTTATCATTTTTATCTATTTGTGAAGTAGTCTCCAAATCATTAATGTTAAATGTAGTTGATCCATCACATACTGGCTCCCCAGATTTTTCTTTTACATCTTCTGAAGAAAAAAAAAAATTAATTTACAATGTAATGTAGAAACAACTGAGTGGATAAAGTTAATCCATGATAGTGAAGACAAAAGGAAATGGCTACTGCCAAAAGATACTTCTGTCTTTAATAAATAAGAATGAATTGAGGCAATGAATAAGACAGCAGGTGATGTTAAGGCCTATTTGGGGTAAACTCGTAACACTCCAATTTGTTGTATAACAACGTGGATTTTAGTCCATCCCCTGAAAAAAATTTCAAATCAAAGTAATCTGTGCTTTACAACTGTTAAGTCTTACATAAATGTAAAGTTTAGGAATCAAGATTAAAGAAGTGCACCTTCCTATAAACACTGGTATTCAACTAAGGTGTGACATCATTAATAATGATTACCATGAAATTCTAATGTCATTTAAGTAAAGTCACACCCAGTTACTAGAAATAATGTAAAGTACGCGTAGATTATAAGTATACTATTCACAGAAAAAAGGATGACATAAAAAATATTCCAAATGACTGTATTTAAATGTTTTTGTTTTATTACTTTTACTTTCAGTTGATCTTCTGTCTTATTTCACCTACTAGATTATAAACTACCTTAAGACAGGGACTATTTTTATACAATTTTATAACTCACCCAACAATTAGCACAACTAGTGCTCAAACATTTTAAATAAGTAAAATCCGAACTTAAAATAATTTACTTAAAATTTACTCTTATAGCATAAATACAATTTTGAGACCCAATTACTTTCCCCTTTTTTATAGCTAATGAAATTCAAGCCCTCAGTGATAGAAATGCCTTGTTCATGGTCACAAAGCTTATCTTACTATAAGATCCAGGATCCATTCAGTTCTCTGGCTCCTGTAGGACCACTATGCCATGAAGTTTCACCTTTGACTGTATTCCATTCTTCGACTTCAAGATCCCATTGCCCATGATAGCAATGCCTTTAACTAAATCAAACTGGGAAGGGTCTTTGCTGAGAATACAAAATTAGAAACACAGTTCTAGAGCTATCAGGGACTTGACATGGCATCTAGTTCAACTGCCTCATTTTACCGATGAGGAAACTAAGCCCAGGGCAGTTAAGTGACTTGTCCAAGGTCATAAGTAGCCGATCTGGGATTTTAACTCAAGTCCAATGACTCTAAGTTCAGTGAACTCTGCACTATACTACACTGCATAAAACAGTGATGTAGTATTTATTAAGGACTCAAAATAAATGAAAAGTTCCTCAGGAGTTTTTTCATTGAAAAAAAATTTTTCGTTTTACATTCACAGAGCCTAAGTGCTTGGTTTTCATCTCTCTCCTTGGGAAGGAATTCATGTTAGATGAGGAAGTTTCAAGGCTCTTTTGTTTTCACTTACAGTAATAGTTTGATTACTCAAGTGAAACTTCCTTAAGAAACAATAAGTCTATGTTGATGTCAGTTGCTATATTCATTTCCCACTTTCAAGCATCAACAGCATAATTAAAAGGTTAGACTGGAGCTGGTTCAAGTGCATGCCCCATGTTCTCATTTTTATTCTTGTAATTTGGTAGGTATTGATTTTGAGCTTTGACTTACAAGCTAATAGTTTAACACGGTCAATTTGGAAATGACTTCCATATATGCAATCATTCCTTTTCTGTTAAAATATGATCAATTTTTTCCATGTTATTTGGTGCTAGCCAAATCTAGCACCTCCCAAGTCTTTCTAAAGAAAATATTCACAATAGGTGAGGCTTCTATGTAGTCTAAAAGTCTCTAACTTGTTTTGTTTCTTACTCCTGAGATATCCAACATTTTTAGCATCCTCTCTTAACCATACTTTTACATTCAGGTTGCCAAGTATTAAAGTATATGTTGACTTAATTTGGCAACTTTCTTGAGTTCTTCATATAACTTGTTCTATCTCACTACCCTCTGCCACAGAAACTTGCAAACAAGCTGCAGTTATCTTCATGGTAGTCTTTTTATAAATGTTTCTCAAGAAACTAAAAAAGAAGAAAATTAAGTTTACTAAGAAATTATGTTTATTTTTTCCTTTAGATATATGATAAAACCAATTGCCAATTCCTATGTCTGTCAAAGAAGGCCACTGAGTGATCGTCTTTTCATTTTACTTACAGCCAGAATGTCAAGATTGCTGAAATTAACACACACACACTTACTGCCCAGTAGACATGGACGTCATATGCAGAATATCAACACTTGAGATTCATAAGATGATCAAAAACTGATTCTCGGTATCCTTTCCTACCTTACTTGTTGTTCTGCCACAACCACTGCAGAAGCCACATGTTTATGGTAAGACAGAGGTCCATTTTACATTTGTCTTTGTGTTGGGCATTGCTAATACCAAAAAATTTGCCATCTAATTAATGGTCAGTGTTCTAATGGATGAATATCTCTTTACTGAGGCACAGAATGCAGGTACAATCTGTTACCAGAACTATAATCTAGCTACCATAATAACTGAAGCCACTAAAAGCCACCACAAATCTCTAAAAGGAAATATGGATCTGGGGGTTGGGAAGCCTAAAGGCAAACCTTTCTTGGGTCCAACTAATCAACAAGCATTTAAGATCTAAAATCCTAAATTAATCTATATAAATTTTAATGTAAGGAAAAGCAAAACAGTATTTTTCAAAAAGAGACTCCTCAGGAGCTCTCTCCCAATATTTAAGAAAAACTGTTAAGATTACAATATTAAGAGTTAATTAGGCCCCAAAACTTCAACCATTACCTGAAAAGAGAACATGCTGCTCTTGATCTTGCTCTAAATTGTCTGTTGATACATCAGATTCCCTCAATAGAGCGACAGGTTTTCTTTTTTCTGGAGATGTAATAAAGTAACCAAACGATGGCTGCAAAATAATTGGACGTGTTATTTCCTTAATTTTCAAAATGTAATGTTCTAGGAGATTTTACTATAATGCAGTTCATTTTACCAAGAAGTCAGAAATCTTAGAGTCCATCAAGCCCAATCCTCCAAGCAAAATGTCTTTGAAATAACTCAATTATACCGTATTTCATCAAAATGTCACTTAAATTTGATATACCTTGCTTTACAGTGCTGAAAAGTTATGTGCATTTCCTGATGGATTTTTATTTGACAGTTCCTCTCCTTAACCCTAGTTTCTCTACAATATATGTGTAACCAATTCAAGTAGTACTACAAAAAAGTATTTTGTACTACAATGCCACTTACATTATCTCCCAATCTCATGGCCCAAAAAGGCCTTGTTCACAGGGTCAAAAAGAACTCCTTACAATAATTGCACTTATCTCTATTCCTACTTTGCAGAACACTAACAGAAACACATGATAGTACTTATTCTTTTTTTTTTTTTAAATTTATTTTTTATTTACTCATTTACTTTTAATTTACAAGATTCAGTTCCACAATCACTTGGGTTTCAGATTTTCTCCCCTCCCTTCCCCCCCCCCC
>CM053587.1:188395030-188412293 GCA_028646515.1 Pseudochirops corinnae
GTTGTTGCTTTTGAACTAATCTTTTAATTGTTACCTAAGTAGCTTATCTTTCCTTTAAAAGAAAAAAGTTAGGCAGATTAGCCTGATGTAGCAGTTGGGATTTTCAGAACTTAGGTTGCTGTTTCTTAACAGAGAGAACAGTGTGTATTGTAGTCATTATTTATCTGGAACCAGAACTGTCACCTCCTACTAGAAGTTGAGACCAAAAAGGAACTTCTTTTCATTATAGGATGCTTGTTAAGTTGAAGTTTTAATTATGAACTTTGATCTGTGAAGCATACTACCTGTATTATGAAATGTTCTAATTGTGAATTGTTAGAAATGTGAATTATCACCATACTTAAATGTGCTTTGAATGATTTTAATGTTTTTTTCCTAACAGCATTACAAATAATAAAACATGTCAGCTGATTCATTTTTTTCTCCTTTTTCTATTTTTTTTCTGCTTTGGGATTCTTAAATCCTAAAGTGAATCCAGAAATTCTGAGAGACATATCAACAATGTTTCTTTGGATGTTCTTCCAGTTAAAGGACCTCAGGGCTCTCCCCTTCCTTCACAAGTTGCCTCTGAACCAGGTCAAAATACATTAATTTCTCAACAAACATGGACTGTTCAACCACAGCACTTAATTCTGAAAGCTCCTTCTGTTTGTGAGTATATAAAGTGATATGTCAGGCAGGGTGTAGAATATCATATCTTCTCCTTTGGTTCATTTTACTCTGCATGTATATACTCATTTTAATTGGGTTAAATTTGGTGTTTGTTTTCAAGAGCTTACCCAGCTCCCTAACAGAGTTCTTTCTTAGATTTTGGTCATAGCATTCCTTTCTATTCATTGTTTGATGGAATAACAGTGTAGATTGTAAACTTTCAAAACCTCTTAAACTCTTCAGACTCCCTACAGATTCTCACCTTTCTAGTAACCATTCTCTAGCTGTTCAAACACTGAAAGTATATGTCCTGTTTACCTTTAACACCCTTTCGATATGAAACCTCCATGTATGTTGTACATAACAAGTTTAGACCAGTGAAATATTTAGCTGTGCCACCTTCTAGAGCAGTGGTTCTCAACCTGTGGGTCACAACCCCTTTGGGGGTCGAACGACCCTTTCACAGGGGTCACAGGGGTTGCCTAAGACCATTGGAAAACATATGTTTCCTATGGTCTTAGGAACTGAGACACTACTCCTCTCCATCTCCAGGTGGGTCCGCCCACATGCAATTATGCCCACATACAAGTATTAAAGGGTCATGGCATTAGGAAGATTGAGAACCACTATTCTAGAGGAAGTAGTACATCATGAGAATCTTCCCACTTCTTAACAGTGCCCTTTAATTCTTAATTTGCTGTTGCCATATTTTGTTCCCATAGGAAGTAAAAATACACACCTTGATTTGACTTTGACTTGGCCACATCAAAAGAACCATCTCAGCAATAGATGGGATAAAATAATGGTTTTCCTATTAATGAAATTGTACAGTTATGTTTTGTTAGCACTGATTTTCAAGAATAAAAATGCTCAAATTAAGTACTTAGTATTTTCTTTGTCTTTTATACACCAGGTGGCTTGACAAAAACTGGACATTTACATATTTTAAATAATTCTGTTAGGTTGCTGAAATTTGAACTCTCTTGGCCAGCTCATTGTCTTACAGTAACACCACAGCATGGAGTTATTGACCCAGAGTATGTAAGACTTTTCCTTTTTTTTTAAGTTCCCTTTAAATATTTAAGTTTCAGATGGTATATCTTTATAATCCACAATAGTTTCTACACTATTATTTTCCGTTGACCAAAGTATCTCTTCATTATTTTATCAACAAGAAATGCAGTTAATGTCTATGGATAGCACAGTTTATATAATTCTACCTCTTTTGTGGATAAATGAATGAAAAAGCATTTATTAAATGTACCAAACATTGTTAAGTGCTGAAAAGACAGATAGAAAAAGAGAGACAGTGATGGCCTTGAAGGAGGCTCACACATTCTCATTGAGATAGATAAAAGAAAGGGCAGGGTAGATAGATCCAGAAATCCTAAGAGTATATATCATGGTAGGTGGCAAAGCCCACAATTCCTTTGGATATATTAGTAGGTCAGTGTTAGGACGTAGAAATAAGGCAAGTGGTAACTCTAGGGGAACATTAGGAAGCAATGTGAGAACAGATAGTAAGAGCTAGTGTTTCTCTATTTCACAGGAAGACTTAGGAGTTGATGATTCACATCTCATCTAAGCCTTATGAGCAGTAAGACATCCCAGATAGGTTCTAGGCAGCCTGACCCATGGGAGAGAGGGTGAGTAGGGAAAGGAATCCTCAGTGTGGGTTTGATTGCTTTTATTTTTCACTACCTTTGGTAAATGAGCTTCTTAGTGGACCTCATTGACCCTTTTAAACAACAGCTATTCAATAGGCAGAAGAGAGAGACTTCTTGGAGTCTTAGAAATGAAAAGGACCCCAGGGATTAAGACCAACCTGTACTTGACCAGGAATACTTTTTGTATTGGTTATCTGGTCACTGTTTAAAGAACTCTAGTGAGAAGAAAGGTACTACTTTTTGTTCAGCTAAGTTCTTCTTAATATCAAACTCATATCAGTGCCTCTGAACTTCCACCTTTGGGTCCAAACAAAGCAAATTTTGATTCTTTCATGACAGTAGTTCCTCAAATAGTGTAAGGCAGATATTTCTAGACAAACATCTCTAGTTTCTTTGATCAAGATCTTGACAGCCAGTCAGTCCTTGGTACTGTGACATGGTTTGATATAAAAAAAGGTATGATTTTATAATGGCATTAAAAGACTATCCATTACCTTCTCTTTTGTTCCTGCAACCTAAGGACTATGGTACCTTTCCATTTGACATGTGTGCATGTGTGTACACACACACACACAATCACTTGAATTAGAATGTGACCTCCTTGAGAGCAGAGACTCTTGCCTTTTTCTTTGTATCCCCAGCCCAGTTCTTTGTGCAACTGAATGTTTTTTCATTCATTCTATACCATGCACAGTAGTTGAGGCATGATGACTTGAATGAGTTGAATGTTGTCATTTTCTTGGGTTTCTGTTTCCTGCTATCCATTTTTCTTCACAGTCAAAAGATCAGTTATTCATTGATGAGAAAACAAGTATAGAACTGCATGGGGCTGGGAGATGAGTGGGGAGAAAAGAATGCAGTACATAAATAGAAGTTAATTATCAATTTAAGAGATCTTTCTTAAGTGAGGGAAATGAAAACATTATAGGGGAGGTGATATGTGAACAGCAGCTTGAAAAGAAGATTAGAATTCTGAGAGACAGGTATGGCAGGGAATGCATTTCTTGACATGATAGACAGTCTGTACAGATGCATGGGAAGAAGAGATGGTTATACCTTAAGTTTCTTAGCTCTAGTTTCTCCACTAATTTGTTTAATTCTATATTTGCTTTTATTGTTTTTCTGTTAGATTTGCTCAAAATAGAAGACATTAAAATCTTTTACCCTTATTGTCCACATTTTGTAATTCAGCAAATTTTTCCTTTGTGAATTTAGATGCTAAGACATTTTGAACATAAAAGTTTAAAGTTGATGTTGCTTTGTTGTCTGTGGTTCTTTTCAGCATGATGTAGTTCTTTTGTTTGTCTTTTTTATTGTGAATCTGTTTTTGCTTTGTCAGATAGAATGATTACAGCTCCTGATTTTTGAGATTCCCTGATGTGCAGCAAATTTTTTTTCCAGTTCCTCACTATTCTTTGTATGTCTTTGTTTCTTAGGTGTGTTTCTTCTAAGCAACAGATTGTGGGGAGGGGCAGGGGTTCCTTATTCAGGCTATAACTCTTTTCTGTTATATTATATTGCTTAATCCATTCACATTTAAAGCGTAAAAGTTTTTTATATTTTTTCCCCGTTTCTAAATATGGTTTTTAATATTAGTACCTCCTCGCATCTTTCTCTTTGTCTCTTCAGTTATCGTGTCTTAATCTACTTTTAGATGCCCCTATTCCTATTAGCTTTCTTCCCTCCCCCCCCCTTTTTTTTTTTACCCCTTTCCATCCTTTTGGAATTTTGCTTCAAAAATCCCCCTTCTCTTCTTCTTCAAGATATATGGATTGTTAGTTTTAAATTTTAATTTTCTTTGCCTGTTTCTAAAGAGAATTTCTTGTTCCCATTTCTTGTTCTCATTACTTCTCTTACCTTTCCATCTGTTCTAGACTTTTATTCTTTGATTGGTGGAGTTTGTGTTTATTTCTTCTTTAGCCTCTGGATTCTTTATGGAATTAAAGCTTTTAAGGTACCTATTTTGAGTTGTCTCTTCTGCATAATGTGTTATATTGCCTTGTAGTCTTGTCCCTTTGCCCCCTTTTTCTGTTATGCCTCATTCTTTGAAATACCAATTTCTCCAGGTTAATAGAGAAGTTTAGACTCATGGGAGGAATTTTACTATATTCCTAACTGTGCAGTTCATTACTACCCCTTGACCTTCTCCGTAATCATTTTTTCTCACTTCTCATGAAATCTTCTTTGTAGATCCATGCCTTTTCACTTTTCTTAGTATGATTTGCCCCTAGAGCTCTAATTCTTCTTTTCGAAACAGGATAAGTGGTCCCTCAAAACACTAAATCCCTGCAAATTCTGATCATTGTAATTCACCATTTCCATTTATAAAAATTTCTTTTCCTCCATGATGTCATTTTTCAGTGGGACACATTCCCACTACTGCAACAAGATTTCCTCTTTTCTTACCCCCTTTTTCAACCCTTGTCTTTGCCTCTTTGCTTG
Organism: Pseudochirops corinnae; assembly: GCA_028646515.1. Taxonomy (NCBI): domain Eukaryota; kingdom Metazoa; phylum Chordata; class Mammalia; order Diprotodontia; family Pseudocheiridae; genus Pseudochirops; species Pseudochirops corinnae. The sequence goes on from CM053587.1 coordinate 188,399,791, forward strand.
TTCTCCTATAGTCTATTTTACTTTCCTTGAGAAGGTACAAGAGTTATTCTCCCTTCATTGTTAAACTTTGTCTTGCTTAGAGTACATCACATTTTCTAATGTATTTTTCCTCTTTTGTCCCCTTTTATGCACCTTTCATTTTGCAATTTATTCTCACCAAATTCATTCACTTGTATATGAAGTTTACTCCATAATGTTTTAAACCTGTATTTCTACTATCTCTTCTTTGACTTCCATTTTTATTCTTTGTATAATTTAAGAAAGAGCTCTCTTAATGATCTCTCTCTCGATCTCTCTCTCTCATTCTTTTGGTTATTTGGTCTTTAGTTGCTCTTTTTACTTTTTTTAAATTTCCATTGTTTGTGGTGTTAGAGAAAAACAATTTTGTTCACTTCTGATTTTCTTTCTACAGATGTTTCAAACACTCTTTTTTTATTGAACATAACTCTTTTTCATTACTGGTTATGATTGGTCTTACAAGATATGTTACCTTAAATTGCATCTTGAACTTTTCCCTTTGGAACACATTATTGTATTCCCTCCAGAAGTTTCTGCTGGATGCATAATAATCTTGTGCTATTCAGATTTCCTTTCCTTTATATTTGAAGGTCTTTTCCCTGGTCACTTGCAGAATTTCTTGTCATTGAAATTGTGAAATGTTGCCGCTGAGTAACTTGGAGTTGGCAGCATAGGTTTTTTTCCTGGAGGCATTTGGTAGATTCTTTCTATTGGCACTGTTGTCTGTGTTCAGAAGTTCTGGAAAGTTTTTTTAATATAATTTTTTCACATTGTGGTATACAGGTTATGTTAAAGAATTAGCCATTTTCTATTTTTATTTAGAGGTTTTTATCAAGGGATTAATGAGATGGTAAAACAGTAAAAACATGGTGAGTGTTAAGTGAATAGTACAACGGTTCTCAACCTGTGGGTTGTGACCCCTTTGGTGTCAAATGACCCTTTCACAGGGTCACAGGGGTCACCTAAGACCATCAGAAAACACATATTTCCGATGGTCTTAGGAACTGAGACACTGCTCCTGTATCCGTCTCCAGGCAGGTCTGCCTACATGCAGATACGCCCACATACGAATATTAAAGGGTCATGGCATTAGGAAGGTTGACAACCACTGGAATAGTAAGAGTCATAATATGGAATGAACTTTTTTAGTAACTATGGGAAAAATGAAAATAATTTATGGCAGTCCTTGCCAAAGTAGAATTGTGATTCCTGTATATGACCTGGCTTTGTGTTGTGATTATTGTTGTTATTGTATAGAACATGTTTATGTATTTGAAATTCTTTTTGTTTAGGAGTCGACTGCTAATTCTTGTAAGCCCTAATTCATCATTTGCCACAAAATCCTCAGCATTTCCATGGAGTGGTCTGATTTATATACATTGTGACAATGGTCAAAAGGTAACTTATAAAGATTTTATTTTGGATCTTTTTTACTTCAAAAATTGAACCTTATATGTGTTAGCTCCTATTTTTACTAGTGAGGCTGCTGGCAGTCATATGCTTCACTTTCAAAAGGAAAGAACACAGGAAAGGGTGTAACTTTTGGTCCTTAATTATTACCACTCCTGTGAACCTTCTAAATTTCCCTTTACCTCCAAAAAAGGCTTTCTTTCTTTCTTTTTTTTTTTTAAAGGAAAAAAGCACATCAATTTATCTGTCAAACATCATTAGGGACTGAAGTCTTTTACATAAGTGAATTTCCCAGATTTTTTTTTTTCCTTTATGAAAATCAGTTATTTTACTGTATTACAACCATTCTCTCTTAGATTATTCAGGAATATTGGGCTATCTATCCCTTACTAAATGAGTATGGTTCTTGTTAAACAGTTGTTGTTCTGTCTATTTACTCACTGATTCTTCTTGTTTCAGCATCCATGGTTTGCTATTCTCATATATTAGGAATCTTAGAGCTAAAAGGACCTTAAGGCTAATCTAAATCCAACACTTAGATTGTGAGTAAAGCGAGGTATAGATAAACTTCACCTTGTTGAAGATCATGCAACTGGTTATACCAATTAGGACTAGAGCACAGTTGTGTTGTCTAGTATTCTTCCTCTAGGAAACACTGTTCCCTCATCCTGCTTCCTCTTTCATCTGTTGTCTTGAGTCTAACTTAATAACTGGAGGTTGTGAAGGGAAAACTGATAAAACCTAGTCTAATAAGATCATTATTTTTATGTGTAAAATCAAGGCTGCTCCTAAGTCTATAACTACTGACATGAGGATAGTGCTGTGCCTCATTTTTGGGAGACAGATGCATGGGCTTTAAAAAATATGTGTATTTCTTTTGCCACTTAGGGGCATATTCTATATAGTAAAGTCTGAACATTTAATTCATAGTGTACTAGATAGCAGTTGGCTAAACCATTTTAGATACCACCTCTGCTGGATTTTTTGGAATATTTTTTTTACTTTAAAAATAAACTAGTAATAATCTGGATATTGAGTGTTTAATTGCTAAGATATTTACAGAAATTGTGCTATAGTTATAATTTAGCTCAAAGTTCATCTTATTAGCCTCTAGGAGTCTTAAGTCTAGAATCTCTTGTTATTTGAAAACTGTGTAGGATACCCTCCTGCAACTGAAGTATACCTGACAATGGTTCTCAACCTTCCTAATGCCGCGACTCTTTAATAGTCGTATATGGGTGGACCCACGTGGAGACGGATAGAGGAGGTTCCTAAGACCATCAGAAATATGTGTTTTCTGATGGTCTTAGGCGACCCCTGTGAAAGAGTCGCGGGTCGCTTGACCCCCAAAGGGGTCACGACCCACAGGTTGAGAACCACTAATATATGAAGTAATTTTAGGGAGTAAGAAACTAATTATCAGCAGAGTAGGTTTCAGGAAAATTTTCATATAGAATGTGGGGAGTTAAGGAAGAAGTACATTACAAACGTAGTGTATACTTAATGCAAAATCAAGAGATACAAGAAAGGGGGGACAGCAAGAAGGCCATTTTGGTAAGACCATAAATTATGTGTGAGAGGAAATATATCATAAGGCTGGAAAGATAGTTTTGAGCCCTATCTTGCAAAGCTTAAATGCCAGAGGAGTTAGCATTTGATTTTAGAAGTAATAGGGAGCCACTGAAGTTTATTGTGTTATAATAAAGGTATGGCATATTCAGACTTGTGCTTTAGGAGTATAACTTTGGCAACCATGTGAAAGATGGATTGGAAAGGAGAGAGACTTGATGCAGGGAAACCAGATAGGTTGTGGAAATTGTACAGGTGAGAGATGATAAGAATTTAAATTGCAATAATGGCCATTTGAGTAGGAATAAGGGAACAGATGAAGGAGATGTTATGAAGGTAAAAGAAACAAATTTTTGCAGCTGATTGGATATGTGAGGTAAGAGACTGAGTAGTCAGAGATGACTGAGATTGTGAAGCTAAGTGACTAGAAGGATGGTGGTGCCCTTGACAGAAAAAGGAAAGTTTGGAAAGGAAATGGCTTTGAAAGAGGGGGATAGGAAGAGAATGTAGAAACAAAGAGTTTAAGATGCCTTTGGGATATCTAACTCAAAATAATAGTTGGTGTTTGGTAACATAGGACTAGAGTTCAAGGAGAGTGAGACAAGAGCTGGATATGTAGAACTGATCTGGGAGTCCTCATCTGCATGGAGACCTGATGAAGTCACCAAGACAGAGAGTGTAGGGAAAGAAGAGGGTCCAGGAAATGAGCCTTGGAATGCTCCTTTTGTTAGGAGGGGATGCAAAATTATTGAGTTAAGAGTTGAAAGGCACCTCAGTGGCCATCTTGTTCAATCCATACCCAAAAGGAATCCCCACTATAATATACACAAGTGGTCATCCAGCTTTTGAAGACTTGGAAGGAGAGGAACCCCACCACCTCTCTAGGCAACCCATTCCACATTTGGACAGCTCTAATTGTTAGGAAATTTTTCTTGACATCAAGCCTAAATTATCCCCTTTCCGACTTCCATCTATTGCTTCCAGTTCTACTCTCTGAGACCAAATAGAACAAATCTATTTTCTCTTCCACTCTGTAGCCCTATATGCTCGAAGACATATTAGGTTACCTTTGAGTCTTTTCCCAAGGTTAAAGATTTCTACTTCCTTAAACTGATCTTTATGGGACGTGAACTCAAGGTCCTTCGCCACTCTTGTTGCCCTCCTCTGGACGCTCTAGCTTATTATTGTCCTTAGACTGTGGTGCCCAGAATTAAACAGTACTCCAGATCAAGTATGATAGGAGCACACTAAAGTCAAGACTTTGACCTTATTTTGTGTCCCTCAGTGTAGCGTGGGATCATATTAACTCTTGACTCATTGAGCTTGCAATCCACTAAAATCCCAAGACCTTTTTCAAAACAACTACTGTCTATCCATGTTTTCCCATCTTATCCTTGTAGAGTTAATACATGTTCAACTGAATGTATTTTTTCACCAAAAAGATATACTTTAAAGAAAATAAAACCAATCTCATTCATATATTTAGCATCTGTGGGTGATTTCTGAAGATTCATTATCTCAAAATAATTTTTCTGTCTAATAATTACTTTCTGTAAATTTAGCCATCTTATTTCCTTTCCTTGTCTTATTTTAAAAGGTTGTAAAGGTACAGATTCGAGAAGATATTACTAAGGAAGGTCTTTCAACCAGCTTGGCCTCTAAACAAATTTTAACATCTGAGTCTCCAGTGAGTCATATGCTAAAACTGTTTACAAAATTGCCCTCAACAAAAGTTGAAATAAAAACTAAAACCATCACTTTTCCTGAAACAGAACCCGGTGAAACCTCAGGTATTAAATCCTCAAATCACTTAATTAAAAGACTCAGTGCTGTATCTCTTGTAATGCATAAAGTAATGATAGATGTAATCATTTGTATGTGGGTTTTTGGGGGAGAGGAAGGTGGAGAGAATGAGGTATCAACATAAAACATTGTCATTTTTTAATGTTGGATTTTAAAAACTTGAAATCTCAAATTTCTTGATAGTCAAAGGAACTAGGTGCTATAGTGTATTGTTAAACTCAAATTAAAACATCCTTTGAGCATAATATTGACTTAGGAAACCACAAATTAACATTATCTGTGCTCTGTTGTATTTTAATTTATTTTGTTAAACATTTCCCAATTACATTTTAATCTGATTCTGGCCTCTGGGAAGTTTTGCCCACTTGGCTTGGATTCTGGAAGACTTGAGTTTATATCCTACCTCAGAAACCTAAAAAGTTGTGTGACATTGGGCAAGTCATTTATCCTCTCCTAGCTTCAGTTTTCTCCTCATAAGGATGAAGCACCAACCTCATGGAGTTACAAATGAAATAATTTAATTAAAGTACTTTTTAAACCTTAAAATACTATATAAATGCTAGCTATCTGTAGTAACAGGCTCAGGGAAAACAAAAATAATTGAAATTTACAGATATTTTGGGGTACCTAGGTGGCACACAGTGAATAGAGAACCAGCCCTAGAGTCAGAAGGACCTGAGTTCAAATATGACCTCAGACACTTAACACTTACTAGCCATGTAGTCTTGGGCAAGTCACTTAACCCCAATTGCCCTGCCTTCTCCCCTCTCCAAATTTAAAAAAAAAGAAATTTACAGATATTTCAAGAAGCTCATGTTAGCAAAGACAAAAAAAGCCTGCCTATTGTCCTCAATTCCACAAAAACATTAGGTGAGACTGTTATAAGATAATTTAGATTAGAGAAATTTAGATTATAAGAGCCAGAAGTAGGTTTTTACAGAATTTTAAGACTAAGGTAAATAGGTGGCTCAGTGGATAGAATGTGGGCCTGGAGTTAGGAAGACTTGAGTTTCCCACTTTCTAACTATGACCTTGGGCAAGTCACTTAATGTCTCTTTACCTCAGTTTTCCTTATCTGTAAAATGGGGATAATAGTGCTTGCCCACAGTTGTGAGGAAAAAAGGAGATAAATGCCTGGTATATAGATAATATAGCTATATATAAATCTTCACCATTATGATGATGAAGTGTAGTGTTTATCTTGGTAAAAAAAATATTAAACATACCAAAAATGAACTTAAAATACTGAAGGAAACTTTAATTTCTTAAATGCTATTAAACATCATCTATTAGTTCAAGAGACTAATAGAAACATATGGTTATATATATTCAGTACATAGCAGTATGATGACAGGAAACAGACTAACTACTAAGGTTTAGACTTTTTGCCTTATCACTCATAGTGCATTCTGCATCTGGGTTACAGATGTTACAGCAGTGCTTCATGCTGTCGTTGTGAAGTTAGTTGTAATGGATTGAGGATGATGATAACGATACAAAACAGTGCTTATGGGATGTTAGTATGTTGGCCATAGCTGCACTTAGAACCATGTTCCCTGCTGAAATGTTCTAACAGATGTAATGAATAATGAAATCAGAGAACAAACAGAACCAGGACCACCCACCTAAATATTAAATCATAAATAATTCATACTTTAATCAAAGGTCCCAGGATCATTTGCTTTGTGAGTCTCAAATCTAAACTTTTAAAACTTTGAAGATGAAGCCTACATGGGAGAATTTTCAAGGCCACCATTTTGCTCTTAATGAGTCCTCCCTGTTAGCCATTCCTACCCCTACCTAGCTTCTGAGGTAACTACTTCTTGGACCCCCTAGCTTTGTGTCCTAAGACTAGGTGTCACAGGTCTAAGATAAACCAATGATGGGTTAGAAACATAAGCAGACTAAATGCACTAAATGTACCTGTATGACCTAAGAGAATTTAATGTACTTCTGTGACAGCAAGCACCCTAGCATACCCAGGATGGCTGCTAGTATAGGTTCTTTGATCTGCTTTTCTAAAGGAAAGCAACTCAAAAGGGGTTAACAATCTTAGTTTAATCAAACATATATCATTTACTGAATAGTTCAGGGGGAAAAGTCAGCCCCCTGAACTTCAGAGAACAGAAATAGAAGTTACAAGCAGACCAAAAAATACAGACAGAGAAAATAACACAGTTCAACAAACAGGGTTTCTAGTTGTGTGACCTACATAGTTAGTCACCAGAGAGAGAAGCACCAGCATCTGGGTTTTCAAAGCCAGGGGACTCAATGGCTGCTCAGAGTCTCATCTGGCCAAATTGCACAACCCTTCCCATAAGTGAGCCCCAAAGCAAAACCTCGCCTCAAAGGTATATGTAGCCTTCTCCAGGGTCAGAGAACATCACCACTATTGTGACCTACTGCCCAGTTACAAAGCAATAAAAGGCATGGATGTTCCTGAAAAGCAAGCCTCCCTTAAGCAAACTTCTGCTTTTGGGGCTACACTCTATCCTTCAGCAAATTCCTTCTACCACAGGTTTCATGAGATTACATTCAGCCTGTTTGGGAGCAGAGTGTATTTTCAAATCAGGGAAGGTCCTCAGATTCCCTTAGGCTTATTAAGTGGCAGGGAAGATCTTGGAATTCCCATTACCATTACAGCTTCTTTCTTTGTGTAATTTAATAATTGGAAAATAAATTGCAGAGCTTTTGGGAGAAAAAAAATAGACTCATTGAAAAAAGTCATTTTGGGAAGGGAAAAGGTTTGGAAAAATAGCTTTATTTTGTTAGATTCTTTGAAACATTATGTTTAAAGGTAATTATATGATGTATTTGTTTCATTTTTTTCCCCCCTTTTCTACCAGAATGTTAAAGTTAATTATGCTGTCACTTATGTCTGTTCAGATGCTTTTGGGGAGAGAGGAGTTTTATGGTTTCTTTGCAAGATGACCCATCATCACAGCTGTTAAACATAATATTGTCGGATAAATAATACTGAGAACTGCAAAATAAGAGTCCTGTGTGAGGTCTCAGGGGGAAGATTGTTAACAATGTAGAGGAAGTCATAAATGAAATGTGACTTAAAATCTGTTCATTCTATTTATCTTATCTAGGTAACTTACTAGTGTTGGGTTTGACTTAAGAATTTGTGTTTTCCATCTAGAAAATTATCTAGAACTCGAAAATCATGGTGATGAAGAAGTAAAGTGGAATTTATCATCTTTTGCTCCACCTTATGTCAAGGTCAGCAACAGTAATCTTAAGATATGTAATTTATTTCCTCTTACTTTTTTTGTCAGAAAATTTATTCCATTATTTTATTGCTGTATTTTAAATTGATCCTATCACATGCTCAAACATCAGTATACTAGCTTTTTTCATTCTGTCATTTGATGTCAGTGAGTTCCCCTTCTTGTTTCCCCATTTAGAAGTTTGGCAGAAGGTAATTATGTACAGTAGAAAGAGCACTGGACTAGGAGCCTAGAGGCTTGGATTCTAATCAGTCTCACTACTTACTAAACTTTGTTTTAATTGTTAATTATTTTATTATTTCTAAGATTTCGTTTTCTGCCACATAGGATGACTGTGAAAATTAAATGACTTAGTGAACTGAACATGCTTTTGTAAAATAGTCAAGCACTATTCAGATGTGAAATGTTATTTTTAGTGTGGAATTCTTCTTTGTTATTATTTATATTTTATAACTTTTATTTTTCCTTTCTATAGGATGTTGATGAGAGTGGAGATGTCTTTAGAGCTACTTATGCAGCTTTCAGATGTTCCCGAATTTCTGGTATATTAGAAGGTCATGGAAAACAAAAAGTGAGGCCAATCACTTTGTTGAACACACTGTTAAAGCAATCAACTTTATTAGACTTGATCTTATATGGAATGGTTAACTTCATGCAGATGAACATTTTCCCCGCAATCATAAGTCATACCACCTGACCAATTCTCAATCAGCAGTCAGTAAATATTTATTAAGAAACTGTTGTGTCCTAACTACTGGGCTAGTGCTAGAAATACAAAGGCAAGGTGGCCCTTACCTTAGAGAAGCTTATGTTCTATGTTTCAAAAAAGAAAAGTGACATGGAGGACCATTTAAGAGTTTAAGTACTGGAAAACCATTCACCCTGTGTGTATTGCCAACTGATCAGTTTCATCATCTCTGTCTATAGAGAAGGGCACATTTTTATTTTGCATTCCAGACTTAGTGAAGCCCTACAACTTTGAGGATACTCATTGCTCTGGATCCATGATAACTATTTGTTCTGTAAGATGTCTTTCAAGGTTGTGGTCTTCAGTGATTCATGACTGTGTAGTGTTTATCAAAGAGATATTTTCTGTTAGACGTAGTTTTTTGTAGATGCAAACAGTTTAGAGTCATTGCAAGTGCTGAGTTATTCCCTAAATATGCTCTAGCCTGATATTGTCCTACTAGAATAATAGTTTAGTTTGCTAAATAGTTTAGTTTACTAAAACATAAGGTGTTGGCAGATAGGTGCCACAGTGAATAGAGCACTGGTCCTGGAATCAGGAGGACCTGAGTTCAAAGCCAGCCTCAGACACGAGACATGCTTACTAGCTGTGTGACCTTGGGCAAGTCACTTAAGCCCAATTGCCTTGCTTTCCCCCCTCAAAAAAAACCAAAACAAAAAAATAAGGTTTTCTAAAATTTAGTTCTAGAATCAGCTTATTTTTCGTATGTAGCACTTGTCTAAGATATACATGTTTATGGACAGATTTAATAGTCTATTAATCTAATTGCTTTCATAGCCTGGGCACTGTGTTTTATTTATGTTTTTCAATGGAATGGTTAAATTAGTATCTTTCACATTATTGCAGATTTCATCAAAGTTACCTTGTAAATGGTATGCCATCACTGACTTTAGAAGCATTTTGAAACCCTATCAGAAGGGAATTCTTTTGTTGGACCTTATGCTGGACCTCTTCTGTAACACTGACCAACATATTTGAAGCTTATTTAAGAACTTATTTGAAAGCAAAACTTAGATTTCAAATAATTGAACACTGAAATACTAGTCCTATGTTTAATAGAGTTTTGTATAATCCCATTATAGATTTGTGAGACAGAAGCTTATTTAAAAGAGCCATCAAGTCTTACTTGCTTTCAGATACTTTCTTAAAATTAGAAAACATACTGGGGTGTTAAACTTGTTACAGTTCTCAGATAGTTGAGTGACCACAGAAATGTGATTCACTTTTGAAAACTATGTGTAAAAAGCCCATATGTCTTGTAATTTTATCAAGGATGCTTTAATGTATGTGTAGACTATCCCTAAGGTAATTTTTACAAAGATGAGAAAATTAGGTGTATACTCAGAAGTAGGTTGATGCCTTGCCTTTTCAAAAGATTATAGCTAATAATAATCTTTTCCATTTTTAAAAACTGACCTCTTGTAATTTATGTAGGCTATTCCCTAATTGCCTTTAAAGTTTGTGAATTTGAAGATGGATTTCTTCAATATATTGTTGATCATGTCTGACTTGTTCCTGATTTTTTCATCATTTTCAGTGCCATTTCTACTTCAGATGGTACATTAGATGTAGAGGTTTCAGATGTCAGAACTCCCACAGTTATTGTCAGAATCATAAAACCACTGAAACATCTGTCCTGTTTCCCATCTGTTTCCTTTTCTTAGTTTTTTTTTGAGGCATTCAGGGTTAAGTGACTTGCCCAAGGTCACACAGCTAGTAAATATCTGAGAGCGGATTTGAATTCAGGTCCTCCTGACTCCAGGACTGGTGCTCTATCCACCGTTCCACCTAGCTGCCTTCCATCTATTTTCTTACCAATTTCATGTACAAAATTTCTCTGGGTAATTTGGTTTGGCTAGGTCTTTCACCAGCTATTTGTCACTATTTTGTGAGGTACTGTCTATAACAATGGTTCTCAACCTGTGGGTTGTGACCCCTTTGGGGGTCAAATGACCCTTTCACAGAGGTCACAGGGGTCGCCTAAGATCATCGGAAAACACATATTTCCCATGATCTTAGAAATTGAGACACAACATTCCTCTATCCGTCTCTGGGCAGGTCTGCCCACATGCAGACATGCCCACATATGACTATTAAAGGGTCGTGTTATTAGGAAGGTTGAGAACCACTGGTCTATAACCTTAAGTCATCTGACCCTCATTTGTGTTTTGTCTTAATTAAAGTGTTTACTTTATTTACTTGAACCAGCCAGTAGTTTGACTGCATAGAGACTTACTGATTCTAAAGTAACTATAATGTTCATATCTAGCCACAACTTCTCTGTTAAAATATAAGTAATCTTATTTTTTGTGTATCATTTCTTTATTACTTTCCAGGGCTTCATGAAAGAAAAGAAAAAATTAATGATATGTAGATAGGAATTTTCCAAGTCGTCTATATAAATCTTTGTTCTCTTTAGTCCTTGATCCCAGACTATTTTCCAACATTGTCTTCCTCCCATGCCTACTTTCACATTTTTGTTACTGAATATTTAAATGTATGTTGATGTTGGCAGATTTTTGTGATAGTTTATAAAACTTATCTACTATAGCCTCCAGAATGAGTTTTTTGCTTATATTCATAGTCAGTTCAGTAAAGTGAAATGACCAAATATTCTGTCCAGTTGTTTCTTGTAACTTTGGGTGTGTGATGAAAAAGATCCTGCTAGCTCTTATGTTTGCCTGTTCGGGGAGAACCTATCAGCTACCCTTCTGTTAAGTTGCCACTTGTTTGCATGATCTGGTTTAATGTATAACAAATGTCAATATGGATGTAGTTCAGTTCCTATGATACTGTGATTGGTCATTTGCCAGGAATCACTTATTAAAAATATAAACAAATAAGGTGTTCTAAAAACTGTTAGCACCTTTATTGACAGTGTAGTCATGTCAGTAACAAAATTCGTTATAAATATTGTGAGGTTTCAAAGATAGCTAATGTTGTATACATACTGAAAATCTTCTCCCTTATATGTATATCCTAAATTTTGGTTCTGTCTTTTGGCCAGTAGAGGATTGTGTAAGGAGAACAATAAAATGAATATATCCTTGACTCTTGATTATATTTCTTTGGTTTAATCTGCTGCACCTTCTCCAGCCTGCTTCCTCATTTAACTCTCCTACGCATCAGCTGTAGTGCAGTTTGAGAGCTACCCCCACCCCAACAATATACTTGTGGAGGTGTTGATTTATATAAAGTATTTTGGACCCAGAATGGAATTAGTCCACTTGAAATAGAATTGAACAAGCTTTTTTTTCCTAAGAAATGACAAATATGATCAACTTTACTCATTTATATGAAGGCTTCTTATTGGTAACCTAACAGAGAAAGATAATTACCAATGTTTTACAAAAGCTTTTATTTTTTATAGGTTGCCATCACGTTTTTACCAAGAGATAGAGGGAATTATGCTCAGTTTTGGGATGTTGAGTGTTATCCCAGTGCAGCACCTCACATGAAACATACACTGCGATTTCAGCTGTCTGGACTAGTGAGTTTTATGAATGAAAGAGAAAAACAAACCATTTATTAAATGTTTACTTTGTGCCACATATTATCAACTAATTCCTATAATTAATAAAGTAACTTTTATAAATGAACATTATGCTTTTAGGTGCTATTAATGAAAGTTATCCTTGTGTTCCTTTTGGTTGGGAAGGGATTGGGAAAGGATTACTTTCCTTTTAGGCAGTTTTCTTCTTTTTTTTTTTTTTTTTTAGATG
>CM053587.1:188412793-188429841 GCA_028646515.1 Pseudochirops corinnae
TGAGAGGACACATGTATTTGCAGAATGGTTAGCCATCATTTGTTACTATTCCCCACAACAAATCCGCAAAGTCCTTTTCAATATTATTTTATTTCTCCATTTTCATCTGATTATAACACATAACAATGCAAGCATTAGCCCAAGAACATTATAGTTTTCTATTGTTGAGATAAAAATCTGTTGTATGGTAACTCTAGAAGCATTGCGTTCTGAATTAATGCCAACATTTAATTAGTTCCTATTCTTCCTTCAAAAATTATTACTAATATTTGGCACATGAAGAAGCTGAAACATCTATCTATAAGCTATAGAAAAGAATTCATGGCTTGCTTACTAAAGTCTCTACTGCATCTCAGGGTGGGGGTGGGGTGGGGTATACCTATGACAATTCTTAAAAGACGCATTGGTGGCGAATTGGCCTGGAAAAAAAATAGCATGATGAAAGACTCCAAAGCATAATTTAAAGATGTAAAGTGTTAGTCTACTACTACTGCTGCCACATTCATTGAATATAGAATGAGAAAACCAAGAGCCTTCTTTGTATAGAAACTTGTATAGGACTGTTAAGAAGTAATGGATTGTAAGCCTCATTTGAAGTTCTAGAGAAAGTCCCAATGAGCCTTTCACGACTGAAGTTTTGAACTGGCAAAAATGAATACCAAAGTCGTCTTTGGCCCAAGGCAACAGAAGATCAAAACTAGAAATCCATGATCATATCAAATTTGGAATATGGTTTTCTATTCTGGATGATTCATTTTGGGAAAGACATCAAAAATCTGGAGTGTATCAAGAGGAGGGCAACCAGGATAGTGATTGGACTGGAAACCATTGCTATATGGTACATGAATTGGTTGAAGGAAGTGGGGATGTTTATATGAGAGAAGAGATGAGTCCTGGGGAAATTAAACTTTTTCAAGGATTTAAAGGACCCTTACATGAAAGAGGGATTAGATTTGTTGTGCTTGGCCCCAGAATACAGGACTAGAAGATAGGGGAAGGAATTATAGAAGAGTGCTTTGGTTCAATGTGAAGAAAGATTTCCTAACCATGAGAGCTATCCTGAAGCAAGAGTGAGTTCCCCAGAACTAGAGGTCTTTAGATAGAAATCTGATGGCCATTTGCTACACATGTTATTGAAGGGATTCCTGGTCAAGTACAAAATGTTTGGACTTGCTGACCAAGTCTGCATTAGGAATCAGGAAACATGGATTCTGGTCATGACAGCCGAGAATTAGCTGCATGACTCTGAGTAGTTCATTTTGCTCATTTTCATCTTTGTCTTTTTTATCTCATCCTCACTTTATCTTCATCTGTAAAATGTGAATGTTAAATTAAATGATACACTTCCTGCTCTGTGATTCTGTAAAATGGGATCATAAGATTATAGATTAAAGCTGAAAGGGACATTGAGGTCATCAAGTCCACCTCCATCCTTTTCCAGATGAGGAAGTTAAGGCCTGGGAAAGTATGTGACTTATCCAAGGTCATACAACCCAAGTTCCCTAAATTCCAAATTCTTTGTTTTCTATTCCACCACACTATCCTAAAAAGAACATGCCAGAAGTGATTCTAGTCCTGACTCTGTCATGAATTAGCTGCCTCACACAGGATCTAAAACTGATAGATGTGGAATTTACGATTTAGGAAGAATGACCTGATAGCTATGAACTGCTGAAATGAGTGGTTGAAGGAGCCTGTAAAACCTGCACGTCAGGAAGAAAGGTTCTGATTTCATGAGTTCATTTGAGCAGAGGCTTTCTAGGTGACAGCATCTTCTCCTCCTTCCATGATTTTATGCTGGTGAGGAAGGTACAAAATCAAAATTTCATATTTCTGTCATAACAGATCATTTTGCACTCAACACGATATTTCCTGATCCCTCTTAATTCTAGTGTTTTCCCTCTGTCAATTATTCTCAATTTATTCTTTACATAGATTGTACATACTTGTTTACATTTTGACTCCCCATTTGAAAGTGAGTTTCTCAAGAATAAGGAGTATCTTTTACCTTTCTTTATATGTTTGAACCCTTGGTGCAATATGTGGCACACAGGCACTTAATGAATACCTATTGACTGACGGCCACCTCTTGAAGCATATAGGCAGTAGTGTGTGTGTGTGTGTGTGTGTGTGTGTGTGTGGTGTGTGGTCTGTGTGTCTTGTGCACACTTCCCAAATGTTACATTGATAAATAGCATAAATTTAAGATTGTTTGAAATACAAGTATTCCAAGACCAGTGGACACTAATTGGCCTACCTAGACTGTACCTTAAGCCCATTGGGAGGTAAGGATAGAATATATTCTTCATTGGATCTGCATCAGTGTTTCTTAAATTGTTAGAGGTCACAATCCGTTCATTCCTTCTTAGTCTATGAGTTTATTACCTGTAGTATCCTAGAGATAGAGGTATTTACACGATGCATATAATATACTTTCTCAAATTTGACTCCATGTTTTTCACCTCTGACTTTCTTTCACAGATATCACAAAATTTGAGAAATGAAAAGAACCCCATCTATCAATCTTATTTCAGTCCCTGGAAACCATAGATACACTTTTCTTTAGTCATGACAGAAAGAGGTATGCCAAATACTACAATAGTTGATTTTTTTTAAAAAGGCAATGAAAAGACTCATTCCCCACGGGGGCTTTTATTTTCCAATATTCCTTGCAGGGGACTGGAGTGGCACATCACTCTGGAATGTTGCAGCAGGAAAAGGAAAGTGACTCAATTGAAATACAATCCTAGAATCTCAGTTTAAAAGGACTTCAGAGGCCCATTGGTCACTCATACCTGAGCACAAGAATCATCTCTATTGCATGCCCAGAAAATAGTCATAGTAGAGGAACTCACTGTCTTCCAGTGCATTTTCAGATAGCTCTAATTGTTAACCTTTTTTTTAACTCTAACATCAAATCTGAATCTGTCTCCTACTACTTTTACCCTGGTTCTGCCCCCAGGCCAGAGTGGATCAGGTTTACCCTTTTTCCACATGACTCCCTTAAAATACTTGAAGACAGCTGTCATGTTCCTTCCTCCAACCCCTTCCTATAAGTCTTCTCTTCTCCATGTAATTACAGCTTCTTAAGAGCAGGAACTATTTTGTTATTACTTTGTATCTCTCTCTTGCAGCTAATATAGTGCTTTGCACTTGGTAGGCACTTAAAAGGTCTTGGAATTCAATTGACCTGACCTGATGTATGGGATTCAGTAACCTAGATTTATGCCTAGCAAAGTAGGGGGCTAAACAGCTAAGGCTCCTGAAGAGCTTAATATGATTATAGGAGGTGATGGTAGCACATTATTAACTACCAGGGTCTCTATGGTTCCTCTCCTTTGACTTCTGGGGTCTTACTCCAGTTTTTTAAAGCAGATACTCAAGGGTAGCCTTTCTTAATTTTGGATCTCTTCTGCTCCTTCTCTGGGGGGAAAAACAGAAGCAAATAGATGCTTTACACCCACAGTGGTTACTTTGACTTTGTTGAAGTCATCACTAAAAGCAAGTAAATGAGAAAGAGAGGAAGATATAGACACAATGCGCCACAGAGGGCCAGGCTGCAGCTAGCTGGGGAGAAGGAACGTTGTATGAATGGAGAGATGCTGAAGGAGGTGGAGTGGAGGGAGGTGGTGCAGGGGCAGAATGGAACACACTCAGTGATGCTGACGGGTCTTTTGTTCTCATGAATATATTCTTTGAAAATCATCCAATCTATACAAGAAGTGATTTTAGCAAAATGTCTTGGCTATAAGATAAAGGGTGAATATGTGTGAAGCGTCTAGGGTAACACTGAGATTGCAAACTTGCGTGACTGGTAGTCACCTCAGTGGTAGTAAGGAAGTTCAGAAGAGCCAAGAGATTATATGATATAGAGGCAGCCAGGTTGCCAGAGGGACACTAAGCCTGGAGTTAAGAAGAATTGTGTTCAAATCTGACATCACAAGGTGTGAGACCTAGGCCAAGTCACTTAACCATTATCTGCCTCAGTTTTCTCTTGTAAAGTGGGGATAATAATAGCATTTATCCCCCAGGGTGCCTGGCACGTAGTGTTAGCCATTGTTATTGTTGTTATAATACAAGTCTGAAATGCATATTGTAACTTATACATGCCCATTCTTCCTATATGGCACACTCTGTCCCACTCAAAATAAAATGAGGGTGGAGGACAGGGCTGATATTCATCAGTAACCATAGCAAGCCCCCACTTGCTGCAGCTGTGAAGCGATGGGGGAGGGGTCAGGAAATGAAGGGTATTGGGAGGAGAGGAATTTTGCCAGTGAAACCTGTATAGCTACTGCTATGAATTCCTGTGTAGAAGCTAAGTTGCCCCTGCCCTGAGGGACCAACCCACAGTTCAAAAGGAGGAAGTTGGGATCTTGAAAGCAAAGGGAAGAGGTTTACTGGGGAGTATTGACTGATAAAGGTGGATGTGGTTACATTGGGACAAGACCTAAGGTTGGCTAAGGATGGGTGGGATGCAACCCACCTTCCCACCCTGCAACTTACTGATAACCCTTAGATATATGCCTCACTTTAGAGACCCCTGCCCTGACATACTAGAGTTGACACGACTTGGCTGATAGCTCTGAAGAGATGAAGTCCAAAAGCTGATAGCAAATAACAGGTATCAGGGAGCATTATCCCAACAGAGGCTCTACATGATCAGCAAAGAGCCGTGCCCAGCACCCAGGAGCCGGCCCTGAAAAAGTAGCATGATGATATTACCAGAAGTCATGAGTTGCCCCTCCATGAATATGCCTGGGCCACCCGAATATGTGCCCCCCCTGTGATCCCTATGCTTGCCCATTCTTACTATGGATGTTTTATGTATTTGGAGAAAAGCTCTCCCAACATATGGGGTGAATGTTCTGTTGTTTATTTTTTCACAATGTTAATTCTGTTTCTTTGAACTAATTGTGTCCTCTAGTTGACTAGGGAAGAACTAAATGCATTGACTCAACTAATCAACTGCGGAATTAAGTAGAAGTAGACCCATACAGTACCTGAAACCTGGGTACCACATTATCAGAGCAGGTGTACCCCAAATACTAAAATTAGATACCCAAAACATAGGCAAACAGCTATCCTGTCTCAGCAAAGAAGTTTGAACAACCTTCTGTGGATATATCATTTGAACAAAAGTGACCCAAAGTTTGATTCAGTTGGGCCAAAATCCACCCACACCCACATAACATGAATGACAATAAAACAAAACAAAACAGTAGCATAAATATGGAAATATCTAAATGTGCAGAATTTCTGGCAGAGTCAATCCTAATCTTATCGCTGGACATTAAACTGGTAACTGCACCAAAATATAAGGAGTTAGAATGCAGGTAGTCCAGAGAGTTTTGTTTTTCTTTTAATTTTGAGGTGTTGCAGGAAAATCCCCCAAACTTCACTACATTATATTGAGTCTCTGAATTCTATATTATGTTGTGTGTTGTTGTCATCTTTGTTATTTTCAAAAGGAATGATATCATTGTGGTAGTTACTATCACGGTTGGAAATAATGTTCAAGGTCTGGCCCAGAAACAGAGGATATCATTAAGCCAAATGTACTCAGCTTACGGAGGCAGCACAGAACTGTAGGAAGAGCATTGGATTTGGAGTCAGTTGGGTGACCTGGTTTTAAACTCCCACTCTGGTACTTAATACCCATGTGACTTTGAGTAAATCTTAACCTTTCTGGGCATCATTTTCTTCTTCTGTAGCATTAGGGAATTGGAATCAGGGGCAGAGAACCTGTGGCCTTGAGGCCACACGTGGCCCTCTAGGTCCTCAGGCACAGCCCTTTGAATTGAAACATCCGTCAAAGGGCCACACTTGAGGACCCAGAGGGCCACATGTGGCCTCAAGGCTGCAGGTTCCCTGCCCTTGATATTGATGATCTTTTGTGGTCCATTTCTGCTCTAAATCTTTACTCTTATCAATTTTCCCTGTTTGTGTTCTGGACTTTTATTTGTCTCTTATGTAATGTGGTATGTTTGAAATGGCTACTTGACAAATGCCCTTTGATTAGGGAATGACTAAATAAGTTGTGAAACATGAAGGTAATATAGGACAGTGGTATCAAACTTAAATAGAGCCAGATCCTTGCAGGCCACATGTTGTTGCTTTTCGTTGTTTCCCAAATGCTTAGCACAGTGCTGTGTACACAGTAGGCACTTAATAAATGATTGATAACCAGTTCAGCAAGCATTTATTAAGCATCTGCTGTGTGCAAAGCACTGTGCGGAGTTCTGGGAATGCAAAGACAAAAATGAAGTGGTTCCTGTCCTGAAGGAACTTATATTTTATGCAGAGATAAATAAATATAAAATGTATATCAAGTGGGAATAAAGAAAGACAGTTCACTGACTTCAGTGGCATAGAGAACACCCTCTGCCAATGCAATTCAGCAGCAATTTCTTTGCACAATGTATATACATTGTCTTAGGGTGTTGTCTAAGCATTGAGAGGTTAACTGACTTTCCCAGGGTCATATAGCCAGTATATGTCACAGATGGGACTTGAACTTCTGACTCTAAGGCCATCTCTCCAACCTCTGCACCATAGTATCCCTCACATGGATGATAGCCCAGCAAAAATGACCTTCCTTCTTGCTAGCATTTCAATAGCCTTTTCTTTCACTGCTCATGAGGCTTAGGGGCAGAATCACATTCTCTGCAGTTCTTGCCCTATGATGGATTCATTTTGCCAGTGTCCCCCACTCCCTTTCAAAGGAACTGATTCAAGAAGGATTTACTGTGGTAGGAATAAATGTTGCCTCTTCAAGGTGGTCATATGGCCTAAGGAAGAAACCAGAAATCTTTAGCACTGAAAATTATATGGGTAGAAAGAAGGAAGGAAACAACAAGCATTTGTATAGTGCACTGGAGAAGTGGATTGAAGGCTAACTCTGGAGTCAGAAAGACTTGAATTCATGTCCTGCCTCTGAAATATATTAGCTGAGTAATCATGGGCAAATCACTTAACTCAGCTCCTTTTTTTTCCCACTTTTTGTGGGGGAGAGGGCAATTGGGGTTAAGTGACTTGCCTAAGGTCATACAGCTAGGTTTTTGTGTTGTGTCTGAGGCCGGATTTGAACTCAGGTCTTCCTGACTCCAGGGCCAATGCTCTATTCACTGTGCCACCTAGCCGCCCCACTTAACTCAGTTCCCATGGAACTCTCTAAGGCTGTAAGTTACGTATCATCTTCCTTATCTAGAAGGAGCTTTTGCAGCAAGAGCTCCCTACAAAATCTTGTATCAGCTGGATCCAAAACAAACAAAATAGTGTTTGACATCAAATAACTTTGTAAGATAGAGTAGAATGCCAGTGGTATGCCCAATTTTCTTGTTTTTTTAAAAAATTAATTTATTTTTAATTTTCGCCATTTCACTTCCATAGATTGAGTTCGAAATTTTCTCCCCATTCCTGCCCTACCCCCACCCCAAGATGGCATGCAATCTGATATAGGCTCTACATACAAATTCATCTTAAACATATTTTCACATTACTTATATTATAAAGAAGAATTAGAACCAATAGGAGAAACCATGAAAAAGAAGAAACCAAAAAAAAAAAGGAGGGGGAGCAAATACTATGCTTCAATATACATTCGGACTCCATAGTTCTTTTTATGGAGGTGGGTGACATTTTCCTTGAATTGCTAAGCAATTGAGATAATCTGTCAAAGATAGTCTTCTAACAATGTTGCTGTTACTGTGTAAAATGTTCTTCTGGTTCTGCTCACTTCACTTAGCATCAGTTCATGTAAGTCTTTCCAGGTTTTTCTGAAGTCCACCTGCTCATTATTTCTTATGAAACAGTCGTATTCTATTACATTCATACACCACAACTTGTTTAGCCATTCCTCAATTAATGGGCATCCCCTCAATTTCCAGTTCTTTGCCACCACAAAAAGAGCTCCTATAAATATTTTTATACATGTGGGTCCTTTCCTGTTTTTATGATCTCTTTGGGATACAGACCTAGAAGTGGTATTGCTGGGTCAAAGGGGATGCACAGCTTTATAGCCCTTTGCACGTTGTTCCAAATTGCTCTCCAGAATGGTTAGATCAGTTCACAACTCCACCAACAATGCATTAGTGTTCCAATTTTCCTCCATACCCTCCAGCATTTATCATTTTCCTGTTTTGTTATGTTAGCCAGTCTGATAGGTGTGATATAGTACCTCAGAGTTGTTTTGATTTGCATCTCTAATCAATAGTGATTTAGAGCTCACATGACTATAGATAGCTTTAATTTCTTCATGTGATCCCAATTTGTAAAGGAGGAAACTGACTGAAAGAGCATAAGTGACCTGTTCATTATCAAAAATCTATTGTTAAGATTTGAAACCAGGAGTCCTGACTTTCTGCTAGACTTGGAGAGAGAGATATGAGGGCTGCCTTTAAAATATTAGAAAGGATTTCTTGTGGAAGAAGTTTTAGGTTTATTTTGCTTAGCTTCAAGGAACAGAACTAAAATCAGTGTTCACTGGAAGATATAATGAGGGTGATTTCAGCTTCATATAAGGAAGACCTTTCTAGCAAAACTATTCCAAATGGATATGGACTACTTTACAAGGCAGTAAGAAAATATTCAAAGAAATACTGAATGTATTTTTCAGGATATTTTAGAAGAGACAAATACTTTTGGTAAGGATTGAACCAGATGCCTGCTGAGGTCCCTTACAACTATATGGTCTTATCCATCTAAGAAAAAATAAAAGATTACCTATTCAACATACACAGTAGGTGTTAATTAAGGTCACTTACATCACTTTCTCATTTGATAATATGTTTTGAAATGTCACCTTTAGCCATCAGATATTAGATCACCTCTGACTTGTGATAAATAGAATTAAAAGATGACTTATTAGAAGATATTTTTAAGACACTGAGATTTGAGAATCAGCTTTAGTGACTTTAAAATCGGAGGGATTATAAAAGTCTTACTTAAGCTAAGTTTTGTTGATTTTTCTTGGCTCAGAAAGTCCTGATTCTGTGTAAATTAATCTGTTTCTATATAAAATAAAAATATAAAGTAAAGTTAGTCACTTTGGTGACAAAAGACGCTTTTAACCTTAAACTGAGCAGTACTAGATTGAAATATGTGAAGTTTCCAGAAACTGATAGGCAAAAATAGTCATTATTTGGGGTAAGTGTATATGCACAAATATTTTTAGTTAACACTTAACTTCAAATGTATTGTAAATGGGAACTAAATTTTTCAATATTCTTTGTCACCAATGGACCTTTGCTGTTCAAATTCAACCATGAAAGGGAAAAAGTCCTTTGATGACCCTCTCTATTCTAACAAATGTTATTTTTTCTTAAAATTATTATGCTTGCATATTTGAATAAACAGTGTTTGCTGCTGTTGGTGGCTGGTAAGAAATTAATGCCATTTTTCTTTGTTTTTTCTCTCTTCACCAATGCTAGGAAGGGTGCTTGTGGCCTTCAGACAGCTCAGTGCCGCGACAGGCTGCTTCAGAGGTATGATATTTAAATTGCTTTGCAAGGTTCTCAGGTTATCCTTTGGAAGTAGTGGGCTATGTTGTCTAACAACAGCGTCAACTATGAGGAGTCTGACGGAGTACAGAGGCAGAGGGGAAAAAAGGGCTTAAATACCTGACCAATAACAAATGACTAGAAATACAGCAGAATCGTCAGGAGACAAACACACAGGCAGAGTACAGACTGAGATGTAACATGCATAAGTCAATGTAAGTGGCTGCAAATATGATTAAGAAGCAGGTACCCCACCAAGGAGTTGTGACATATAGAGATCAGAAGAAACAAAAGACAGTCACTAGGGATAAGCATGGAATTATGATGAGAAGGGCCTGAAAGATGGAGGTGTTTGGTGACTGGCTGCTTATGTAGAAATCAGTGGTGCCAAACTCAAATAGAAATGGGGGGTCACTAAATGGGCACATAAAGATCTCTGTGGGCAGCATGCTGATGTAATGTTATGGCTATTATATTGAAATTTATTTAGTTAGTTAAATATTTCCTCCTGCCTAGCTCACATTTTCATCTGGTTCTGACGCACTCAGGATGGGCTGTGTGTTTGACCCTTTGGAGATAAGGCACTTTCAAGGTCTTTTCAAACTCGAAATGGATTATGAAATTACAGAATTGTTCACCCAGACAATTTTAGTATTAGAAGGGAGTTTAGAGAAGCATCTGTTTATAGGAACATAAATTTAGAAATGGAAAGGACTACCTAGTACAAACCACTCATTTTACAGATGAAGAAAGTAGGTCTTAAAGAGATTCAGTGACTTTTCCAGTGTCCCACACATCTGATTCATATCTAGGTGTTCCTGACTTCAGGCTTAGCACTCTAGGTACTCTGCCACACTGCTTCTTGGTTCAGAGGAGTTGATGTTCAAGGTCACACTGCTAGTGGTGAACAGAATTATGTGTAAGGTAACTCATCTGAGTTTGCAAGAAGAAGAATACTACTTTGTCCTGAACAACTATTTATTGTTCAGTAATTTTTTAGTCACATCTGTCACAGACTTTTGGTGACCCAATTTGGGGTTTTCTGGGCAAAGATACTGGAATGGTATACCATTTCCTTCTCCAGATCATTTTATAGATGAGGGAACCGAGGCAAACAAGGTCAAGTGACTTGCCTAAGGTCATACAGATAGTAAGTGTCTGAGGCCACATTTGAACTCAGGAGGATCAGTCTTCCTGACTCCAGGGCCAGCACTATATTCACACACCACCTAGATCACAAGTACTTTTTCAGTAATTGTTTGATTAACATGAGATAACAGATACTTGAAGAATTAAAGTAATCTGTCTAGGATATGGAATTAAAGTAATCTATAATCCATGTATGTTATATTTGAGGATACTTAACCTAAAGAGCCAGCTATTTAGAATGTTCCATTCCCTTACAGTACATAGCCCACACACATACATATACACACATATGTATGTGTGTATGTATGTATATAGAAAGGTTCGGGGGGGGGGGAAGCTACATTGGTTTATTCTTCCCTACCAATCTCTTGTCTCTATTCTGCTCCCCACCAGGTTAAATCAGAGCAAAAGAATAGGAACTTCCACTTATTCAGAACAGTAGAGGAGTGGCATGTTTGGAGGAAAAAAATATAGAGCTACACACATGTATATATATATGCATACATATATATATACACACAGGTATATATGTGTGTGTTGTGTATGTGTGTATATATACACACAAATACAAACACATATATGCATATTAAATTATACATAACATGCATATACATATATTGTATACTATCTTTCTATGCACGTATATTTCTATCTATTTTTCTATCTAGAACACAGAGTAATTTTTGTTTTCTCCCTTTCCCTTAAAAGTAGTATTGTCCTTTAACAAAAGTTTCTTCATGCTTGTTTCTTTCCCTTCCAGATTATGTATGCGCCCAGGACTAGGGACAGATTTACTGCCCCATCGTTTATGCAGAGGGACCGTTTCAGCCGCTTCCAGCCCACCTACCCGTATGTACAGCATGAGATCGATCTTCCTCCCACGATCTCCCTTTCTGATGGGGAGGAGCCACCACCATACCAGGGACCCTGTACCCTGCAGCTTCGGGATCCTGAACAACAGATGGAACTCAATCGAGAATCTGTCAGGGCCCCACCCAACCGAACTATATTTGACAGTGATTTAATAGATATTTCTATGTACAATGGGGGCCCGTGCCCACCAAGCAGCAATTCGGGCATAAGTGCAACCAACTGTAGCAGTAATGGAAGGATGGAAGGACCACCCCCAACTTACAGTGAGGTGATGGGTCATTACCCTGGCTCCTCTTTTTTCCATCACCAGCACAGCAACACCCAGAGGGGAAGCAGACTTCAGTTACAGCAGAACAATTCAGAGAGCACAATAGTACCTATCAAAGGCAAAGACAGGAAACCTGGGAACCTTGTCTGATTTCCTCCTCTGGGCACTTGAGTGGAAGAGAAGAGAAACCAATAGGAGAGGGCAGCCCATCCAGGCCTGCCTCCTATGCACAGTGTTTTGAAGTTTTACATGGTACACCTGAGTAAAACCAAATGTGCAAACGTGTTCTTTGTTTCTGATTCCTTTCAGGGGAATTGCATGCAAAGTGGATTGAAATATTACAGACTTCCATTCAGGTTGACCATGAACAGTGGCTTTTTGGGGGGTGGGGGTTGGGGTGGCTGGAGGGAAGGAAGGAGGGAAAATACTTTAAAAAAACCCACAAAAACAAAACCCACAAAGATTATTTGAATTATTTAATTCTAAAAGGAAACTTAGCACATAAACAAGGCCATTAGGGCCTCTTTTCTATTGACTGAATGGCAGAAAAAAGAGAAGAAAGTATTACTATGTGATCAAGGGGAAGAATTGGCCAGTTTACTTTTCCTCCCAGGGTGTGGAATTTTTGTTTTGTTTTGTTTCTGAAATACGAATCAAAATTCCTGTTTTGTGTGCCAAGGTATAAAGTGGGGAAATTAGATGAATGCAAGGAATCCATTTGTGTTGTGATAAATGTGTTTTTAAAAGTTGCACTATCTTAATGTTAGAAAATATATATATATATATATATATATATATATACATATATATATATATATATATATGTATATATATATATGAGGGGAATTGTTTTATGTGAAGTTTTATCTGTTGTCTTTTCACCTGTGGATTAAATATTAGACCTGAGGAATACACTAGACATATCTGCCCCATAGCCTCAAGAGAAAAGGAGTTGGTTGGTTTGTAGGGTTTTGCCTATTGTCTACCAACTTTCAGAAATCAAGAAATGTGTAGAGCTTATCCTTGCAATAACAGACATTAAAATGACAGGGCATCATTGAGGTATCTTGGAGGCTCTTGGATGGAAGATAGCAAAAATGTAATTCCAGCATTTCTAACTTATATAGTTTTAGGTATTCTTACTACAACTTCAGACTGAATATTTTATTAAAAACAAAACTGAAAACCAGACACTAAATTTCTATGTTAACTTTGAGAAAATGCTGCCACCCTTCTCCTTTGGACAATTTAATATCTTCAATACACTTAAAAAAAAAAAAGAGGCTCTGGAGCTTTTGTCTTCACCATAGCCTGAAATATATTTAGTCTCATATCTTGACAATATGCAATAAATTGCCTGAAAATGCAAGGGTTTTGGGGGTCTTTTGTTTTTTAGTAATAGTTTTGGATCATAGGACTATTTGTTGTTGTTGTTTTTTCTGACTCAGTGTAAATGAGTAGTCCCTCAGCACTCACGCCTCTCCGCCTTCAGCCTATTCCTCAGATGGTGTGAAGGATGCTAGGTGAGCAAGGGGCTTACATATTCTTGGAAAGCCACAGAAGCTGACTCACCAGGCTACCTAGGGAGTCTTGGTCAAAAGTCACTGACTTTCACAACACCCCCAAAAGGCATTGTAGAGGAAGGATGCCCTTATTGTGCCACCCCCAGGATTTCACTCAGCACTTCCCCTGCATGAAGGAAGGCCAGTAACTAAGCAGTTGAAGGATGGCTGTGGTGACTTCGAGAACACAGGATAAAAAGCACAACATGCACTTGAAATGCAATTAGGAAATTAAGTTTGAACTGGTAGCATTAGTCTTAGTCTAAATATTCCTGATATTTACATGTATTACTTCTCGCTTCAAAGGGGGAAAAGTCTATTTTTTCCCCTATGGTCTTAAACAGCAGCTGAGTGCATTGTAGAGAAGTGCCGTAATGGTAGCACCCATCCTGGTTTGGGGAAGTTCAGTTTCTGTGGGACTTCTGCGCGTGAGAAAATATGACTGAAACCCTGATTATTAAAGTGACTATTTGATCTATGCAGAGTTTTAATGCCAAATCAGCGTATGTGTAACTTGTGTTTGCTGTTTGTGAGTCTCTGGAGGTAATTTTGTCGTGAGGTGACTTTGTGCTATTCAGGTCTGAACATGTGAGTGATTGTATTAGGATCTAAAGTCTTGTTTCTTATTAATCCCGGCCTGCTTATTTCTGGATCTGAAATGTGATGGAGGTAGAGGGAGGAGGCTCTAACCCTTGTGCTCTACTTAAAGAGTTCTTGCTCCTTTTTGAGGAATGAGTTGAAGGCACATTTCTTTGCTGGTGTCCATGTCTCTTGGTGATGCCCACAGACAAAAAGAGGGAGAAGGATGGGCAGCCTTGTTTTTCCCTTCTGCTAAAAGTCCTGACCAGGGAATGTGTAAAGGGAGGGCAGATTAGAGATTCTGAGACGAAATTCAGTCACAACTGCAGCTTCCCTGTCTTTGAGGAGGCTTTCTTAGAGCGAGCCAATAACACCTAACATGTTACCCTGAGAGCCTTGATACGGAACCAGTTTAAATCTTCCCTACTGCTTTGGAGGCCTCCTGAAAGATTAAGTCTGTTAAATATGCCCCTCATACTCCTAATTCAGAACCTATTTGTTTTGTGTCTATCATTTCTAGCTCCCATAAGCTTTTTTAAAATGATCTTGGAGCTTCATCTGTAAAAGATGCCAAGAATAACTTGTCTACTATAACAAAAAGCATATTCTAATTGTCAGGTTAGAATTAGATAATTATTTGTTGTACAAATAGTGAGCCACTCTGTCTGTGATAATCCTGTCAGAGGATATTTAGTTTGATTATATAGGTAGGTATGCATGTGGGGTCAAAGACTTGTATCTCTTGACACCCATGAGATCTGTGTGAAGGTCAGCTAAGAAAGTCATGAATGAGAAGAGCATTCCAAACATTTCCTGTCATTTTAAGCAAAGAGAGTAAATATTCATCATTGTGATACTCAGTGGTTTTGCAATATTTACTTCTAATTGGCACAAGAAAATATTTTCAAAGGCAGCAACTTCATCAGCTCTTTCTGGGATTTGTGTGCTAAGATGATAAACCTTTGGTTTAGTTCTTAGCCCTGCAAGCAAATGGCAGGCTTTTGTCTTTCATTCTCATTGAAACAGATATTCTAATGATAATTGGGAATAGATATTTTTGTGTATAAGTGGGGAGAAAAAGGGCTGGCAACAACATATCTTTTCAGTCACTTAATCTTGGAGGTCACCAGAGTGACATGAGGATTGACTTCTGAATTGGAAGATAAGAACAAATTATAAGACCATAGATTTAGTATTGGAAGAAATTTTAAAGGTTATCTATTCCAACCTCTATTTTATAGATGGGGAAGCTGAAGCCTAGAGTGGTGAAAAGACTTGTTCTAGGTCATAGGGAGAGTAAATAGAAGAGCCCAGATGTAAAGCCAGTCCTGTTGATCCAATGTTCTCCTCTCATTGAACCATACTGCCTAAAGCAGTAAATAAAGCTACCTTTTCTCAATTCAAATAGATCTTAATCCAAATAATGGTCTATGGTCAATGTTTATTAAAATGACTTTTTTTTTTTTACTTAAGAACAGGAATTGTACTAATCCCCTGCCTAAAAAAGACTTATATTAAACCTTCAGTTGCCCAAAGCCCTCATTGAGATTACTGGTTTTAATTTGGAATCCACCTTAGGCTCCTGGATGCTGCTTAGAGGAGCTGAAGCAGGTGGTGTAAACCCAGGGACCTTATTTATTGTCAAGGAATCCCAAGATACGATTCAAAGAGGGCTCTGGGGTTCAGCTATGGCTTTTGGTGTTTGGGGTTTTTTTTGTTTGCAAGAAACATGAGTGGGACCCTGAGCTCTTCTAAGGACTGCTCGTCTCTATGACCAGTAATTGGGCTGTAGAGGAGAATTCTGGGAAAGGTCTGTAGTAGCATTACTGTTTCTTATTAATCTCAGCCTGTTTATTTCCAGATCTCAAATGTGATGGAGGCAGAGGGAAGAGGCTCTAACCCTAACCTCTTAACCACCTCTTAACCTCTAACTGAGCTTCCAGAGGTTGGTGCCCTGAAGTGTGCTGGAACAATTACCTGCCACCAACTCACACCCTTGTTAAGCCTGTAAAGTTTTAGAAATTAATTTTTAGAGCCCAGGCTCAGTTCTTACAATCATCAAAATAGTACTTTAATGCAAAACATGAATTCTACAAAATTTGGGAATTTTAAAGTAAGCCTGTTTTAACCCATAAGGTTAAAAGAAAATAGACAAATGATCCTTTATAACACCTCGTTTGAAAATGGTTGATATGATGGTCTTAAATCTTTCAGAGAATTCCTCTTGGTTGTATACTTGGCGTGCCCTTAGCCTAAACTCATGTGATATAGGAAAAAGTGGTTACCAATGAAACATCTGGGGAGAAATGAGGGGGGTGTCTGGATCAGTGATTCAATCAGTGTATTCCAACTTTTTTCTATTGCAATTTATAGCCTTGGAAGGTTGCCCAAGGATACTGAGAGGTTATGTCACTTGCTTAAGGTCACTGAGCTATAATATTTAGAGAGAGGGCCTTGATCCCAGGACTTACTGACTCAGACCACTTATCTGTCCAATGCTCTGCATCCCCACCTCAAATGAAACTATGGCTTCCTTGATCACCAGCATTAGGGATGCAAAGAATGTGTGAGGTTGCTTGTGCAAATTTTATATGTATGTGGAAGATCAACTGGGCACAGATGAATACATCTTAAACCTTCTACTATCCCCAGTTCTTTCCCTCACTTTCCATTGCCTTCACAATCTTTTCCGATCATCCCATCATGAGAAGGTCACATGAAGAAAGTACATTTTAAGCACTTTGCCCTTGGTAGGGCACAGGTAGAAAGGGGAAAGGGAGAAGGAAGGAAAGGTGATTTCAAACCAAATTCCTCACCAAACCAATGGTTTTCTTTGTTAGAGTAATAGTGCATCTTCCATCCAACTGTTCTTTTTAGGAGATGGAGGGGGAGGGGTGTCTAGAAAAAGTCCTAGGACTCCCTTAGTTACATGGTAAGAGGACAGTCTTTAAGAAACTCAAAAGCACACAGTCTCAGTCTAAAGAAAAACCACCACTGTGGTGTCAGTAATAACTCAGTGGCACTCGTGTCTGACCAGAGGGTGAATTCTGTTATATGTCTGTCACTCATTGGGTTCTCGTCTTGATTGAAGGGCTGCCAAGTCTCGGTGTGTATGGT
>CM053587.1:188429941-188443896 GCA_028646515.1 Pseudochirops corinnae
ACACACACACACACACACACACACACACACACACACACACACACACACACACACACATATATATGCTATTTAGGCCAGGGAGGCCTAAACTCAGGCCGGTGGCAGAGCTTGGGAGCAGGCCCACACTTAACCTTTTCACCTCTTTTTTTTTCCTTTCCTGCACCTCATTTTCTAGACGCAGGTCAATAAAATATATCTTGAAAGCTGGTAGTTACTAAGTTTTCTTCTACCTTCTCATTCCCTTAGTTCTACACGTCATCATTCACATCCTTGAGAAACAGCCCTTCTCCTCCTTACAGAGAACGTAGCACTTTCCAGTTCCCATTTCCCACAGAAACTTAGAATCATAGAATGTCAGAATTGGAAGGGATGCCAAGGGCCATTCAGTCCAATGTGTTCTTGAACAGGAATCCACTGTTCAACATATTCCCCCTGACACTGGTCACTGGCTCATGCGCCCACTAGCCCACGGCCGTCCCCTTGGTGGCTATTAGTATGGCCTACATTTGTATCTTCCAGTGAGTCCCTGCTGCTATCAGGCTGACAGACCTGTCAGAAGGAGCTCCAGAGAGTGGCCACAGCTAACCCAACTTGCATCCTGAGAAAATGTGGCTCTTCCTCAATGTCACTTCTACTTTGAAATGTTCTGTATTTTGTTTGAGGTACCACCAGTTAGTATAATTTCATTTAAGCGCTGCATCTCTGTGAGGTTTACACACACACACACACACACACACACACACACACACACACACACACTGTCAGTTATTGCCAGAGCTCAACGTGTGTGTCTGTCCTTTGCTTGTTGCTGCTACTGCTGCTGCTGCTTTCCTTGCTTGGGTATGTTAGCTTTCTAATTAAAAAGTGGTAGGGGCAGGAGTTTTGGTTAGGAAGCAGTTGTCTCCCTTTCATCCTTGAGCATTTTGCTTCATTTTCTTGCTGGACCATCTTGTAGTGTGGTTGGGGTTAGAGCTAGACATAGCATATAGACACACTATACATATATCATTTCAAAGAAATCTGCATGTTTGTAGTTTGTGAGCAACTAAGGTGCCTCCTGTTCTCTGGTCTAAGCAGAATTAGGAACCTAACCCCCTACCCCATTCCCCACCTTGCACTCTATGCTCCCACCTTTGTCGTGCCTCACTTAAAATGGTGCTTTTTCAGTTGTTGGTCTCTTCTCTTTTTATTTGTAAGGTGCTGTATATAACTTGAATATATTATGCACATATCCTACCTACCCAATGGGTAGAACAAAAAATGTTAATACTGTAAAATAATGTATAGGTGATACCGATTTTAAAAGAAATGGCATAGAATTTGTGAATGCCTATGTGCTTTGTCCTCTTTTGTAAGAAAATTTACAAATGGATGCATACAAATAAAGTCTATGTAGTTTATTTTCCTATTAAATATCAATATTATAACACATGGAAAAAATCCAAAAAACAAGTGACAGTTTGACCAGCCTGTGTATAGATAGCCATCAATTTGTTGCACCTTTGCTGTGAAGATGATTTTTTTTTTAAACAAACACACACAGCTTTAATGTTACAATTCAATGTGTCTCATTTCAGCCACCATTTTGCTGTTATGAAGGTGGACCAGTATTAGCTGCTTTTGTTTTGGTCAGAAGAGATCTTGGTTTTTTTTTCCCAACTTGCTTATCAGACAGAAGACATCCCCACCTTGTCATATGAAAGTGCAAAGCCCTGTGAAAAGTCCCAACAGTTTTGTGTGTATATGTGTGTACAGATGTGTGCACTCGCACACATGTGTGTATGTGTGTTACTTTTTAAAGAGATGGAAGAATAAGGAAATCAACCTGTTGTCAGGGGGCTTTATTCAACTAGAAGCATTTTTGACTGTCTGTGTTACAAGTCTCTCTGTGCCTTTTTCTTTCTCAAAAAAAAAAAAGTAGCTCTAGCTGTTAAGCTTGTGAGCAATTCACATAGTTCATAGAGAAAGAATACCTCAGGAAAAAACAGACTTTTATTTTAGAGTACAGATCCCATTCTTAATTTAACTGAGAATTTCTGCAAAGTTCTCCATTACCTTCCCCCACCCCAATCTTTAGGAGGGAGTTGGCAGAACAGTCAAATGAAGAGTTGTCTATGGTGGAAACCAAGAGCCAGTAGACAGACTTTCTCTCTCCTCCTGTTGGCTTATGGTAGAAACTATGACACATAACAGCCAACTGCTGAATAGATAGGTCAGAGATGATACTACATCTTGGCTATAGTTTAATGTTCAATCAATTCTCACAGCATGCAACAGTAGTTGAGTGTGCAAGGTGGCTCCATTCTAAAAGTCAGATTGTAACCTTGGCACAGTTAGCTTCAATTCAACTATTTATCTTAATGTCATCAAAGGAAAAAAACCCTCAGATTCCCACCCCACCATATTTATTAGAGCCTTCATTAGGATTTAAAGTCTCTGAAGCCAGGTGCTATTGTATCCTGGACATGTCCTTTCTGGTTCTATTTCATTGAGTGGAAATATGTATAGCTTTCCTGTTTCCACAATTTCTCCTTAGTCTCCCAGGGGACATGTTATTTCTGTCTGAGTACTTCCAGAGTTGTATTTGCATTGTGATATTTTTTAAAGCGTCCACTTCTGAAAAATTTCTGATGAAAAACAAAGTTTTGCCAAGTAACCCTGTATAGAAAAACCCAACGGCATCATCACAAAACTACCCTTATGTTGAATGGACCAAACAATTTTTTTCCTTTTAAATCGGTGATCTGCTTTGAAAGGACAATGAAAAGAGAAAGAATATCTAACAAGCTCCTATATGGACCTCAAGTCAATTCATAACGTTCTGGTTTACTTTGTGCTGTAGCCTGCATCAATGCTTTAAGAGGATTTGATAGTAACAGCTTCAGCCACATTACTGCCAACTAGTCCAAAATACAAGGCTAATCCTACATATCCATACATAAGAATAGTTAAAACTCTTTTGGGTGTTGTGTGTCGGGGGGAATTGTTACCTGACTATCTGAAAGCCATCATGAAAAGCTCAGGATCCAGAGATACGAGACAAAACCAGAGTTTACTCTTACAATATTGCTTCCTTGTGCCACACCGATCTAATTGGGATTTCAATTTTGCTGTTGAGACATTGGTTCATTTTTAACCTGCTTTGGCGATATAGGACTGTTGTTCACTTCACGGCTTTCAGAAATCACATTCTCAATATACTTGTCTAGTTTAAAGCTATTTTAAAGTATGTAAAGTACTATCCACCACATTTAGTTCATTTATTTTTATTGTAAAACAAATCTACTAATAAAATGTTTACACCTGTATTGGAACTTTTCCATAGTTGTTCATGTGAGCTCTAATGACCGGCCTCTGTTAAAGTCTTATGTTTCCTTTAACATACCCATTTGCGATTTCTTTTTCAGCCTAACTCCCCGTTATATGCAGGAAGAGATTTCCAACTGTTGTGTTATCTGCCTCTTTTAACTGAGCAATGGTGATGTAGTTCTTAGACCTAAGGTCTGTAACTGCAATACTTTTAAAGAGACATGTTGCTCTAAATGCTGTTTGTTAGTGATGAAATACAGATTTTTCTGCTTGTTTCTTGATGCTGTGGTCAAACCATGGCACAAAATAATTAAAAAAAATCAATGCTATGCAACTGCTTCCTGGGTTTTTTCTTCTTTTTCTGAAAATGTATATCCACATTTAAAAAAATAATTACAAGTTTTAAGCCAATGTCTTAGGAGAACGATTTACAATCACCTCCCATTCAGGTTTCATTGCTTCTGACCTGTTTGATGAGCAATCTATTAAATCATTAGTAGAGCAGAGTAGAGTGTGGTGTAAGGGTAGTATAGTATAGTACAGTATCATGTAGTAAGTGTAGTATAGTATAGTATGGTATAGTATAGTACAGTATAGTATAGTATTCTATTGTGCTATACTCAACTCTGGTCAACCACATCTGGATTTGGGATTTTACCTTTCAGAAGAGTTGATATTGACAAGCTACCTATAACCAAAGAAGATTTGCAAGGGATGGTGAAGGCCTGTCAAAATCACAAAATTGAGGAAGAGTTGAAGGAGCTGTGACTCTTTAATCTGGAGAAGAGAAAACTAGGAGACAGTTCCTCAAAGCCTTCAAATATTGAGAAGGCTGTCATGATAAAGCAGGAGCAGGTTTGTGCTATATGGCTCCAGAACCCAGAACCTAAGCTTAGCAAGCTTAAATTATGAGGAGGCAGATTTCAACTTATCATAAGAATAAATTGCCAGAGCTGCCCATCAAAGAAATTAGCTAAGAAGTATGGAGTTCTCTGTCATTGGAGACATTCAAACAGGTTGTTTGACTGAATGTAGGGCACCTTGGTGGGACAGTAAATAGAGCACCAGGCCTGGAGTCAGAAAGATCTGAGTTCAAATCCAACCTCAGACACTTATTAGCTGTGTGATCCTGGGCAAGTCACTTAACCCCTATTTGCCTCAGTTTCTCATCTATAAAATGGAGACACACTGGAGAAAGAAATGGCAAACCACTCCAGTATCTTTGCCAAGAAGACCCCATGGGCAAAATGTACATAGCATCAGATGACTGAATAACAAAGAATGTTACAGAAGGTGTGAATAGAAAATGGGACCTTAAGATTGGAAGACCAGCATTTGATCGCCTTCCTGACTTATGTGATGATGGCCAAGTGATTTGACCTCTCCAAGCCTCAGTGTCTTCTTTATTCAAACAATCAGTAGCACTTACTAAGTGTCTATGTGCCTATATCAGTCATTGTGGAATACATAGATTAAAAAAAAAATCTCTGCCATCAAGGAATTTGCAATCTAGTCTAGGAAGACAGCATATACATAGATACAAAAAATGCTATACACCATGATTCAAAGGGTGAAGGACCTAGACATTGGTAGGAGATGGGAAGGGAGGAGATCAGGAAAAGTTTCATGAGCCTTAAAGAAAAGTAAGGAGGTAGAAGCAAGAAGGGAATCCTTTCCACACTAGAGGGACCAGCCAGATGCAAAGGCATCATAACAGGGGACAGAATACTAAGAGTGAGGAACAAGCAAGAAGAGAAGTTAGACTGGACTGAAGTACGCATGAATAATAATATTGCTTTAAAGTTTGCAAAATGGTTAACAAATATTATCTCATTGGGTCCTCACAACCACCCTGAGAGATAAGTGTTAGTATTATTGCTACTTCACAGATGAGGAAACTGAGGCAAACATATATTAAATGACATCCAGGGTCACGAAGCTAGTGAATGTCTGAGGTGGTATTTGAACTCGTCTTCCTGACTTCAGGTTTAGTGCTTTATCCACAGCTAGTGCCTACGTAATAAGATGAGAAGATTTAGGCTGGTATGGGGCTTTAAATGCCAGTCAGAATTGGATTTTAGAGGTAATGAGGAACCATTCAATTTTATTAAGAAGGGGAATGATATAGAGTTGTTTTAAATACCATGTAAACTGTAAAAAGGGATATGAATGTGATCTATCATTGGATGGAAGGTTGATCTATAATGTATGGTTTGACTTCAAAATTGTAGTCTTGAGCTAATTATAAAGCCCATTTTATAAGCCCAGAATTAAATGTTCTAGAGACTTCTGGTGCCAAGAGGCAAAGTGAGGCAGGAACTCCCTGGAACCCTCCCAAATTCCTCTACAAAAAAACTTTAAAACTTCCTTGGAACTGATTTAGGAGAAGGAAAGCAGCTTACCAGCTCTGCAGGAAACGTCTTTCTCACTGGACTAGGAGGAGAGCAAGGTACAAGAAGCAGCCAGCCCCACAGCAGGGGGTTTGCACCAAGGCTGTGAGCCCCAGAGCAATCCACCAGCAAGGTCCAGCTCTCCTGAAAGCCAGTAGCCCCAGGGGCAAGCCCGCACAGCAGCAGTGGCACCCCCAGCACAGGCTACCATTAGGGCCCTGCCTCTTCACTAACTAGCAATGAGCCCCTCCCCCCCCCCAGTCAACAGTGAGACCACAGCCAAAAGGCAAGATCCTGCCCGCAGGGCCTGTTTCCCTAGCAACCCAGCAGTAGAGCCCCCACCCCAAGGGAAGGCCAGTAGTGAAATCCCACAGACAGGGGAAACCAAGAAGGAGACCCCACCCACTAGTATAAGCCAGTAGTGAGCCCCTCCCCTCCAGTGCAAGCCAGGAGCAAGGCCCTGAGGCCCAGCGAAAGACAGCAAAAAGCCCCTGAGCACCAGCACAAGGATCTAGGAACCGTGCAATAGCAGATCTCTTCATCTCAACTCTACATAAAAATACCAAGTCACAAGATAGGCAGAAAAAAATGAGCAAAAAACAAAAGAAAAAAACTTGATTATATAAAGTTGCTATAGTAACAGGGACAATCAAGGCAGGAACTTGGAAGAGGACAACAATGTCAAAATGGCTACATGTGAAGCCTCAAAGAAAAATATAATTTGGTTTCAAGTCCAAAAAGAACTCCTGGAAGGCCTTAAAAAGGATTTAGAGAAGCAGATTAGGGAAATAGAAGAAACATTGGGAAAGAAATGAGAATAATGCAAGAGAATCATGAAAAAAGAGTCAACAGCATGGGAAAATATATACAAAAATTCATATACAAAAAATACTCCTTAAAAAATAGAACTGGCCAAATGGGGCAGTAGGTACAAAAACTCACTGAAGAAAATAATCCCTTAAAAATTAAAATTAGGCAAGTAGAAGCTAATGACTCTAAGAGACATCAATATATGACATCAACAAAATGAAAAAAAAAAGAAAAAATAGAAGAAAATGTGAAATTTTTCTTTGGAAAAACAACCGACCTGAAAAATAGATCCAGAAAAGATAATTTAAGAATTACTAGATTATCTAAAAACCATGATTTAAAAAAAAAAAAAGCCTGAACATCTTTCTAGAAATTATCACGGAAAACTCCCCTGATATCCTAGAACCAGAGAGACAAACAAAAATTGAAAGAATTCACTGATAACCACCTGAAAGAGATCCCAAAATGAGAACTTCCAGATGCATCATAGCCATAGTCCAAGCTCCCAGATTAAGGAGAAAGTACTGCAAGCAACCAAAAAGAATTCAGATATCATGGAAGTACCATCGGAATTACTCAGGATTTGGCAGATTCCACATTAAAGAACTGGAGGGTTTGGAATATGATATTCCAGAAGGCAAAGGAGTTAAGGTTACAAGCAAGAATCACCTACCCAGCAAAATTGAGTACAATCTTTCAGGAGAAAAAAATGGATTTTAATGAAATAGAAGACTTTCAAGCCTTCCTAATTAAAAGACCAGAGCTGAATAAAAAATTTTGATCTTCTAATACAAGACTCAAGAGAAACATAAAAAGGTACAAAAAGAAAGAAGAGAAAATATAAGAGATTCTATAAGGCTAAACTGCTTATATTTTTATATATAAGATAGATGCCTTCCCAACACAATCAAGGGTGAAGCAAGGAGGTCCATTATCCCTCTATTATTCAGTATTATACTGGACATGCTAGCTATAGCAATAAGAAAAGAAAAAGAAATTGAAGGAATAAATATAGGCAATGAGGAAACAAAATGATCACTCTTTGAAGATGATATAATGGTATACTTAGAGAATCCTAGAGAAT
The DNA here is from genome assembly GCA_028646515.1 of Pseudochirops corinnae. Taxonomy (NCBI): domain Eukaryota; kingdom Metazoa; phylum Chordata; class Mammalia; order Diprotodontia; family Pseudocheiridae; genus Pseudochirops; species Pseudochirops corinnae. The sequence continues at coordinate 188,437,535 of CM053587.1, forward strand.
CAATTAAAAAACTAGTGGAAATAATCAACAACTTTAGCAAAGTTGCAGAATACAAAATAAACCCACATAAATTATTAGCATTTCTATATATTACCAACAAAATCCAGCAGCAAGAAGTAGATAAAGCAATTCTGTTTAAAATAATCATAGACAATATAAAATACTTGGGAGACTACCTGACATGACAGATACAGGAACTATATGAACACAATTACAAAACATTTTTCACACAAATTTCACCCAAAAAAGTCAGATCTAAACGATTGGAAAAATATCAGTTGTTCATGGGTAGACTGATATAATAATTCTATATTCTACCAAATTCGATGTATTTATTCTATATCATACCCATCAAGCTACCAAAAAATTATTTTATAGAGCTAGAAAAAATAATAACAATATTCATCTGGAAGAACAAGGAATTTGCAAGGAAATCAAGGGAATCAATGAAAAAAACATGAAAGGAGGTGGTCTTGCTGTACCAGATCTCAAACTATATTATAAAACTGTAATTATCTGAACAAATCTGTTACTGACTGAGAAATAGAATGATAGATCAGTGGAATAGATTAGGTACACAATGCATTATAGTAAATGACCATAGTAATCTAGTATATGATAAACCCAAAGATCCAAGCTTTTGGGACAAAAACCATTAGGAGAACTGGAAAACAATATGACAGAAGCTAGGTATAGACCAACATCTCATACTGTATACCAAGATAAGGTCAAAATGGGTACATGATTTATACATAAAAGATAATATCATAAATAAATTAGGAGAGCATGGAATAGTTTATCTGTCAGATCTATGGATATAGGAAGAATTTAGAATCAATCAAGATATAGACAGCATTATGAAATGTAAAATAGATCATTTTGATACTAAGTTAAATAGCATTTGCACAAACAAATCCAATGCAACCAAAGTAGAAGGAAAGCAGAAAGCTGGGAAATGATATAGTAAGTATCTCTGATAAAGGCCTCATTTCTCAAATATGTAGAGAACTGAGTCAAATTTATAAGAATATAAGCCATTTCTCAAATGACAAGTGGTCAAAGGATATGAACAAGCAGTTTTCAGATAAAGATATCAAAGCTATCTATCGGCATGTAAAAAAATGCTTTAAATCACTTATGATTAGAGAAATGAACATTAAAACAACTCTGAGGGGGGCGGAGCCAAGATGGCGGCGTAGCAGCAGCAATATATCACAGCTCTCACATAGCCACTCCAAAATACCCATGGAATAGGACTCTGGACCAATCATAGAACTTCAAAACAACTCTGAGATACCACCTCACACCTACCAGACTAGCTAATGTGACAGAAAAGGAAATTGATAAATGTTGGAGGGGATGTGGGAAAACTGGGACACTCATACACTGTTGGTGAAGTTGTGAACTGATCCAACCATTCTGTAGAGCAATGTGAAACTGTGCCCAAAGGGCTATAAAACTGTACATACCCTCCAATCCAGCAATACTACTGCTAGATCTGTATCTCAAAAATATTTGGGGAAAAAAAGGAAAAAGGACCTATTTGTACAAAAATATTTATAGCAGCTCTTTTTGTGGTGGCTAAGAATTGGACATTAAAGAGATGCCCATTAACTGGGGAAAGGCTGAACAAGTTGTGGTATATGACTGTGATGGAATATTATTGTGCTATAAGAAATGACAAGCAAGATGATTTCAGAAAAACCTGGAAAGATTTACATGAACTGATGCAAAGTGAAGTGAACAGAACCAGGAGACATTGTACACAGTAACAGCAATATTATATGATGAATTATGAATGGCTTAGCTATTTTCAGCAATACGATGATCCAAGACAATTGCAAAAGACTCATGATGAAACAGACTATACGCATCCAGAGAAAGGATTGATACTGTCTGAATATAGATTGAAGCATACTCTGTCTGTCTGTCTCTCTCTTTCCCCACCCTGTCTCTCTGTCTCTTTCCTTTTTGAGTCTTCTTATACAATATTGCTAAAATGGAAATGTTTGCATGCTTATACATGTATAACCTATATCAGATTGCTTACTGTCTTGGGAGGGGACAAGAGGAAGGGAGTGAAGGATAGTATTTGGAACTCAAGATTTTTAAAAAAATGTTTAAAATTGTTTTAACAGGTAATTGGGGAAGAAATAAAATGTTATTAGAAACAAAGTTAAATGGAGTTGCCAGGAAGATCTTTTTTTTGTCCAAAAGCCATTTTAAAGCACATATAGTCACAGTATATATATATGCCCCTGGGGCAGCTGGATGGTATAGTGGATAGACCACAAGGCCTAGAGTCAGGAAAACCTGAGTTCAAATCTAGCCTCAGTCACTTATTAGCTGTGTGACTCTGGGCAAGTCACTTAACTCTGTTTGCCTCAGTTTCCTCAATTTCATGATCTGAAGAAGGAAACGGTAAACCACTCCAGAATCTTTGCCAAGAAAACTCCAAATGGGGTCATGAAGAGTTGGACACTGACTGAAATGACTAACAGCAACAATAACATAAATAGACCATACATATAAACAAATGCAAAGTGATTTCAGGAAGCCATGTTGTAACAACTGGTAATCTAATGCAATCCAATCAACATTTATTAGCCAGGCACTGTGCCAAACTCTGGGGATACCATTAATAAAAAGACAATCTCTTACTTTAAGGAGTTTACAGTCTAAAAAGGAAAATACACAGGAAACACACAAAAGGAGGTAAGAAAGGGAAGCACCAGAGGGTCCTCAGCCCAGGGACATCTTGTTCTGTGGAATGAAACCAGGAAGAACAGCAAATGAAAAGTAGAGTGGGCTAAGAGTCCAATTTCTGAGGAGTTTGATATTCCACCTTTCAGTCCCCCAATCAGAGGGGAAAGGAGAATTTTTGAAAAATTTTAAAAAAATTTTAGTTCCTAATTCTCTCCCTCCTTATGGCCCCACCCCCACCCATTTTGAGAAGAGAAGCAATATGAGAGCCAAAATCGTATGTTTCAGTCTGCACTCAGAGTTCATCAGTTCTCTCTCAGAAGGTGGATAACATTTTTCATCATGAGTCCTTGGAATCGCCTTGGATTATTGTATTGATCAGAGTAGCTAAGTCTTTCACAGTTGATCATTGTTACAATATTGTTGTTTCTGTGCACAAAATTCTCCTGCTTCTGCTCATTTCACTTTGCATCAGTTCATCTAAGACTTGTCAGGTTTTTTGAAACCATCCTGCTCATCATTTCTTACAAAACAATATTATCCCATCACAATCATATACAACAACTTGTTTAGCCATTCTCCACTTGATCAATATCTCCTCAATTTCCAATTCTTTGTCACACAAAAAGTAGTGATATATGTTTCTGTACATATAAGTTCTTTTACTTTTTCTCTGACCTCTTTGAGATATAGAGTGAGTAATGGTATTTCTGGGCCAAAGGGTATGAACAGTTTTTATAAGCCTTTTTGGCATAGTTTTAAGCTGTTCTCCAGAGTGGTTGAACCAGTTCACAACTTCAACCAGTAGTACATTAGTGTCCCAATTTTTTCTACATGCGCTCCAGCATTTGTCCTTTTTGGTCATGTTAACCAGTCTAAAAGATGTGATGTGGCACCTCAAGGTTGTTTTGATTTTCATATTGCTGATCAATAGTGATTTAAAGCATTTTTCATTAGAGTCCTTCTTCTGAAAATTACCTGTACATAAACTTTGACCATGTTATCAACTGGGGAATGGCTCTTATTTTTATAAATTTAGCTCAGTTCCCTAAATATTTAAGTTTCTCACAAAATACTTGCTGTAAATTATTCTCCCATTTTCCTACTTTCCTTTTAATTTTGACTTCATTGGCTTTGTTTATGCAAAACTTCCAAAATTTGATGTAATCAAAATTATCCATTTTGCCTCCTGTGATCATTTCCATATCTTCTTTGTTCATAATCTCTTCCTTTTTTCCATAGATCTGACCAGTAAGTTGTTCTATGCTCTCCTAATTTGCTTATAATATCACCCTTTATGTCAAAATCATGTAACTATTTTGACCTTAACTTGGTGATACGTTGGTCTATGCCTAATTTTTGCGAGACCACTTTCCAGTTTTCCCAGAAATTTTTGTCAAATAGTGACTGTTTGCTCTAAAAGCTTGGATCTTTGGGTTTGCTAAACCCTAGATTATTATGATCATTTATTATCATATATTGTGTACTTAATTTATTTCATTGATCAACCACTCTATTTCTTAGTACCAGATATTTTGATATTACCATTTTGTAATATAGTTTGAAATCTGGAAGAGCTAGGCTACCTTCCTTCACATTTTTTCATTGGTTTCCTTGACATTCATGACCTTTCATTCGTCTAGATGAACTTTTTTATTATTTTTCCTAGCTCTATAAAATAATTCTTTGGTAATTTGATTGATGTGTTACTGAATGAGTAAAATAATTTAGGGAGAATTGTTATTTTTATTATATTGGCTCAGCCTTCCCATGAGTAATTAATATTTCTCCAATTGTTTATTCTGTCTTAATGTGAAGTGGTTGTAACTATGTGCATATGGTTCCTGCATGTGTCTTGGAAGGAAGACTCCCAAGTATTTTATATTGGCTATAGTTATTTTAAATGGAATTTCTCTTTCTCTGTTTTGATAATATATAGAAATGCTGGAGCTTTATGTGAATTTTATATCTTGCAACTTTGGTTTGATTTTGGTTTTAAAAAAAATCAAGTGGTAATAAATATAGTAAGTCAATCAACTGTGTGAATATGAAGATGTGCTCTGATTTAGAAAATTGTGAAAGCCTGCCTGATACCTTCTCATAGGTTCCTCAGGGATACTTTCAACACATGTGTAGGTCATTCTTATAAAGGTTCTATAAAAATGAGAATCACAGGCCACTAATTGCTGGTGTCTATTGATCTACTTTGCAAGGGGCAATAACAACACTGTAAATTTCGTAGGTATTTGTTATCCTCTTTATTTTTAGCAAAAAATGCATATTTTAAGAGTCTAATCATCAATTTAAAAAAATCATGTCCCTCCTAGCATAGATTTCCTTAGGAAGTATTAAGTCTAGTTGTTTTTTGCAGAGTTCATTTTCTTGAGTTCCTTTTTTACTTGCATGGTATTAATCTATTAAAGTTCCAATGTGACAGTTCTACTGTCATAGAAGATGAGATTACAGATCATAAGAAAAATGTGGAGAAATCCATTCTGTTTTTTACTTGTTTAGATTTTTATTCATTTTTTTATTTGATTAGATCCATCAGTACTCTAGGGCTGATTTTTCTTAACTGGATCTCATGCCAAAATTTTCATTGATTTCATTTCCTTTTTACCATTTCTGCCATTAAATAATGCAGTAATGCTCATAATCTTCCATCAATATTCTCTGTAAAGTCTTGCAAAAAAGTTTATATTCTCATTAAGACGGCTCAACCACGTCTGTCTCTTCATGATCCCATTTGGTGTTTTCTTGGCAAAGAGACTGGAGTGGTTTGCCATTTCCTTTTCCAGTTCATTTTACAATTGAGGAAACTGAGGCAAACAGGGTCAAGTGAATTGCCCAGGATCATAAGCTAGTATTTAAGTCTGGAAATCAAACTCAGGTCTTCCTGATTCCAGGTCTGGAGCTATACCCAGTGCTCCACCTAGCTGAAGTTTATATTTTAGACTGGTGTTATCTTTGGTTGCCATTTCTTTCAGAATCACTAAGATCATAGAATCACAGATTTAGACATGGAAGGGACCTCAAAGGTCATTTATTCCAGCTCCCTCATTCTATACATGAGGTGCCTGAAGCTCAAAGAAGATAAGTGACTTTCCCAAGGTTGTACAAGTAGTAAGCATCCAATGTGGGATTAGAAAGCAGGACCACTGAACTTTGACTGCTGCTTCTTGAGATCAAGTATTTGCTGGTTAAGGTAGTTTCTGTGCTCTTTTGGCCTCCTCAACGTGGCAGTTATTTTATATTGGTTGGCTCTCTAGAAAATTGTAATAGTCAATGTCTTTTCAATGTGGCAGTTATTTTATATTGGTTGGCTCTCTAGAAAATTGTAATAGTCAATGTCTTTTCCTTTATCTATTTCCCATTTGGAGGTGGTAAATGGGGAAGACAACAATGGATTATTTAATATGACAGGTAAGAGCTGTTATAACTGCACACATGTAATAGTAATTAATTTAGCAGATACTTAGCCCTTAGTAACTTAGGGCCAAGTACTTCTTGAAAGAAACAGAGGGTGTGAACTCTGTCTCCTGTGTGAGAGACAGAAGGCATGAACTCTGTCTCCTGTTGATGACCATGGCAGGAGAGGGTTGGCTGAGACAGGAAGCCAATGTGTGTGTGTGTGTGTGTGTGTGTGTGTGTGTGTGTGT
>CM053587.1:188443996-188454704 GCA_028646515.1 Pseudochirops corinnae
GGAGGATTGAAGAAGCATGACTAGGATAAGCCTTTGTTTATTTGTGGCTTGGTTGATCCTTGAGTTCGAGGCAACAGAAGTTGTGAAGGTTTTGAGATGTTCTGGACCCTGTGACCTTCAGTGTGTAACAAGAATGGCCTGGAGGTCTGGATGAGAACCTGGGAGCTGTCTGCCTCTGAATCCAGGTGACTGTTTTGGTGGATTCAGGTAGGAGCTGGGATCATGGAAGAGGATCCAGGGAATCTGAGAGATCACCCCGAGATGGTCTTTTATTCTTTTATTTATCCCATTTCTAATCTGTTGTTGATTTTACCATTAATTAGTTTGGCTGACTGCATATATCTTATTTTGAAATTACTTTTATGTCAGTTAATTAATAGGCAGCTGTATGGTACAGTAGAGAGAATACAGGGCCTGAAGTCAGGAAGACTCATCTTCCTGAGTTCAAATGTGGTCTCAGACACTAGCTGTGTGACTCTGGGCAAGTCACTTAATCCTGTTTGCCTCAGTTCCTCGTTTGTAAAATGAACTGGATAAGGAAATGGCAAACCACTTCAGTATCTTTGCCAAGAAAGCCCAAAATAGGGGCGCACTGAATAGAGCACTGTCCCTGGAGTCAGGAGGACCTGAGTTCAAATTTGGCTTCAGACACTTAACACAAAAACTAACCGTGTGACCTTGGGCAAGTCACATAACCCCAATTGCCCTCCAAAAAGAAAAAAAAAGAAAGCCCAAAATAAGGTCACAAAAAACAGCAAAAGTGGTACCATGGATAGAGGGTGGATCTGGGGAAGGGAAAAACTGGTTCCAATCCAGCTTCAGATACTTATTAACTAGCTAAGTCACTTAACCTCTGCTTCAATTTTTTCATCTTTAAAATAAGGACCTACCTCCAAGAGTTTGTTGTGAGGATTAGGTGAGGTATTTGTGAACTGCTTTACAAACCACTGAGTGTCATATAAATCCTAGCTATTGTTATTAATTCCCTTAAGTTCTCTTTTAAAAAGTGTTTGATCCATGTCTACATAAAATATTCATCGTATACAGACATTACACATACCTTCTGAGTGGTTTAGCCTCTTGTTTTCTTCATCCTGAACTATATTTTCCAACATATTTTTTCAGTCTTTCTGATACTACTTTCATATTGAAGTCAAACTATTTTAGTTTGACTTCAGTATATTGCATATGATTTCATAGACTTTCTCTACTTCTTCATCTTCTGGAACCAGCATAAGCTGTGTAGTCATCATGAGCACATCAGGGTGAGATGATCAAGATTCCAGCCACTTTGTTACCATAGGGCACACACTGAAACCAACTCTTTCAAGTTGTTTATTTGTCTGAAGAGAACCTTTAAGACATTCTTCCATTTAACTACAACTTACACTAACTAGTTTTATAGAGAGAATGGTAATAATGATAAGGTTCAGTTTCTGTAGGAGCGTGTCATCTCACTGGTATGTGGACGAAAGACCTCACATTTGTAGTGCCAGCAGTTAATATAATGTTTTAAACAGGCCACACACTGTGATCCTTAGCCCCTTCTGCCTTCCTTTTTGCTGGTATCATTGCAGAATCAGAAGGGAACAGAATCCAAACCAAGATGTATTTTTGTTTCATGAGTTGCCATGGGCAGAGAATTTTTCACCAAGTGGCTAACTTACCAGTGGTGAATCTTTTGTCAAGAGATGTTTTTTTTAAAAAAATTGTCATTGTGGGAAAAAGTGAGACAGCCCAAAATATCCATCTCCCTTTTCCACTAGTGAATCAGCATGGATATTTGCTCTCCAGGTTCATAGTTATCTAGTAATTTAAACTCTGTGCCTCTGTGTTCAGACTGGGTAATCTCCAAGGCCTCTTCTGGCTCTAAATCTTCCTTCCATATATGATGTATCATCACCCAAGCCTTTGTTTCCTCTTAAACTGAGTAGTTTGATAATGCTTTTGAAACATTATAAGAATTCTCTGGGTCTCCTTTTCAGGCATTCACTTGTATCGATTTTCATTATAAATACCACATTTCTAAATTTGTAAAGCATGTCTCAAACAGATCAGCTTATAATGAGTCTGTTACTTAGAATAATTAGACTTTTCTCATTAAATCGTTTTGATCCATTTTACATTTAACAGACTCTATTTAAAATACTTATTTTTTAAATAGCAATTTTTTTTATATATCTTCAAAGTCCTGGGTGTCTTTATACCATGATTCTGTCAAGACTGATTTCTAGAACTACTTGTATGCTCATAGAGAAGGGAAATAAGAGAAGAATAAGCATTTATATAGTGCCTACTATGTATAAGGTAACCGTGCTAATATGCACTTTGCAAATAATATGTTCTTTGAGCCTCACAAAACCCTGCAAGGTAGGTGCTGTTATTACTCCCCTCACTTTACAATTCAGGAAATTGAGGCAAATAGATGTTATGCAACTTGCCCAAGGTCACACAGCTAGTATCTGAGGCTGGATTTGAACTCAGGTCATCTTGACTCCAGGACCTCTGCCACCTCGCTGCCAAAGCTTCTCAAAGTTTATAGTATTAGAAGAGTAATGGCCACAACTTTTTTAAATTAAAATTTTTTTTTTACAACTTTTAAGACTTTGAAAGCCTTTATGAAGGGGAAAGAGTGCTCTCTGGTCCACCCTGTCAAGTTTATGAGTTAAACAAAATGTAAAGCTTCAGTTCTTTATGGGCTTTGGGCTCTCTCTGTTGAAGCACAAAATTCTTACTATTCTCAAATGAATTAAGGGAACAAAAGAATCTTGAAATGTTAAAGTTGATGCACAAATGTAAAGTATCATCTCACCTTGTCTTTATAGTGTAGATATTTAATTCAGTTAACTGGGGGTAATCACTTGTCTTTTTGGCCTGTTATCTTTGGGGATCTTACATATCAAGATGTGTGAGGTTCTATTTGGCATCTGGCACTTAGATTTAGAATTACTGTAGGGTTATGGTCACTCATATTTGCATACCCTGGCCCGTTTTCTCTCACATCTTTTCTAACCACAATACAATTTCTCACAATACAATTCACCCATATGTGTTTTATTGAGATAGCCTATTGAATTCTTAAATAGGAACCTGTCTTTTACTTGTGCTGGTCAACTGGAGCATCTACCTGCTGGTGCATTAACTGAAGCAGAGTGTGTGTGTGTGTGTGTGTGTGTGTGTGTGTGTGTGTGATGTAACAAATTGCTCATAATATCCATTTCCCCTCCTAATTTATATAAAGTATGGATTTTAAAAGTCTTCTCCATGCTTACTTGTAGGCATACTCATAACATTTCAAGATACAAAGTAACTTAGAAAGAGAGCAGCTTTAAAATCATCTTTCATTTTCTTGGATCACTTCTTTTTTGCATGCCAATGTTAAAATTAGTACTTAAGGCATGGAGCCAAAATGGCAGAGAAAAGGCAGGAACTCACCTGAGCTCTTCCCCAAACCCTTTCATAAAAACCTTAAATAATGCCTCAAAGCAAATTCTGGAGTAGCAGAACCCACAAAAGGATGAGATAAATCAATTTTTCCAACCTGAGACAACTTAGGAGACCAGCAGGAAAGGTCTGTTACATGAGGGTGAGAGTGGAGTATAGTATAGTGCGGGCTATGCCCCAGCAAACCAGCAGTAGGCCTTGGAAGTGACTGAATCAGTGGCAGCAATGGTGGTTTCTGGACCTCAGAGTCCACAGATAATAAAGCGGTTAGACAATTGGTCAGAAGATCAGAGTGGTCCCTTTGTTGGCACCAGGGGCAGAACTCTGTTGTATTGCCCGTATTTGGATATGGGTTGCAGTTCTGGGTCTCAATACTAGGGTGACGAGGAACACTAGCACTTTACAACTTGTAGCCACAGAGAAGCTAGGACACTTCTTGGGAGGAAAAGAGTGCTTCTGGCTGTTCATAGACCAGAGCACAGGACAGGAGAATAGTAAATACACTTCTCCCTAGATCATACCACCTAGGCAAAACCAAAAATGTAAAGGTCCCCAGAATTATCTCTGAAACAGATGTATAAAAAACTTGAAGCCTGAGACAGTACCCCCTTTGCTCGGGAAGCAGAGTCCCATTTTAGCATAGAGTTAAAAGTCAAGGGATAGGCTGGAAAAATGAGCTAACAGAAGAAAAATATCCCAAATATAGAAAGTTACTATGATGACAGGGAAAATCACAACACAAACTCAGAAGAAGACAACAAAGTCAAAACTGCTATATCTAAAGCCTAAAAGAAAAAATATAAATTGGTCTCAGACCATTGAAGAGCTCAAAAAGGATTTTAAAAATCAAGTAAGAGAGAGGAAAAATTGGGAAGAGGAATGAGAGTGATACAAGAAAATTTCTGAAAAAAGAGTCCACAGCTGAGTAAAGGAAGCACAAAAAAAACTGAAGAAAATAAAATCTTAAAAACCAAAATAGACCAAATGGTAAAAGAGGCTCAAAAATTCACTGAAGTAAAGAATTCCCTAAAAAGAATGGCTCAAATGGAAATAATTCCTTAAAAATTAGAATTGGGCAAGTGGAAGATAATGACTTTATGAAAAATCAAGAAGCAATAAAACAAAATCAAAAGAATGAAAAAATAAAAGAAAATGTGAAATACTTCATTGTCAAAACAACGGACCTGGAAAATAGAGCCAGGAGAGAAAATTTTAAAATTATTGGACTATCTGAAAGCTATGATCAAAAAAAGAGCCTAAAAATCATCTTTCAAGAAATTATCAAGGAAAACTGCCCTGCTATTCTAGAACCATAGGGTAAAATTGAAATTGAAAGAACCCATTGATCATCTCTTGAAAGAGTTCCCAAAGTGATAATTTGCAGGAATATTATGGTCAAAATTCAGAGCTCCCAGGTTAAAGAGAAAATATTGCAGGCAGCCAAAAAGAAACAATTTAAATATCATGGAGCTACAGTCAGGATAACACAAAATTTGATAGTTTTTACATTAAAGAACTGGAGGGCTTGGAATATGATATTCCAGAGGGCAAAAGAGCTAGGATTACAACCAAGAATCATCTACCCAGAAAAACTGAGTATAATCCTTCAGTAGAAAAAAAATGGACATGCAATGAAATAGAAGACTTTCAAGTATTCCTGATGCAAAGACCAGAAATGAATAGAAAAATTGACTTTCAAATATAGGACTCTTCTATAAAAAGCATAAAAAGGTAAATAAGCAGGGCAGCTAAGTGGTGCAAATAGAGTGCCAGCCCAGGAGTCAGGAGGACCTGAGTTCAAATCCAGCCTCAGGTACTTAACACTTACTAGCTGTGTGACCTTGGTCAAGTCACTTGGCCCTGATTGCCCTGCCCTCCCATCTCTCCCTCCAAAAAACCCACAAAAAAACCAGGTAAACAAGCAAGAGAACTCTATTTATATGGGAAAATGATACTTGTAACTCCTAAAAACTTTCTCACTATTAGGGCACTTAAGAGTATATATATATTATATATATATATACATACATATATACATATACACACATATATATACATATACATACATACATATATATATATGTGGCTAAAGGCCTAAGAAACCTTTGAGTAAGCAATGCTACTACTAGATCTGTGTCCCAAAGAGAATTAAAAAAAGGGAAAAGGAAAGAACCCATATATATATAGAAAAATATGTATAGCAGTTTTTTTGTTGATGGCAAAATAATTGCAAATTGAGTGGATGTCCATCAATTAGGGAATGGCTGAACAAATTGTTGTATATGATTGTGATGGAATACTATTATCCTGTAAGAAATGATAAGCAGGATGCTCTCTGAAAAACCTGGACTTACATGAACTGATGCAAAGAGAAGTGAGCAGAACCAAGAGAACATTGTATACAGTGACAGCAATATTGTATGATGAACAACTGTGAATGATTTAGCTATTCTCAGCAATACAATGATCCAAGACAATTCCAAAAGATTTATGATGAAAAATGCTATCCATCTTCAGAGAAAGAACTGATGGAGTCTGAATGCAGATCTAAGCATATTTTTTCTTTACTTTTTCTTTTTTTTTTTTGGTCTGTTTTCTTTCACATGACTAACATGGAAATAAATTTTGCATAACTATGCACATATAAAACCTACAGCAAATTGCTTGCCTTCTCAATGAGGGGGCAGGGGAGGGAAGGAGAGAATTTGGAACTAAAATATTTTTTAAAAAATATAATAAATTACTTTTCCATGTATAATTGGGCAAAAATAAAATACGCAGCATCTCAAGAATGGGTATAAAAGTAGGTCCTTAATGCCACCTGAGTTTGGAATTATTCTTCTCTTCATTTCATTCAGACAGTAGCAGGAATGTTATTTCACCATCTCTCATCTTGTGGCCATTTAATAAGGTCTTATATAACACTTGACAGTTATCACTGTGATACAATCTTATGGTTATGACCAATACTCTGAAGTAGGCAAGGTAAGTGTTTACAGATGTTAGGTCTTGGAGCTGGGAATCATCTGAAAAGTGATCAAAAGTTCAAATTTCCATTTTACAGCTGAGGAACTGAAGTCCAGAAAAAGTAAATTGCCTAAGGTGATAGGATGTTTGAATTAAAATGGACCTAAGAAATGGCAGGGCCAGGATGAGAAAGCCTTTCAGTTTTGAGTATAGCTTTTTCTCTGTCCTTCACATTACTCTTCCAATATTGGCATCATAGCTGTATTCTGTAAATATCTATAGGAAGGCATGGCTCCTCTTTGGTTTACTTACAATCTCATTTTAAAGCTTGGCTAAACCCTAAAACTACTCTTACTTTCCGCTATTCTTTTCCCACAAATGTTTTAGCTTTGCATGGCAAAAGGAGAGGAGATATGTATGATACTGTGTTTCAGACTACAACCCATCAAATCTCCAGCGAGAAGATGACAATGGCTGCAGACCTACTATGTATTTAGTCATAGTTAGTCTTTTCCACACTCTACTTATCAGAAAAACTTGCTTTCAAATATCAGATGGGACATACAGACATAAAAGTTAAATGCTAGAGCCATTTTAATGCATTAAATATAGCTTCAGTCTTATTGCTTACCATGAGATAAAAGTGTATATAATTCAAATTCAAAAACCCCTGTAAGGAATAAAAGCTTGACTCTGGTTATTTGCTATGTTGCAGAGTTGCTGCTATACTAAGTTGCCAAATTTGATGTCTTAGCTTGACATTTTTTTAGGGGATTTAGAAAGTAGTTGGTATATCTATACTTTTGGTGAAACTGAATTATTCTTACAGAGGGATATACTGAATCCTGAAGCTTCAGAAGCTTCCTCCAAATGTTAGCTCTTAATCACTTCAGATGCAACGGTGATTGGCAGGCAATAAGTGGAAAATTCTGATCTAAGCTAGCTCCAACTATGCCACAAATATTGGCTCAGACAAGCTGACCCATATTTAACCTCATGCAGGGTACACTTTGAATCAGAAAAAAAGAAGTTAACTTCATTTCAATTTGAAGGCAATTAGGCATGTCCACAGGCTTAATTTCTCTTTGAACATAGAGAAAATTTAAACACAGAGACATTAATAAAAATACAGACTTTTATTATTCTTGAAATATCCATTACTCCAAACATAAGTCTTAGGGTTGTTTGAAGGAATCTACCTAATTACCATGCCAGAATTGGCCTTAAATTACAAAGTAAGTAGATAACAATACTGAATCATCACAGTTAATTCTAGGACTGCCCATTCTTGGCTGGGGAAAGTATAAATGTTGCTTCTTTTCTGGAATCACTGGAAATATTGTCGTTTTCTCTTTTAATATAATGAATTAAGGGAAATGAAAAAAGAGGAGCTATAGGAAAAATGTGATGTAAAAATCAAAAGAAAATAGGCAAGAATGAGAAAAAAGGGCAGGGAAATAAAGGGTAATGGTTATTTAGTTTCCTGTACTAGATATCCCTTCAGATTAGATTCTCATATTTGTAATGGTTGTTTTCTTTTTAAACATCTTAAACTACAGCTCTCTTTCAATGGTTCTGAGACTTTTTGTGACAAAATGGTGCCATAACTTTGTTGTGAAGCTGAGAATTAGACTTCATTTTTGATTAGGAAGGGGAGAATTGTAGAATGTAATTTACTACCCAACATACTTGAAGCTTGCTCAACAGAGGAATAAGAACTTGCTTGTTGATGGAGCTCCATAGCAACATAACCTTGTAATTCTATCTTTACACTGTATTTAGGGGAGGAGAACAGTCCAAAGTGGTACTTGAAACTTCACAGACAGAATTTTTGGCATCTTATTGTCAGACAGAAGAGAAATTAAAGTATAGTTACTATTCTTGGAAAAGTAAATGCAAAGGCAACACAAGGTGATTCAGTCATATATGAACTATTATGTGAAATATTAAAATGAAATGTAATCTGGACTCTGAATAAAAGCTCATTCGAAGGTACTTAATTTAGATGAACTCTTACATCTAACTTTAACATATTATTAAGTCTGATAAATTACCACACTTGCAAAATGATTTAAAAATAATTTTTATCACATCACCAAAAAGTCTCAAAATAATTACATGATGTATTATCAAGTATAGTTACTTTTTAATGGCTAACCTGAAAACCCTTAAAGTCAATCAACATTAAGAAGCTGAACTAAAGTAATGTAAGGAAATAAACATATGCTAAAATGGCAGAGAATTATGATTCCAATATTAATCAATATGCCTAACATCTCTTAAAGTAACAATCTGCAGAATAAAAAAGGGAGGGAGATTCACTTAATCATAGACTCCATTATAAAGTAAGGAAAATGCTACTTACCAAATTAAAAGAACTAAAAAGTAATTTTTAAAATTATTTTTGAAAGAAGAATTAGGTGACTTTAGTTATAGCTAAACCTGCTTTCTGTAAACTTCAAATATAGTTCTCTTTCACATTTGTTTCAAAAAGCAAAATTCCCTGAAATCTTAAATGTTATAGTTTTAAAAATTTTAAAAACTTATTTAGGAGGTTTACATTGTCAATCTTTTCAATAAACTATAGCAGCACTGGGCAAATTTTTGATTTTACTTTCCTACTACTTCTGTTCTTATGGACCATACAGAGTAAAACAAAATATGGAGAATGCCTTATATTTAGCCTTTTTCTTTAAAGTGTTCTTACACATAAAGAGAAATGATATTTTCTGAAAATTTCTTTGTGTTGCCTATACATTTTCTCCCTCTATGATTGTCCAATCAATTCATAAAGAACAAGCTTAATAGTACATTCTGCCCTGAAGGTTTCTGAAATCAAGACTCATTCTTTCTACTTCGAAGATCATCCTTATCAAAACAGCCAGATAATTGCCAGAGGATAATTATGATTCTATAATTATTATTGTTGGTGACTGCAAATGACTCACAGGGAAGAATGTAGCTTGATTTTCTATGACTAACCCTGAAGGAAGAAAGACAATCAAAAACTTGTTTTGACTAATATTCTGAACAAATTTGACACAGAAGTCAGAGGAAAAAATCCACAGAGGTGGAACAAGACTCAATTGACTTAACTCAGTGGTTCTAAAGTTTAAAATCAGAACAAAGATCCTTTGGGCATCAGAAAGTCAGCCAGAAATTCAGAATTTTCCTTGGAAAAGGAGAAAGTTATGTGTAACGTCCTGCCTGGGCCACATTCCATTAAGTCTTTTGAATATTTTGCACCTCCCTAGGCCATTTACTATTGTATTATCACCATGCAGGAACCGAAGGAGACAGAAAAAAACCAACCAACCAAACAAAAAAACCCTTTTCTCTGAAGGTCTGTGTGTATGTGTGGGGATGGTCCCTTCCAAATGGATCACTACCAATGGAAAAAATATTTCACCTACCAAATGTAGTGTTTTTGTGCAGAAAAGTGAGTCTTATCAAATGAAAAAGATGTAAATTATACTTTCAAATTTACCCTTTAAAAGCTTTAAAAGGCACATTTTTTAGTTTTAGTGTATTTTTTGATATTAATGTTATGCTATAATTAACAAGTATAGTGTTGAGTAAGGAAGATGATACACTTCACTCTGCGCCCAGCTCAGAGAACATCTAGAGTAGTTGTGTTTGCTTCTGTGCACATTTTAGGAGACATTGTCAAACTAGAGTACATCCACACCAAAAACCATGTCATAAGCGAAAAGTTGAAGGAGTTGGGGATGTTTAGCCTGGAGAAAAGAGAGGATTAACATACACAACAGTCTTCTTTGGATAAATGATGGCTTGTCATGTGGAAGAAGGGATCAAGATGAGACTTGTTCTGCTTCCTTTTGGAAGGTACAGTTGGGACTAATGGGGGGAAAAAAGGGCAGATTTTGACCTCAACATATAGGAAATTTTCTTAACTAGAGTTTTTCCAGAATGAAATGGGCTGCCTTTAGAGGTAGAGTTCTTTCATTACAAATTTTCAAAGAAGGGCTGGATAGCTCCTTGCCAGTGATGTAGATGGGTTTCACATTCAGGTACAGTCTGGATCAGCTAACATTGGGGATCCTTTTAAAATTATGATTCACAGCCCATGAGATGCACATGCCTTAATGGGCAAAAAGTGGTCAAGAAAGTCATAGTATGGGGGGCGGAGCCAAGATGGCAGCGTAGCAGCAGCAACACATCGCAGCTCTCACATAGCCACCCCAAAATACCCATAAAATAGGACTCTAAACCAAACTTACAACTCCAAAACGCACACAAGGTTACTTCCCACTAAAGTCAGCTCGGCTACGAGGAA
>CM053587.1:188455204-188497918 GCA_028646515.1 Pseudochirops corinnae
AGAGAAAGAGAGAGGAATTTATTGGTAGGAGAAAGTGAAAGACAGATTAGGGTAAATTATTTCATATAAAAGAGGCAAGAGAAAACTTACAATGGAGGGGAAGAACAGGAAGGTGAAAGGGAATGGGACAACCTTACTCTCTTTGAATTTGACTTAAGGAGGGAATAACATACACATTCAATTGGGTATCTTACCCTACAGGAAAATTGGGGGTAACGGATAAGAGGGGGGATGATAGAAGGGAGGGAAGACTGGGGGAGAGGGTAGTTAGAAGCAAACATTTTTGAAAAGGGACAGGGTCAAAGGAGAAAATATGATAAGTGGGGAGCAGGATAGGATAGAGGGAAGTATAGTTGGTCTTTCACAATATAACGATTATGGAAATGATTTGCATGACTACACATGTACAACTTATATTAAATTGCTTATCTTCCCAGTGGGGACAGGTGAAGAGGTAAGAAGGGAAAAAAATCTGGAACTCAAAGTTTTAAAAACAAATTTTTTTAAAAAAATTTGTTTTCTACATGCAACTGGGAAATAAGATATATGGGCGCTGGGGTATAGAAATCCTTGCCCTACTAGAAATTGGGAGGGGGAGGGGGAAAATGAGAGAGGATATAAGAGAGAACAGATTGGGGGAAGGGGTATTCAGTAGGCTTGCTCTTTTGGGGTAGGGGCAGAGGAAAAATGGGGAGAAAAAATTGTAACTCAAAATTTTGTGCAAATGAATGTTGAAAACTAAAAATAAATAAATTAATTTAAAAAGGAAAAAAAAAAACATGGAATGGATGCATGCTTATGGACAACACATAATCCAGTAGACCTGAAATACAGACAGCTCTTGTTGCATGAGAACTCAGCAGGTATCACATCCAAATTGCTGCCTTGAATGAAACAAGACTGGCAAATGAAGACCAGGTGACCAAAGTTGGAGCTGGATACATGCTTCTCTGGAGTGACCTCAGTGAAGAGGAGTACTATGAAGCTGGTGAAAGTTTGCAATAAAAATTAATTCAGTCAACAAGCTTGTATGCCTACCAAAAGGAGTGAGTGATGGGCTCTTGACAATGTGATTGCCACTTGCAGGAAAGTGCCATGTCGCCATTATCAATGCATATGTCCCCACCATGATGAATGCTGATGAGGACAAAGAAAAATTTTATGAAGACCTGGAGACCCTCATCATCAATGTGCTAAAAAAGGACAAGCTTCTAATTCTGGGTGACTTTAATGCAAGAGGAGGCACAGACTACCATACATGGCAGGGAGTTGGAAGGAAAGGTGCTAGAAACAGTCACTTACTACTGAATTCTTGCGCATCTCATGATCTTGTCATCACCAACACCATCTTCCATTTATCCAAACACAATAAAACTTCATGGATGCATCCTTAGGCAAACATTGGCATTTAATAGACATAGACTATGTCATTGTAAAGAGAAAAGACAGAAAGGACTTAAAAGTGATGAAGATCAGTGATGTGTGGCACAGCATGCTGAATTGATCATAGACTTATCTTCTCCAAGCAAAATATTTGCATTCAACAAAAGTAGCAACTCCAAGGCCAGACAATTACTAAAAGATTGTCAGCAGATTAGAGTGCTTCTCAGAGCAGGAACAGTTCATTGCTAACTTGGAAGGAAAGCTGAGCCAACACAGGTTGGCAACAGTGGAGCAAAGGAGCAGGCAGATTTCAGAGATTTGGTGTACAGCACTGCATTTACTCATCTGGACCAGAACACTCACAAACATCAAGTCTGATTTGATGGAAATGATGGGGAAATTCAGAAGCTGCTAAATGAAAAATGAGAACTCCATAGGGTTTACCAGTCAGATAATTTGTCCTTCTCTAAGACAGCAGCATTTAGTTCATAGGATATGAAGAGGCAGTTTTCAGATGAAGAAATTAAAACTACCTATAGTCATACCAAAAAAAATGTTCTAAATCGCTATTGGTTAGAGAAATGCAAATTAAAACAACTCTGAGGTACCACCTCACACCTATCAGATTGGGTAACATGACAAAAAAGGAAAATGATAAAATGTCGGAGATATGTGAAAACTGGAACACTAATGCATTGTTGGTGGGGTTGTGAACTGATCCAACCATTCTGGAAAGCAATTTGGAACTATGCCAAAGGGTTATAAAACTGTGCATACCCTTCAATCCAGCAATGCCACTAATAGGTCTGTATCCCAAAGATATCATAAAAAATGGAAAAGGACTCACACGTACAAAAATATTTATAGCAGCTTTTTTTGTGGTGGCCAAATATTGTAAATTGAGGGCATGCCCATCAATTGTGGAATGGCTAAACAAGTTGTGGTATCTGAATATAATGGAATGCTATTGTGCTATAAGAAATGATAAGCAAGTTGATTTCAGAAAAATCTGGAAAATCTTACATAAACTGATGCTGAGTGAAATGAGCAGAACCAGGGGAACATTGTACAGAATAACATCAATTTTATGTGATGATCAACTTTGATAGACTTGGCTCTTCTCAGCAATACAATAATGTAAGACAATTCCAAAAGACTCATGATGGAAAATGCTATTCACATCCAGAGAAAGAGCTATGGAATCTGAATGCAAATTGAAGCATACTATTTTCTCCTTTTTTGTTTTTCTTTTTTTATTTCTTGTGATTTTTCCCTTTTGTTCCGATTCTTCTTTCACAACGTGACTACTGTGGAAATATGTTTAATATGACTGTAAAAAAAATGGGAAAGCATCAGGGCCATAATCATGGGCTCAAATACTTCATAATGTTGTAAGACTTACTGGCAAAACTTTTCACCAAAAAAAAATTTTTTTTTAATTAGGAACAAACAAAAAAAGAAAGCAGTATATAACTCCATCAAAAGTAAAGTTTGAGCAAGCTTAAAGAGATGCAGGATTCTTATAAGAAGTCAAATGAAATTCAGTTTTACTCTCATAGTAGCAATCCAAAGTGCTTTTATGATGCCCTGAAAGCTATTTCTGGGCCAAAGACTATGGTGCATCTCAACTACTCAGTGCAGTGGGAGCTACATTGATTAGTGATAAATACATGATCCTGGAGGATGGGCTGAACACTTACATATTGTTTATAACAGACTATCATCTATCAATTCTGAAGCCATTGACCATATACCTCTGGTTGAAGTCAATCTCCCTTTCACCAAACTTCTAACTGAAGAAGAGGTTTTGAATGCCATTATGCTCCTCTTGTGGAGCAAAGCGCCTCATGCTGATTGTATTCCAGCTGGGATTTATAAGGCAGAAGGTCCATTGCTCATACAAAAATTGACTGAAATATTCCAGGTTATGTGGCAAGAGGAAGTTATCCCCCAGGAGTTCAAGGATGCTTCCATTGTCCATCTCTATAAAGGGAAAGGAAATAGATTGTCTTGTGACAATCACAGAGGAGCATCTCTCTTAGCCATTGCTAGCAAGATTTTTTTGCCAGAGCCCTCCTTAATAGGCTGATCCTTCACCTGGAAGATGAAGATCGTTCACCTGAGAGCCAGTGTGGCTTTAGAAAGGGCTAAAGAATGGTTGATATGGTGTTTACTGCTCAACAACTCCAGGAGAAATGCCACAAGCAGAAGAGAGGTCTGTACATAATCCTCACCAATCTGACCAAAACCTTTGATACTGTCAGTTGTAAGAGTTTATGGAAAATTTTGTTGAAATTTGGTTGCCCAGGGAAGTTCTTCATTGTTGCATGTCAATTTCATGACCGCATGCTTGCCCAGGTTGTGGGTAATGGACAGTGCTCTAGCACTTTCCCATTAACCAATGGGATGAAGCAAGGCTGTGTGCTTGCTCCTGTGCTTTTAGCATAATGTTTTCAGCAATGTTGTCACACACCTTCAACAAGGACAAACATGGCATCAAGATCCATTACTGCATGGATGGCAAACCGTTTAACTTGAAAAGGCTACAAGTCAAGATTAAAGTGGATGGAGAGTTGGTGCATGAATTTTTTTTTTGTTGTTTGCAGATGATTACACACTCAACAAAACCTCTAAAGCTGAGAAGCAACAGAGTATGGATCGCTTCTGTGCTACCTGTGCTAATTTTGGCCTAACAATTAACAGCAAGAAAACACAGCGTTTTTTTTACCAGTCAGTACCATTCCATCCATCCATGGAACCATCTGTTACAGCAAATGGAGAAGTCTGGAATACTGTGGATAAGTTCAATTACCTTGGCAATATACTTCCCAGTGATCTATACATAGATGATGAGGTTGATGCATGAATTGCTAGAACTAGCTCAGTGTTCGGGAGCCTCCAAAAGAAAGTGTGGAAAAGAAGAGTTATTAGAATGCCTACCCAACTGAAGGTCTACAGAGCCAACCTTATCATCAAATGCTTGTGACACCTGAACAGTTTATCAGCACCATGATAGGAAACTGAATCACTTCCATTTGAATTTTCAAATTTTCCATTTGTTGCATACACATTGACTGGATCTCTGTGGATTGGAATTATATTTCCACCATCTTTCATCATTCAGTCAGGCATAGACAGAGATGCTTCTGGAAGAACCACCATGATGACCACCCAAGGAGAATCCCAAGTGCAGTTCAAAATTGTATTAGTTGGTGAGAGAGGTACTGGAAAAAACACATTTATAAAACATCACTTGACTGGTGAATTTGAGAAGTATTAGCCACCTTGGGTATTGAGGTCCATCCTTTCATGTTCCATGCTAAAAGAGAACCTAGTAAATTCAACATATGGGATACAGATGGCCAAGAGAAATTCGATAGTCTGAGAGATGATTATTACATCTAAGCTCAGTGTGTCATTATAATATTTGATGTAACATCAAGAGTTACTTACAAGAATGTACCTACCTGGCATAGAGATCTGGTATGAGTATGTGAAAATATGCTTATAGTGTTGTGTGACAACAAAGTAGATATTAAGGACAAAAGTCAAGGCGAAATCAATTGTTTTCCATAGGAAGAAGAATCTCATTCTTCATTTCAGTCAAAAATAACTATAACTTTGACAAACCCTTCCTTTGGCTTGCTAGAAAACTTATAGGAGACCCCAGTTTAGAGTTTGTTGCCATGCTTGAATTTTCTTAGGAGTATTCTGAAGATTACATGACAAAATAAGGTACTAGACACTGAGATCCCTTCTTCAGCTAAACTGCCAAACGTCTAAACTTTACTGCAGAGTGCAATTCCAATAGGCTGGCCACATTGTTCAAATGCCAAACATATGTTTGCCTAAAAGACTATTTTAGGGAGAACTCACATAAGGCAGAGACTCACATGGTGGTCAGAAGAAGAAAGTCAAGGATACTCTCAAGGTCTTTCTGAAGAACTTTGGAATCAATTTCATGACATGGGAGATGCTGGCACAGGACCATCTAGAATGGCATGTCCATATCAAAGAAGGCTCTGTGCTCTATGAGCAAAGCAGAAAGGCAGTAGCTCAAAAGAAATGTGAGATGTGCGAATTTAGAGACTTCCCTACTCTCAATGTTCACATGGACTCTTTGTGCCTAATCTGTGGAAGAGCATTCCAAGTTAGTATCGGTCTGATCAGCCATGGTCAGACACTCTGTGCCTTCACTCCAACATAGTAATGTCATTTTGTTCCTTTTCAAGAATGGAGGACAACAACCAACCATATTGTTTTCCTGGTTCTGCTTTCTTCACTCTGTATTAGCTCCTATGTCTTCCTTCTAGAGGCTACTAGGTAGCACAGAGGAGAGAGTGCTGGGACTAGAGTTCAAAACCAACCTCAGACATTTACTAGCTGTGTGAACCTGGGCAAGTCACTTTACCTCTGCTTTCCTCAGTTGCCTCAACTATCAAATGGGGATAATTAATAGCGCCTACCTCCCAGGGCTGTTGTGAGGATCACATGTGGATAATATTTGTAAAACACTTAGCACAGTATTTGCCACCTAGTAGGTACTTAATGAATGTTTGTTTCCTTCCTCTCTCTTCCCACATTTCTCAAAATTGCTAAATTATTCATAATTTCTTATAGCATAATAATGTTCTCTTATTAGCCAAGAACAATTTGTTTAGCCATGCCTCAATCAAGAGGCATATGCTTTTCTTTTTTCTTTTTTTTTTTAAGAGGCATATGCTTTTGCTTCCAGTTCTTTGCTGGTACTAAAAGTTCATGTCACTACTTTTAGTAGCGTCAAAAAACTGGTAACAAAATAAATGTACATTATTTAGGGAATAACTGTCATATGTGAATGTTAAGAACTACTATTTTGCTGTAAGAAACAACAAATAAGAGTGACTCAGAGACACACCAGAAGACATATACAAATCATTATAAGAGGGAAGTATGCAGAACTGGGAGAACATACCAAATGACCACACCATTGGAAATGAAAATACTGCTAAACAACAGCTAAATTCAGATTAATTGCAATATCCCACCTTGGTCCTAGAAAACGGATTTCAAAACACTTCCCTCCTCTAGGTGGAGAAGTAAAGGACTGCAAGAATGGACCTTTGTATGTTCTGTCAGACACAGCCATTTTTATTTAATAGTTTTTCTTAGTTTTATGAAAGAGAGATCAATAGTAAAAGGGAGTGATAGCTATATGGGAAAATGAATGATTTTTTAAAAAGAGGTGAATACAACTCTGGAGGGGGGGATAAAATGGTTACCTACTATTTTAATCAACTTTTGTCTTTATAAAATAAGGATAACATTTATCACATGTAGATATAATGACAGTAGCTACCATTAATATAGCACTTACTCTGTGCCAAGTACTGTGTCTAAGCACTTTACAGTTATATCCTACATCATAAAGTTAACTAAATCATTATTAATTTAAACCAATAAAATTCTTTGAAATATTTGGGGAAACTATTATGTATGCATTAACACGTATTCACAGCATGAAAAATGTTATAATATTATTGGTCATTGGGAAATTCCTTCTTTTTTATGATGGAAATAATCAGATGCCTCTACTAAATTGTATCATTCCAGGTCTGCTGCTCTAACATCCAATATTTCTTTAAAATCATTTTTTCTTCCCTATTTTGTTCATTACCAGTTTTAACACTCACCATATAATCTCTCTTACATCCATTAACTCAATGTGTCCATTAGTTTTTCCATTGCTTCTCATTTCCCAAGAGTAAAAATTAAAAGTGGATTTCTATGATATGTCTACCAAAGATAAAACAGAGGTTCTTGGACAGAGAGAGAAAGAGAGAGATAGAGAGAGAGAAACAGAGAGACAGAGACAGAGAAACAGAGAGACAGAGACAGAGAGACAGAGACAGACAGACAGAGAGAGAGAGGGAGAGAAGAGAGAAGAAAAGAGAGAAAGAGAGAAAGAGAGAGAAAGAGAAAATCATTTTACCTTCTAATACAGAATCAATTCTATTATGATAATCTCTTATGTTTAGTACCCTGAACCTGCCAATAAATACAATATCTAAACTAAGTTCATATCACCAGGACTGAATAAACTACATCTAAGAATGCTGAAGGAACTATCACATGTGATTTATAAGTCACTACTGCAATTTCTGAAAATTTTTGGTAAAAGTGAGAGGTGATACAAGATGAGCTAGGCCAGTGGTGGGGAACCTGCAGCCTAGAGACCACATGTGGCTCTCAGATGTGACAGGCCTAGAAGGTCTTGAGGCTGCAGGTTCCCCATCCATGAAGTCAAATGATATCCTGATTTTTTTTTTAAAGGGAAACTATTTTGAACTTGAATTCAATTTCTGGGAAAACTATCGTATTTTTAAAAAGATAGTTTGTTAACATTTAGAATGGGTAGTGATGATCACTGAAACACACTAATTACAGGTCATGAAAGAATAACCCCATTTACATTTTTACAGTTACTTGGGGGCGGCTAGGTGGCACAGTGAATTGAGCACTGGCCCTGGAGTCAGGAGGACCTGAGTTCAAATCTGGCCTCAAGCACTTGACACACTTACTAGCTGTGTGACTTTGGGCAAATCACTTAACCCAAACTGCCCTCCAAAAAATAAAATAAAATAAAAAATAAAAAATACAGTTACTTGATTAGGACTGAAGACAACAAAATGAACAGTAGCAAAATTTCAAGTTTCTCATGCTATTCTTAAGAATAAGATAGAAAAATAAAAGTTAGATGTTAGGTGGGTATACTCAAAACTAGTTGAATGATGGAATATGAAGAATAGTTATTAAAAGGTTAATGTCAACCTCAAGTACAATCTTTAGTAGAGTGTCCCAGAAATCTGTTCCTGACCCTTTATTATTTTCAACATTTGAGCAATAATAAGGATATGCCTATGAAATTATGTGACTGCACAAAAGTGAGATAGCTCACCTGTTGGATAACAGTCAGGATCCAAGCAGATATTAGATTAGAATGATGGATCAAATCTCACTAACCAGCGTGTCAAAAGACAGCTGCTCCTCCACAGAGAACAGATGATACAACATACAAAAGTGTCAATGAATCAAAGAACAGGTGTCTGGACTAATCAGCCAACGATCAGATGGATAGATGATGCCTTGATAGTGATAAACCAAGACCCATGGCATGCAAATAATTGAATGCATGTAAGTTCTAGCATACGTAATTCATGTCCCAGATAGATAAGATTTTTTTTCTGCTTGGCCCTAGAGATCAGAACTGGGAACCTCTGGTAGAAGCTGCAAAGAAGTGGATTTAGGTTTTAGACTAAGGTTTCCTCAGGCTGATGGTCTTCAAGTGAAGGCTAATTGGTAGCTCATTGGTGAAGGAAGCACAGAAACTTTTGTTACTTGTAAAAAGTAGATCAAAGGTCACCAGCTCTGCTTGGATCTTTTTAGTCTCTGGCCCTTAGTGGATTGATTTGCATGACAACAAAGATAATTATGGGAGCTAGGGAGAAGGCCGAAGTAATTTCCCCACTCCAGCTACACCAAAGTCCTTGGTAGACTAAGTGGATTCCAAAAATACTTTAAAGGGAACCTACTCTACCAACCAAGATGTGTGTGTGTGTGTGTGTGTGTGTGTGTGTGTGTGTGTGTGTGTGTATACACATACATATATAAATTCACAGCGGCAAAAAAGAAGAGGAATTCAAAAGATAGATTTCATCTAAGCCTGAGGACTCATGCTAGCTTTTGCTTACCTGACTAGGGAAATGTGGCTGCAGCAGTCCTAGGCTACACCCAAAAGAGCTTAGCCTTTTCTTGTAAGAGAGAGGCCACACATCTGCTGTAATTCCATAGTGGGCAGCAGAGGACTCAAAGGCTGAAAACCAATAGAATGTAGCACAGGTAATAGTACAGGTCCCCAGGTTAGAAGAGAAAGTTGCTTACTTTAGAACACCTAAAGACGTTGGGGCCTAATGACATCGTGAAAAGATATCAGTAATTTTGCAGTGTTGGAAGTAGAGGTTGTCTCATTCGCACCTGTGCCCTGGTCACATTTGGTCTCTATGTTTTTGTTCCACTATATACATGATCTCTGGTCACACATACTCCCTACATGCATGCTTTTTCATGTATGGCTAAATGTGCTACCTAAAGGTTCTCCTTCATGCATGTTCTATGGTCATGCATGCTCACTAATTGTGTATCTTTCCCCACTGGTGTTGCATGCTCCTGTGCATATTGGGATTCTATCTTATCACTCATTTTATCATAACATTGGATTAAGCTTTTTTTTAAGCTAGTGTGAGCTCTGGTCGGTCTAGTTAAAGAAACACATGAGTAGGAGCTCATAATATGTTTGATTGGGTGTTTTGATTGATCCACAAAGTGCCTCAAAACTTGGATAGGTTTTTAAGAGGTCCATGTGTTAAAAGGGCACCCAAGGTTGATCAGGGACTCAGTTCTGTACCCAGGCTAGTCACATGCCCAGATGGGCAAAGATTGCAGATTCAGCCCCTAGAGTTCTAAGTTAGAGCAGTAACTTCAGGTTGCCCAGAGCAGATCTTGGACTCAATCCCCAACCTCAAGTCTGGGCCAACAGCATCATCTCATCATCTCTCCACAGAGTGCATTGTATACTCTCTTGAGCCCAAAACAGTGAGAGTTAAGCAGCACTTTCAGAGTGAGTCAGAAACTCAGCCCTGGATCTTGAACATGGCTAGGCCATCAGCATGGTTGCCCTGAACCTGCTAAGCTAACTGACAGTGTCTGGGGTGAACTACCATCTACTGAAGTATCACCAAGGTGCAAGTATGAAGCTGTGGCACCTAGACCTAAGCTGGAACCTGAAGTCTAGAAATCCCAGGAAGGCAGAAATCATACCATGCCTTTGATTTGATACCTAGCTTGCAGCTTTCTGATTCAAGCCATTCTTGAAAACCTCAAAAATCAATATTTTAAAAGTATCATGGCAGGAACCTGACAAGAAAGGACAGGATGATATAAGGCCACAACAGGCCCGCCAGAAATGTGCAGAGCTTTCCCCAATCTAGGAATAAAGACTGGAAGAATGAGTAAAATAAAATAAAGACCTATTATTATTCCAGGGATGCCCAAGACACAATCTCAGAAGATAATAATTCTAAAATAGCTACAAGCACACAATGTGACCACAAGATCAATAAGAATTCCTAGAAGAAATGATGCATGGGCTTTAAGGGTTTTGTTTTTCCTTGGTTTTTTTAGAGTTGAAATGACATTTTTAATGAAATGTGAGCAATAGAAGAATGAATTAGAAGAGAAATGAGACTTTGTAGGAAAATCTTGAAAAGAGATTTAACAACAGAACAAGAAATATAAACCGACTTAAATAATAACAGACTTCCTGAAAATTAGAATAGACCAAACAGAAGTCAATGACTCCATGAAACAAGAAATATAACATCAAAATATCAAAAAAGGAAGAAAACAAAAAATAACTGATCTAGAGAACAAATCAAAGAGAGAATTTAAGAATCACTGAACTACCTGAAATCCATGACCAAAAAAAAGAGCCTACATATCATATTTCAAGAAATCATAAAAGAAAACTGCCCAGACATTAGAACAAGAGGGCAAGGTGAAAATAAAAAGAATCTACTAGTCATCTCTAGAAAGAAACTTCAAAATTAAAATTCCCAAGAACATCATAGCCAAAATCCATATTTTGCAGGTCAAAGAAAAAGAATGCCAAAGAATTCAGAAAGTAAGAGTTCAAGTACTAAGGAACTTCAAGATCACATAAGATTTAGAAACTATTCCTATTAAAGAACAGATAGTGTAGAATACCACACTCTGAAAGACAAAAGATATAAGCTTACAACCAAGAATAATTTACCCAACAAAAGTGAGTGTAATCCTAGGGGAAATATAGGGTTTCTAAGAATTCCAGATCAAAAGACCAGAATTGAGAAGAAATTTTGAAATATAAACATGGGAATAAAGAGAAATATAAAATAGTTTATATGCAACTGAACAACTGGAAAAGATTTTATAAGGATGAAGTGTAATGGGAAGAGGGGGAGATGATACAAGCACTCTCTAAGAATTATAATGTCATGAAGGATCATAGGAGTCAAACAAGATGGAAGACCTGAGTGATTTATGTTGTTTTGATTATCTTAAAAGATAAAAGGAAAGGTAGGGGGTAGGATACATTGGAGAGAAATGAGGAGGAATAGGGTGAGGGGAACTTATTACCTTTTTCCCTAGTTCAAAAACTTTCAAAGTTCTACAGAAGAAAGTAGCCTTGTGTTCAAGGTCATATGCAATTAGACATAAACCTTTCTAGTTTTATACTACTCTTTTTTCTCTAGCCAAACTGGATCACTTGTCTTTCTCAAACATCAATCAGTCAACATTTATTAAGCACCTATTGCATGCCAGGTGCCAAGGATACCTTATACCAGGTACCTTATCCCTTGCCTCTTCTCCCATTTATACCTATTAAAATCCTACCCATCCTTCAAGGACCAAATAATACCTCAATGAAACCTCTCCTGATTTCCTCTGTCAGAAATTATCTCTCCCTTCCTTGAATTTTCATAATTTTTTGTTTCGTGTACTCTTACTTCTTATGCTCTATTTTATTCGAGTATATGTCTTATTTCCCTTACAACATTATAAATGTTTTGTGAGAAGAGAACGTGGCTTACACATCTTTGTATTCCCAATGCTTTACCATGCAGTAGATACTCAATAAATGTTTCCTTAATGAATGAATAGGCAAATATTTATTAATTTACCAACCAGCTTTTAAGTTCCTTCTGTATGTCAGCTGCCATGCTAGTTTCTGGGAATACATGAAACCAACCTTGGCCTTATGGAATTTACATTTTATCAGGAGAAACAACAAAGTACAGTAGATACTAAATATATTCAAAATAAATACGTCACCCTTTTTTTAATGGTTGGAGGAGAGAAGGCTCAAGTAATGGAGGGCATCAAGGCTCTGAAGGTGAACTGTGAAGCAAAGTAGGAATTCTACCAGGTAAAAGTAAAGAGGAAGAACATTTTTTCAAAAATTAAATTTATTTATTTTTAGTTTTCAACATTCACTTTTATAAGATTTTGAGTTCTAAATTTTTTCCTTCTCCCTCTCTTCCTCTCTCCCCAAGACAAGACACAATCTGATATAGGCTATACATATGCAATCATATTAAACTTATTTCCACCTCAGTCGTGTTTGTTAAAGAAGACTCAAAACAAAAGGGGAAAACCATGAGAAAGAAAGAAAAAGACAGAGAAAACAGTATGATTCACTCTCCATTCAGACTCCATAGTTCTTTCCCTGGATCTGAACATCATTTCCCATCATGAGTCTTTTGGAACTGTCTTAGATCCTTGCATTGCTGAGAAGAGCTAAGTCTATTACTATTGGCCATTGCACAATGTTGCTACTATGTACAATGTTCTCCTGGTTCTGCTCACTTCACTCAGCATCAGTTTATGTAAGTCTAGGTTTTTCTGAATCATTTCTTATGGAACAATAGCATTCCATTATATTCATATACCACAACTTGTTCAGCCATTCCCCAATTGATGGGCATGCCCTCAGTTTCCAATTCTTGGCCACCATAAAAAGAGCTGCTAGAAATATTTTTGTACATGTGAACCCTTTTCCCTTTTTTATGATCTCTTTGGGATACACACCTGTAGTGGTATTGCTGAATGAAGGAATATGCTCAGTTTTATAGCCCTTTGGCATACTTCCAAATTGCTCTCCAGAATGGTTGGATCAGTTCACAATTCCACCAATAATGAATTAGTGTTCCAATTTTCCCATATATTCTCCAACATTTTCCTGTTTTGCTATGTTAGCCAATCTGATATGCATGATGTGGTGCCTCAGAGTTGTTTTAATTTTCATTGAGGAAGAGCATTTAAGGTACAGAAGACAGCCTATGCAAAGGAAAGAGATAAGTCATGGTGTGTCATATGTGAGGAGAAATACCAACAAGGCCAATTTGACTAGAAGATGAAGATGGATAAATCTTTTGCATCTCAAGAAACCAATGTTGCATTGCGCACATAACGAGCAGTTCCTTCTTTGTCTGTCTTTCTCTGGGTATCTCTCCCTGCATCTCTGACTTTATCCACCTGGCTTGTACTTACTCACTTCCTCTACCCTAGGCCTTCATTTTCCTTTATCCAATTGTCCCCACGGTTTCTTTCCCTCAACTGGGACATATTATAGGACTAAAGCTGTTATTGTCCTTTTATTTATTGAATAGACTTTGATGTTCCCTGTTTTACATTTTCAAGTGTATAAATGGAATATTTCATATGTTCTTCTCTCTAAAAATTCAGTACCTTTTAACATATGTGCTCATCAATAATTTTTTTTTACTGTGAGTCAGTGGCCATCAATAGAAAAGTACTTCCCAACCTAGTCTATAACCACTGTTGAACAATAAAATTTACTATAGTGCTATAGGTAAGTGTTTTGATTGTATGTATGAGCATACATGTGATGGAATGTGTGCTACTTTTTCTAAAATTAAACAGCTCTAAAATCATAAAGCTTATCATTTTTTATGACACAATAGTATTCCATCACAATCATGTACCATAACAATGTATTGATGGGCATCCCCCAAATTTTCAGTTCTTTGCTACAACAGAGAGAGCTACATAAGTAATTTGTAATTTGTAATACATGCAATCTTTTTTTATTATACTATGTTATGGAAATGCTTATTTTATTCCATAAATTAAAAAATAAAATCAATTAATTAAACAGTTTACATTTCCATAGTGTTAAAAAGTTGACAAAGCATTTTCCTCACAACAAAACTATGAGGTAGGGAAAAAATACTACTACCCCCATTTTACAGATTGTAAGGTGACCTGGGAAGTAAACTACCCATTTGAAAAGTTCCTTATGAGATTATATCCTAAACCTGATTGAGATTATAAGGCATGAGCCATTGCTTGGAGGCAACTGAAGGTACTTCTTCAATGTTAGCATACCCATTGGTTCCACACTGACTGCAATGACTAGAGCTGTCTCCTCACAATTGGATAACTGATCATTAGTCAATCCTCCCTGTGATCTATAAAAGTGTGAGACTCAACCTTTTCTTCTTTTTTTCTGGGCTTTCAAAAATTCCTCAAGTTTTAAAAATCCATTTTCCCTTTCTACACTCCAGAAGGAAAAGGGAGTAGACAAAGTCCAGAAGGATAAAAGATGATTCCCTCACTGCAAGTCTGACATTCTTTCTATGGCACACAGTCTGTGTGGATATAAAGAAATAGAGAAGGTTGAAGAAAGGGAAGGAGGAAGGAGAAAAATCAGAAAACAGTACATATTAACTGCAAACTTGTCAAGTCATCAAGAAAAGAGTTTGGAGGGGTGGCTAGGTGGCACAGTGAATAGAGCACCAGCCCTGGAAATAGGAGGACCTGAGTTCAAATCTGTCCTCAGACACTTAACACTTGTTAGTTGTGTGACCTTGGGCAAATCACTTAACTCCAATGCCTTGCCTTGCCTTCCCCCCTACAAAAAAGTGAAAGAAAGAAAGAAAGAAAGAAAGAAAGAAAGAAAGAAAGAAAGAAAGGAAGGAAGGAAGGAAGGAAGGAAGAAAAGAATCTGTAATGTCATATAGTATAGACTAATTGTATCATTAAAGGTTTGCTGGCTTAGTCATAAGATGTACTTCAAAACTTTAACAGATCAATGGAAATGATGGGCAGAAGAAAATCAGAATTAGAGAAGGATATGCCGAAGTAAAAAGTGTCCTCAGGGTACAGGGAGAACATTACAATACTTTCATGGATTTCTGATCTCCTATTTTTGATGTGTTTATTTCCTTTGTGGGAACAGATTGAAACCAATCCATACAGAGGTGTGCCAGTAAATATTTAACAACGAGCTTTCCTACTCCCATTTAAGATTTATCTACATTATTAACATTTTCCACATCACTTTCTTTAGTCTAGACAAGTAACAAAACATTAAATCTAGCCCTAATTTGTAGTGTTTGCTATTCTTGAGGTGTATAAATGCTCACACTGAAAACTGAACAATGAATTGGTTTGAGTCAGCTGCAGCATACCCCTGCATCCCTACCATTTCGTCCTGTGAGATTCTTGTCCATTTTCTCCCATAAATTTTCAAGATAGGAATTACGCAACACACTGGAGGCATTCCTTTAAGTTTTCTAACATTTAGTGGCACCAAAGCGGCTCTCAGGGGAATATTTGTTGCCCCTTCTCTTTGCTTCATGGAAGAAACAAAGTTGTGGAGCATATAGAAAGAAAATTAAAACAAACTGAGCCCACCATATTGCCTATTTAAAAAAACAAACAAATATAGACAATAGAGTTTATTTGGTAAAAGGAGAACTGTTGTCTCTCTTTGTCAGAGATCAATATTACCTGCTTCATGGAGTGGGTGAGCTATATTTGTTTTTTTTTTATTTTTTCTTTTGAACAAATGTGTATTCTTATTTGGTTCTATTAGTGAATGTCAAGATAACTCTTCAGTAAAAATAAATCAAGGAGCATGACTGTGTATGTATGGAGGAAATGAATTGTATAAAGGAATGATAGGAATGGAATTTTTTTCTGTGGGAGCCCAGATTGTATTACCATAAAATAATTTGTGTGCTCTTAATGATTTACATAGGACTGTGATCTGGAGGTCCTGGAATGGAAATCCTTTGTATTTCTTCTTCATTTCCTTCACTACAAATATTTCCTGCCTGCTAGCTCCTTTTTTTTTTATAATTAGTAAGAACTGCTGCATGTCTTTCTGAAGTGTGTGTGTGTGTGTGTGTGAAGTTATGTTATCTTTGTTATTGCTGAGATGTTCAATCTTCCTACTTGGGCTATAAATAGCTCTATGTCCCTAGTGAAAAGACACTATGGGGCCCTAACGTGTTCTATTATAGACTACATAGTAGTGTTTTCATCCCCACCCCCAAATCACAATACATACCCCTCCTTCTGCTTATTCAGAGGGATAAATAATGGAATTAACAAATCTCTGTTAAGAGGAATTAAATTTTAGGTAGTGGGGTTGAAAATAGATAAACTTAAAACAAGAAATTCAAACAGAATAATGAGTTAAGATCATTGTTGTGTAGAATATAGAATAGTTCAGAAAGTCAGAATCTATACCCCAAAGGGAGCAAATTTGGCAATCAATTAAGTTGATCAATATTAATAAACAACTTAATATAGGTTTCTTTATCACTATTAATTAATACCAAATTACAAAGTATCCAGGGCAATTCTTGTATGGTAGACATGAATAGTTTTATATGTAGTCTTAATATCACAGGCTCATTATCTTCATAATTATTCTCTTACAAGGTTAAAATATACCCAACACCAAAACATTTGGAGACATAGTAACTGTGTCTATACATTTATGACAGTGTCTCTATTCATGTCTCACCAAATTGCTCTATTCACAAGGAGGGACTGATATTTATGGAACCTTGACATTTAACTTAGGGATTAAAGTGATCCCAAGATTTCCTCTTACAACTTTCCATTCATGTGGTAACAGCAGGAGCTCACCAATGGGCACAGCCTCCAGGAACTGGTTCTGCATTAGAAATAGGACTGTTCCATGAGAGGCAGGGAGGGATTACATTGCCATGCTATCCTGGCTAGCCAGGGAACATTATACTCAGGACAGTGAGACAACTATACTTTATTTGGGAATGATTCCTAAGTGGGAAGCCAAAAGAATATTTTTCCTATGTTAAAAAAATTTAGTTGCTTTAAAAGTAATTTTGAGTTTAGCTTTTATAGTCTCATATTTAAGATTAATTACACATGTTATACCTATTAAGTACATGCGATACATAGAGATCTGCCATAAAATATATAACATGTAATATATACCATATAATATCAATATTTAAATTCACTGGTCTTTCATTGTATTTCATCTCATATTTTATGTTTAATTGTTTTTAATCACTGGGGATATGTATACATGATACATAACATATAATCTATACTATACATGCATATAATATACATCTGGTGATACACACACATATTGAACATATATTCGAATATATACATTGGGACAGTACTATTCTCCATGAAGAACTAGTTCCTGGGAGGTTACACACACTTTAAGTTTTATAATGAGTCCACACAACGGGTATATAAAGAGTTTAGATAAGGAAATCAAGGTAGGAAAATATTAAATAGACCTACCTAACACTCTAGCATGATGTACTTTCAAAAAAAAAGAGCACTGGACTAGGAGTCAGTACACCTGGGTTCTAATCCTGATTTTATCAATGACTCCCAAGCATTTCACTTTACTTAAGATTCCCTTGGCTTTAGTTCCTACTTTCTTTCTCAGGATAAATTAGGCATGTGGGGAGAGTTGTGTTGATTCTTTCAGGCTAGCTGCATGTTTTATGAGGTATTTAATATGTTGTTCCAGTGACCATGAAAGTGGCTCACACAGGTCTTGTGAGGTGCTCAGAGCTCAAAGACACCAACGTCATCCACTGCATCCTGGGCCATCTTTAATTATCTTGATTTTTGTCTTGTCATTGGATTTCAATGACTCTGGAAGACAGAGTGAGGCTGATGACTTTGTGCAACTCTGCCTCACTTAAATCCAATTCAAGGGCTAGTCAAGACATCGCCCTATGATGTCTTTGGTCCTCTTTGAAAAAGAAGGTGAGCCATAACAACGACATATTGAGATTAAATTCCTCTTCCTCTTTTTTCTTCTCCTCCTCCTTCTCCTCTTCCTTCTCCCTTCACAACCTGATCCAACATATCTTTGAAGGCTCCTATAGCACCAACACAAAATTCACAGCACCGATGGTGACTATGAATACACAGACATAGTTCTGAATCACAAAATATAAGAGACTCTCCATATAGAAGACAGAAGCAAAACAATTATTCAGACACCAGAAAGTCAAATCCCAACACCAGAAAACCAAATTTATTGTAGCAGCAAAGAAATCCATACACAGTAACATCACAGAGAGTAACACCATTCCAAAGCCTTCTCACAAACACTCACAAGTCTAGCTATCTCCTTGTTTGCGTCCTCTCTCCTCCCTCCATTCTAACTGCTCTGACGAACTTCCTGCTCCACCCTTCAGCAAACTCCTCCCACCACAAGCTCCATGTGATTACATTCGACCTATCAGGGGGCAGAGAAGATCTTCAAATTCCCATTGTCATTACAGCTCTCCCTCCCCTGCTCTGTATATCAGGTAAAGGAGTTCCCTTGAAGTTCCCTGTCTCCTATCTCCTTGCCTTTGCACAAGCTGTTCCCTAGCCCTAGAATGCTTTCTCTGCTCTCCTCTGCTTCTTGGAATCTATAACTCTATTCAGGGTTCAGATCACTTCCTACATGTGACCTTTCTTGACCTTCCAAATGTCAATGTTCTCCCAAACCCCCCAAAATACTACATATGTATTTTGCATTTAATCGTCTATGTCCCTGTTTTTTCCACCCAATAGAATAAAAACTCCTTGACAGCAGTGTCTATTTTCATTTTTGGCTTTGTATCCCTAGTGTATAGTTAGGACAGTACTTGGCACATAGTAGGTGCTTCATAAATGTTTATTGAATTAAGCATTTAAGATTTGTACTGATTTGCTCAGTGGTTGTCTGGTGGCCTGAAAAAGACCACTTCCCTAAAGGCTGCTTCCTAAAGAGCAGTTTGCTTCAGTACCAAGAGAATTTGGCTCAATGATAGACAATAGTGAAGGTTCCATTGATCATAGGATCATAGAGAGAATCCAAGGTGTATTTCTGACTCCCTACCCCTAAGACTCGGCAAGCACAATTACCAACCAGGCAACTTCTGCAGATTCCTATGGCTGGTTTGAGGAAATCATTTCAGAGGACAAGTTGAAAGCATCATAAAAGTCAACCAGGTTTCTGTTTGCATAAGTTGTCACATGAAGAGCAATTGAGTTTCTTCCATACTAGTGTACCAACTTGGGATCAGCTGTTGGCACCTCCTGGGCTTAGAACATCCCAGGACTATATCTGGCAGCTACTGGAATGTCCAGAAACATAAGCAAAAGCAGCCAGTCACTGTTTCTTTGTTGCTATTATGACCAAATATATTCCAAGCCTGAAAATACAGTTTATTCTGTTGCTCTGAGAGCTATACCAAACAATTCCTGGGCTATTTTTCCTCTGGCTGACTCACTCAGAATTCTTTGTAGTTTC
Source organism: Pseudochirops corinnae (assembly GCA_028646515.1). Taxonomy (NCBI): domain Eukaryota; kingdom Metazoa; phylum Chordata; class Mammalia; order Diprotodontia; family Pseudocheiridae; genus Pseudochirops; species Pseudochirops corinnae. Next base: position 188,474,781 of record CM053587.1, read on the forward strand.
TTTTTTTGATTTGTTTGTAGCTCTGTGGTGGTCTTTCCTCAGCTTTTAGCTTCTCTTAATATTCCTTTCTTTTCCCTCTTCTTAACACCTAAAAGACAGGGTTCCTTCCTTAAGAAAGGAGCAATACCAGTGACAAGGCCAGCTTTTCAGATCGGCCCATTTGGCAATACAATTCATTTCAAGGTACATATTTGTTAAAAGTCCCTTCTTCTGTACAGGGCACTGTATAATAGCATGGACCACATAAAGCATTTCTTTCTATTCCCACTGACTCTGAGGATGACTATGAGAGGTTCGCATTCCTTAAAATTTGCTTGTTCTTTTCTTAGACCTGATAGTTCCAACAACTGTGTATTTTCATAGCTCCAGAAATCAATGGAAAAAGCAAATAAGGTTTCTAAACAGAACGTCAGTGAGCTTAACTTGAGTAGCAAACACATCTGGAGGTATCAGGGAATAAAACCAAACAGAACAAGGCATTAGTGTGCCTACCTAGGGGGACCAAAACATATTTCTATTAAGGGACAGTCCTCCTTGTATCCTCTGGCCCCCTAGCTCAACTGATATTTCTGTAGCACTTTGAGAATTACAAAGGCACTTCTCACAACAATCCTGAGCTGGTTAGTTTGAGTATTAGTCTCCCCATTTTATAGATGAGGAGACAGAAGCTCTGAAAAACAAAGTGATTTCTCCATGGTCACAAAGCTGGTGTCAGAGATGAGACTCAAATCCGGGTCTTCTGACTCTAGCACTCCTCGACTGGTCTGACTTGACTTCTGTGCTAAAGTCACAGCCATGCTCTGCTCTACCTTCTGACTTCCTTGGCTTCCTTTAATAAAATCCTGCCTTCTATGGGAAGCCTTCTTCCACCTCTCTGAATTCTAGCGGCTTCCCTCTGTTATTTCCTATTTATCCTGTGTATAGCTTGCTTTGTATGTATTTGTTCGCATGTCGTCTCCCCCATCAGATCTTTGAGATCTCTGATGGCAGGGATTGTCTTTTGCCTCCTTTTTTGTATCCCCAGGGCTTAGAATAGGACCTGGCACATAGTAGGCACTTAAAAAATGTTTATTGATTGATTGATGAGAGGCAGTACCAATTAATATTCTGAATTTGGGATCCCCATCTTAGAGCAATCACCTTGTCTTGGTCTGATAAGGATGTTATCCAAAAACGGAAAAAGGTTGCTCTTCCAGTTCCTTCACGATGAAGAGCACTAACAGAAGATGAGTGAATGAATGATTATATTTAATGAATGTCTTTAAGACGCAGGAATCATATAACCAACAAAACAGAGGACTAGAAATATTCTTCAGTCTCCAATAAATTTCAGAAACTTCCTCAAAAAGGAGTTATGCACCAGAATATTTTTAATGAAAGACAGGAATTTGAAGCATTCCTGCAAAAAAAATCCAGATGAGATTTTTCTACTTGAAAATGTTTCAAATAACAAGGAAAATAAACACAAGTGAAAACCACGAGAAACAAAAGAATTATTCCATTTCTAGAGACTATTTTTCTTTTTTAAATTATTTATTTATTTTAAATATTCTTTTCTTTTTTAAATTTCAAGCACTAACTTCTCTCTACCACTCACTGAGAAGGCAAACCAAATGAGGGAATAATAAAATTAAGAAGAGTGAAATTAGTAGAACCAAGAGAAAGCTGTATATGGTAGTGATTGTATTGTTTTAAGAGCAACTTTGAGTGAATAAGTCATTTTGACTATTATAAATACCTGTTGTTGTGTGCCCTTCATTCTTGAAGAAGACTGTCACGTCAGGAAAGTGATGCTATGACTTGCAAGTGAGCTGGGTTTAAGTGAGAGAGCGCTATGCAAAGTCACCAGCCTCACTTTCTCCTGTAGAGCCATCTGGGTTCAGGGGTAAGAGATAGATCAGGACTCCTGGAGATGGCCCCACATGCAGTTGGAGATCATGGCCTTTTTTTTTTTTTTGTCTTTTTTTTTTGGAGGGGCAATTTGGGGTTAAGTGACTTGCCCAAGGTCACACAGCTAGTATTAAGTGTCTGAGGCCAGATTTAAACTCGAGTCCTCCTGACTCCAGGACTGGTGGTCTATTCACTGTGCCACTTAGCTACCCAAAGAATAAATGGAGATTTTCTTTCTTTCTTTTTTTTTTTTTTTGGAGGGGGGAAGGCAGGGCATTTGGGGTTAAGTGACTTCCCAAGGTCACAATGGCTAGTAAGTGTTAAGTGTCTGAAGTCAAATTTGAATTCGGGTCCTCCTGACTCCAGGGCCGGTGCTCTATTCACTGCACCACCTAGCTGCCCAGCCCATGGCCTTTTTAAGATAAGGTCTTTCCCAGGTCTCAGTTTGACTGAGGCAACAGTCATTCAGTAATTAAGGCTAGATAAGAAATGAGGAAAAGAATGGTCTCTTTTACCTAGTCAAAAAAAAATTGTCAACCTGGGAGGGTAAGACCCTTTAACCACAATTTACATGAAAATTTATTACATAGTTAAAAGGAATAGCAAGTTGTAGCTAAGAGATTTGCAGTTTTGTGTGCATTCATCTTTTAAAAATTATTCTATTTTATGGAAATCTCTGTTTTCTTCCATAAATTAAAAATAAAAAATTTTAAATTATACATATGAAATCATGTAAAACATTTATGTATTAGTCATATCACAGAAAAAAAACAAAAAGAGGAAAGAAGGAAAGTGAGAAAAGAATAGTTTGCATTTGGAATTCTCTGACAGTGCACAGCATTCTTCATCATGAGTCCTTTGTAATTGTCTTGAATTCTATTGATCAGAGTGGTCAAGTCTTTCACAGTTAATCACCATTACAAAATTGCTTTTACTGTGTTCAATGTTCTTCTGGTTCTTCTCACTTCACTTGACATCAGTTCATACAAGTCATGCCATGTTGTGTTTTTTTTTTAAACCAACTTCCCATCATTTCTTGTAGCACAATAATATCACAATTATATGACACAATTTGTTCAGTCATTCCCAATTGATAAGTATCCCTTCAGTTTCTAATTCTTTGCAGCCCCCCAAAAAAAAGTTTCTATAAATATTTTTGTACATGTAAGTCATTTTATTTTTTTCTTTGATCTCTTTGGGATACAGATCTAGTAGTGTTATTATTGGGTCAAAGGGTTTATAGCCCTTTGGAAATAGTTACAAATTGTTCTGCAGAATGTGAACTAGTTCACAACTCCACCAGTGGTTCATTGGTGTGCCTTTTCTCCTTCTTCCACCCCAGCATTTGTCATTTCTGATAGGTGTGAGGTGGTACTTCAGAGCTGTTTTATTTACATTTTTCTAATCAATATAAGTATAGCATTTTTTCATATAACTATAGATAACTTTGATTTCTTCTAAAAACTGTTCATATCTTTTGGCCATTTATCAATTGGGGAATGGCTCTTATTTTTATAAATTTGTTTTGGCTCTCTCTATATTTGAAAAATGAAGATTTGATCAGAGAAACTGGCTCTAATAATTTTTTGATATTACTTCATTGTCTATTTTATCAAATGTAGTTTCCCTGATAATCGTTTAATTAAGTCTATTTTTTTTTCTTTGTCTGAGATCATAATTGCTACCTTACTTTTTTTTTACTTCAGATGAAGCATAATAGATTCTGCTTTAACCCTTTAGCTTGTGTGTGTTTGTGTGTGTTTGTGTGTGTGTGTGCCTTTTTCAAGTGTGTCTCTTGTAAATGACATATTGTTGGATTCTGGTTTATAATCCATTCTGCTCTCCATTTCTGTGTTATGGGTGAGTTCATCCCATTCAAATTTATAGTTATGATAACTGTGTATTTCCCTCCATCCTCTTTTCTTTTGTTTGTTCTTTTCTCTCTTTCTCTTTTGCTTCTGACCACTGCCTCTCTTAATTCTCCCTCCATCCTATCAGACCTCCCCAATATCACTAATTCCCTTCCCTTTCTATTTCCCTATTGGATAAGGTAGATTTCTATACCCAATTGTGTGTGTGTGTGTGTGTGTGTGTGTGTGTATGTGGGCTCTTCCTCCTCTGAACTGGTTCTGATGCAAGCATTGCCCATACCCTCATTTTCCCCTTCACTATATAATTTCTTCTTTGTGTGCTTTCTTCATGTAAGAAAAACTTTACCATTTTGTTTCTCCATTGCTCCTTCTCCTAGTGCATCCCCTCTTTCTCAACCCTTCATTTTCTTCATATCATCCCAAAATAATCAACTCACAGCCATGCCTTCTGTCTATGTAGACTTTTTCTAACTGCTCTAAAAATGATAAAGTTCTTAGGAGTTACATACATTATCTTCCCATATAGGAACGTAAACAGTTTAACTTTATTGCATCCCTTATGGTTATCTTTCATGTTTACTTTTTTATGTTTCTCTTGAGTCTTGTGCTTGAATGTCAAATATTCTGTTCAGCTCTGGTCTTTTCATTAGGAAAACTTCATTAAATATCCATTTCTTCCCCTCAAAGAGTATACTCAGTTTTGCTGGGTAGGTTAATCTCAGCATCTTTGTAATCCTAGTATCTTTGCCTTCCAGAATATCACACACTAAGCCATCCACTCCTTTAATATGGAAGTAAAAAATCTGTGGCTCCATGATATTTGAATTGTTTCTTGCTGCTCATAGTATTTTTACCTTGACCTGGAAGCTCTGGTATTTGACTCTAATGTTCCTGGGAATTTTCATTTGGGGATCTCTTTCAGGAGGTGATTGATGGATTCTTTCAATTTCTATTTTACCCCCTGAATCTAAGATACTGGGAAATTTTTTTAAAGATAATTTCTTGAAATATAATGTCCTGGTTCTTTTTTTGGTCATGACTTTCAGGTAGCCCAAAAATTCTTGAATTATCTTTACTCAATCTACTTTTCAGGTCAGTTGTTTTTCCAAAGAGATAGTTCACGTTTTCTTCTATTTTTCTCATTTTTAAAAATTGTTTCTTGATGTCTCACGGAAACATTAATTTTCACTTCCCCATTTTATATTCCTTATAAGGAATTATTTTCTTCAGTGAACTTTGGTACTTCTTTTTTCCATTTGGCTATTCTGCTTTTTGAGGAATTCCTCTTTTTTTTGGTGAATTTTTGTGCCTCTTTTACCATTAGGCCAGTTCTGTTTTTCTGGATGTCACTTTTTTTCAGCATCTTTACTTCCTCTTTTTTTAGTAAGGCATGACAGAGAAAAAGAAGAGGACGAGATCTACAAATTAGTGACACAGAAATTGTTTAGAAAAAAGATATCAGTAAAAAAAACCAAAAAGGAAAAGGATTTATATGTACAAAAATATTTATATCAGCTCTTTTCTGGGATAAAAAATTAGAAGTTGCGGGGACGCCCATCAATGGGGGAATGGCTGAACAAATTGTGGTGGAATACCATTGTACTATAAGAAATGGTGAGCAGGATGCTCTCAGAAAAACTTGGAAAGATTTGCATGGACTGATGCAAAGTGAAATGTACTGTGTACAAAGTAACAGCAAGATTGTAAGATGATCAACTGTGAATGACTTAGCTATTCTCAGCAATACAGTGATCCAACACAACTCTGAAGGACAACATAAATAATAAATAAAATAAATAAAAAATGCTATCTGTCCCCAGAAAAAGAACTGTTGGTGTCTGAATACAGATTGAAGAATACTGGGGGATTTTTTACCTTTCCTTATTTTTTCTTGGGTTTTTTTTTTCTCATCTATGTTTTCTTTTACAACATGGACATTATGAATATATTTTGCATGACGACACATGTATAACCTATATGGAATTGCTTATCTTCTCAATGGGATTAGAGAGTATGGAGGGATGAAGGGAGAGAATTTAGAACTCAAAGTTTTTTAAATGAATGTTAAAAACTGTTTTCACATGGAACTGGGAAAAAATAAAATACTAACTAAAAACTAAAAAGAAAGAAAGAAAAGAAAAGGGATCTTAGAATTTATCATTTACAGGCCTGAATTTCATGAAAAATACAAAGAAATCAAAGAAAGTATAAATAAATATAAAGGTCATGAGTCAAAGAGCAAACATTTAGAATAGAAAGGGAAGAGAATTAATAAAGAGGAGGTAAAGAAAATCTTTTATCTTGTAGTAAAAAACACAGAAAATGAAAACCGGCAAAGATGTTGAAAGGAACAAGAGAAGGGGATTTTGATTAACTGAAAGAAAAAAAGAAGGGGAAGAAAAAGGAGAGACTTAAATAACTAAGCAAAAGGAAAAAAGGAAAAGGAATCAATAAGTTAAAGTTCCAAAACTAGGAAAAGGGATGACAAATGGGAGGAAGAATTTGAGGGTGAGGGGAAGAGCACCTGTGGGAATCAGGTTGCCTTACTAGATTAAGCAAAAAATAACTACAGGAACAAAATGTTGTCTTAAAAGGAGAACCAATTCAGAAAAAAGCAATATACAGATATAAATGGAGGAAAACAGAAATCTAACTCTCATGACTTTAATGTGAATGATTAAATGATCCTACTACTACTGATTGGATAAGAAGATAAAACCCTGTAATTTGTTGCTTACAAGATACATTCCTTAAAAAGCAAGGACATACACAGAATAAAAATGAAAGTCTGGAGCAAAATTTAATACGCATCTGGTAGAAAAGGAAAAGTTTCAATCATGCTATCAGATAAAACAAAAATAAAAATTCATGATATAGAGACAAACAAGGACATTATATTATCCTGAAAAGAACCAAAGACAACAAACCAATTTCAACATTAAACTTATATGTTGCAAGTGAATTAGCATCTAAATCCATAAAGGAAAAATTAACTGAGCTACAAAAAGACAAAGACAGGAAAACAATAATAATAGGCAACTTTCATCTCTCTCTCTCTCTCTCTCTCTCTCTCTCTCTCTCTCTCTCTCTCTCTCTCTTTCCCTCTGTGTGTGTGTGTGTTTTGGACAAATTTTAGAGAAATGTAAACACAAGGGAAAATGTATAATTGAATAAACTGGAGAAACTAAAACTGAAAGACTTATGGGATCATTTAAAATTAGATTGCTAAAGAATATATATGTGTATATACACACATACATTCTTCATGTATATTATATATGTGTGTGTACGTGTGCTTATATATACATATGTATTTCTTAGCATTACATAATTTTTTGCATAAATTAACCATGTATTAAGGGCACAGAAATATTGCAAATACATGTAAAAAAAGGAAGACAGAGTAAGCACATCCCTTACTGGTCGAATGCAATAAAAATATTAATAAATTCAAAGAGAACAAACAAATGACATAGAACTAAATGGAGACTTAATAATAAAACCCTAAGCAACAAGTGAGTCTAAGAATTAATCATAGAAACAATTAATTATTATGTGAAATATAACAACGATGAAATAGCAAACCAAAATTTCTAGGATGCCGCCAAAGTATACCCCAGAGGAAAAGTTATGTCCCTAAAAAACATACATTAGCAAAACAAAAGTGGAGAGGATTAATAAACTGAATGTGCAGTTTTTGAAAGTTGAAACCCAACAATAAGCAAACCTAGATTAAGCAAAAAGAGTAGATACTGAAAATTAGAGGAAGAATAAATTGGAAACAAAAAGCTATAGAAAGTATACAGAAAACTAAAAGCTAGTTGTTTGAAAAGACTATCAAAATTACCAAATCTTTAACCAGCTGGCCTAAAAAAGAAGAGGCAAAAATAAATAAATAAATAAAGTCAACAAAATAACAAATCAACAAGATGAAATGACAAAAAAGAAAAGAAATAAGAATTACCAGAATTTACTACTCATAGTTATATACTAACTAAACTGATAACACAAAAGAAATGGAAGATTACCTTCCAAAATATGAAATAACCAAACTAAACGAAGAACAAATAGAGATCTTAATAGTCCAATATCAGAATTCAACTGAATTCAATAACCATTTATTAAGCACCTACTATGTGCCAAGCACTATGTTACCTACTAGGGATAAAAACAAGAGGCAAAAGACAGACCCTGCCCTCAAAGAGGTCACAGTCTAATGGAGGAGATACCATGCAAATAAATATATAGAAAGTAAGGTAAACACAGGTTAAATAGAAAATAATTAACAGAGGGAAAGCATTGGAATTAAGAAAAGTTGAGGAAGGCTTCCTCCAGGAGGTAGAATTTTAGTTGAAATGTGAAAGAAGCTGATGGAGGTTTGTAGTTAGAAAGTAAAGGGGAGGGCATTCCAGGCACAGAAGACAGCCAGAGAGAATTCCTAGAGCAGAGAGACAAAGTGTTTTAGAACAGGTAGGAGGCCAGTGTCACTGGATTGAACAGTACATATCAAACGGAAAAAGTAGAACGGGATTAGGTTATAAAGGGCTTTGAATGCCAAACAGAGCATTTTGTATTTACTCTTGGTGGTAATAGAAGGCGCTGGAGGTTTCTGAAAAGCAGTTGGGGAAAACATAGCATGATCAGACTTGCATTTTAGAAAAATCATTTTAGTGGCTGAATGCAGAATGATATGAGTATGTAGAGACTTGAGACAGGCAGACCCAGTAGCTGGATATAAAGGAAACATAACTAAGTATAAAAGAACTACCAAAGGAAAAAGCTCCTGGTCCTGATGAATTTACAGGCTAATTCTATCAAGTTTCTAAAAAGTAATTAATACTAATGCTATACCAATTATTCTCCAAAAAACTGAGAAACAAAATACTCAACTCCTTTTATGAGATATATTCCTATTACCTAATCCAAGGAAGGATAAAGCAAAGAAGGAAAATTACAGACAAGTATTATTAATGAATATTAATTCAAAAATTTAAATAAAATCTTGTCAAAAAATGTAAGCAATTGATTTTTCAAATCATCCATTTTTACTGAGTTGGATTTATACCAGGGATTTAAGGATGGTTCAACATTAGGGAGGAAAAAATCAACATAATTAATCACATTAAAAATAAAAAACAAAATTACATGATCATCTTAAAAGATGCAGGAAAACTATATGACAAAATAAAATGCTCATGCATTCTTTTAAAAACCCTATAAATTATAAATAGTAGATAAATTCTTTTTAATATTATAAAAATTATAAACCATAAGTATCACATGCAATAGTGATACATTAGAATCTTTCCCAATAAATATAGGAGTAAAGCAAGGATGTCCCTTCTCCCTGACGTTATTTTACATAGTTCTAAAAATGCTGAAAATAGTAGTCAGACAAGAGAAAGAAATTAAAAATATAAGAATAGTAAAAAGAAAAGAGGAAATTATCACTACTTGCTGATGACAGTATGGTTTACTTAGAAAATTCTAAAGAATAAGCAAACAAACATACTAAATCATACAATTAATAGCTTTAAGGGTACAAAATAAGTCCACAAAAATCCGGAGTATTTCTGTATAATAATTTAAAAAACCCAAGAGGCAATAATAGAAAATGAAATCCCATAAAAAATAACTACAAAATGCATAAAAATATTTGGGAAGGGTAGACCTACCAAAACACTTAGAATGCTTACATAAATTCGGTTACAAAGTACTCGTTAAAGAATAAAGGATAGACTTGCAGCTTTCGTGTGGCTCCGCGCCCCGGCGCTTCCCGGTCGCCGTCTCGCACTTGGGATCCCTTCTCCTCCCTCGTCTGCGCTCGCCCCCTACTAGTCCTAGTCTGGCAATTTTAGATACGAGTAAAGAAATCGGCTATTTGGAACAATTTGGAACTTCTTTATTTAAGGATTCTGCCTTGAGAAAACAGTCCTTGTATCTCAAATTTGACCCACTCCTCAAAGAGAGCCCCGATAAACCGACTCCTGTAACTACTGAAATAACAAACAGCCTTATGGACATAACTCAGGAAAACCAACATGATGCAAAACTTGATGAATTTGACATCCTAGGAACATTTAATAGTGCTGTAATAAGACCTCCCCCTCCTGATGGACTGGAATGTTTGGGAGCCTGTGATAGCCACAGATTTGCCTGTTTCAGTAGATCCCATTGTAGATGTGTTGAAGTATAGCCAGAAAGACATGGATGTGGCTGTAGAAAAAAATGAAAGAAGTTAAAGAAAAAGACATGAAAATTCAAGAATGTTAAACCTAGCAAATGAAGAAATTGCCCAGGTTTGCAGCAAAGGCAAAGCTGAGACTCTAGCTTTACAAAGCAGATTTACAAAAGGAACAAATGAGAGTCCAATCACTAGAGAGAAGGCTGGAACAAAAAACTAAAGAAAACGATGAATTAATGAAACTTATTTGACTTATTTCATGACTTATTTCAAAGATGGGGAAAGGAATTTTGAATTGTTCCATCTTTTTTTCACTCTAACTATAATCTATAGTCAATGTCACTTTCTTAACCTCAATTTTTTCACGTTACAGACATACTCATACTCGGGTGTATTTTTGGCACGTATTAAATTGAACTATTTTTATAAAAATGTGCTTGAATAAAGATTAATAATCCTTCAAAAAAAACAATAAAGGATAGGGGCAACTAGGTGGCACAGTGAATAGAGCACTGGTCCTAGAGTCAGGAGGATCTGAGTTCAAATCTAGCCTCAGACACTTAACACCTACTAGCTGTGTGACCCTGGGCAAATCACTTAATCCCAATTGCCCTGCCTTCCCCCCTCCAAAAAGAAAAAAAAAGAAAGAAAGAATAGCTAGAGAAATATTCAGTACTCATGGTTAGGCCATGCCAATGTAACAAAAATGATAGTATCACCAAAGTTAATTTAGAATATTAACACTATGCCACATAAACTATTAAAGGAATATTTTACAGAATTCAATAAAATAATAAAATCCATTTGGAAGGACAAAATATCTAGACTATCAAAGGAAATAATGAAAAATATAGGCATAAGGAGGGAATGTCACGTTTGGACCTCAAACTATATTATAAAGCTTGGGTAAAAGCTTTAGCACTGGGTAAAAAAACAGAAAAGTAGATCAGTGAAACATATCAGATGAGAAAGAATCAGACATAATGGAGGTCAATAATCCAGTGTTTGATAAACTGGAAAACATAAATTACTTAAGTACTTCCTATTTAACAGGAAGTGCTCCAAAAAACTGGAGAATGGTTTAGCAGAGATTAGGCATACACCAACATCTTATAGTATATTGCATAATAAATTCAAAAAGAATATGTGACTTGAATATTAAAGATTGTATCATTAAAAAAATAGAAGACCCTATATGTTTCACAACCATGGATAGGAGATGTACTACTAACCCAGCAAGAGGCGATACAAAAAATAAAGGCAATTATAAAAAATAAAATAGATAATTTAGATTATATGAAATTATAGAGCTTCTGTACCAAAGAAATTAATGCAGCTAACCTAAGAAGAAAAATCATTGAATGGGTTAAAAAAAAAATCACTGTAGCAAATTTCTTGTTAACCATAATAATAATTAGCAGAACTATAAAAGCCACTTCTCAATATCTAAGAGGTCAAAGGATAGGAAAAAACAATTTTCAGAAGAAGACTTGCAACATAGTATAAGAATATAATGGAAAGTTATTGAGCTATAAGAAATTCTGAAGAGGGGCAGCTAGGTGAGGAAGTGAATAGAGCACTGGCTCTGGAGTCAGGAGGATCTGAGTTCAAATGTGAACTCAGATACTTAACACTTACTAGCCATGTGACCTTGGGTAAGTCACTTAACCTCAATTGCCCTGCCTTCCCCCCTCCAAAAAGCAAGAAGAAAAAAGAAAGAAAGAAAAAAGAAATTCTGAAGAGCATAGATGCAAAGAAACCTGAGAAGACTATGAAGAGTGAAGTGAGCAAAACTAGAAAATTTAAGTGTGTATATGAATGTATATACATACACATACAATTTATATAAGAACGACAACAGTGTACAGACAAGCAACTTTGAAAGATGTAAGAACTCTGATCAACATAATGACTAGCCACAATGCCAAAGGACTGATGATGAAGCATGAGAAACACCACCCACTTCCTCACAGAGAGAGTCTGGTTTACAGCTGGAGATGAGAAGCACATTTTTGGACCCTGCCAATGTATGAATTTATTTTGCTTAAATATGCTAATTATAAGAAAACGTTTTTAAAAATTTTTTGATGAGGGAAAATTGAGGGAAAGAGGAGGGTTAGTAATAGTAATAGCAATAAAAGCAAAGAAGGAAAAGAGTATGAGCGAAGCATTTGAAAATGTACGGAAGAAAACAGAAATCAGTTCAGTGGGAGACCCAGACAAGCAGGGCGACTTTGAAACTAATGTGGTAAATTTATTTTATACTTTAAAAAAATCATATAAATAAAGATTCAGTTACATAAAAATTCTTTTTCCTTGCATATGAAAATATTTATGTTTGTTGGTGTTTGTGAAGTCCAGAAAAACACCACCAAAAAAAAATCACAGAAATTTTAAAAGAAAAAAAATAAAATAAAATCTGTCCCAGATAATGCGTCATGAGACCACACTTACTGGCTGGGATAGTTATATCAGTATGGAAAACTAGTCCGCATTTAGAGAGGCATAGTTTTCAGGAAAGGGAAGTTGATAGCCCTATTGCAGCCTGCCCTGATTATTTCAGGAGGGAGGAAATTTTTTTCAGGTTTGGACAGGGCCAGATGTCTCCTGGAGTGTCTTGTGACTCTCAATGTTCACCATTCTTTGAGTCTGTAAAGAGAATGCCCTTTTTTGAGCATCTTTGTATTTTTCTGCAGCTCAGATTATTTCCAACTCCTGGTGGGTTATATATGAGAAACCAGGCTTCACGTAAGCCTTGGTTTCCATAGCAGACATAAGAGGGTCTAAGCCTGAACACAGCCAGTCAAGGGAAAACAAACAAAACAGAGAATAGCTCCTTGGGTAGAAGGGAAGGAAATATACGTAGCTTCTGAGTAATCATACAATTTGTCATTGTCTGATTGGTATATCCCAGCCATGTTATTTTTTGGATTTCCAGCAATGCTCTTGAGTTATACAGTTGGGATACGGATGTTCCTATCCATTAACTGGGCACAGTGAGTATTCTCTGAAGAGAAATACGGGTTTTTATAATCTTACTTGTGTGGTACAGTGAAGGTGAAGAAGTCATATGCCATGTATTCCTTTTTTTGCCTATCTACTTGAAAGAAGGGACCTACCATCTCAAGTCCTTATGGGACTGAGCTGGAGACCTCTGGCACCATCTAGAGGTTATAGACCGGGATAGAGTGAAAGCTGAAATGTCTCTGGACATTACTAAAATAAGATACTCAATTTGAGCCTTGTTGGTTGGCTGTTGATTCATCGTGAAAGTTAAGTTAATTTGTAATTCCAAATGTTGTGCTAGAGAATAATCTTGATTGAATTTTTATTTTTCTTCTGAAGCTTATGGAAGACAGATTTCTGGTGTCATAATGAGAGAAGATGAAAAATTAGATTAAAAATGCCTAAGGAGATCATAGCGTGAGTTAATAGATTAGAATTCATTTGGAAATTTTGGATTCCATACTATATTTTTCATTTATTGAGTTGGTTTGTCATCTTGTTAAATTTAATAAAAATGAGAGAATGTTATGTCTGTCTATCAATTAACAAGCATTTATTAAGTTATCTACCATGAGCCAAGAGCTATGCTAAATGCTCAGGATGCAAAAAAAGTCAAACAGCAGTCCCTGCTCTCAAGGATCTCACAGTTTAATGGGGAAGACAAATATGCAAAGAGCCATATACAAACAGATTATATACAGAGTAAAATGGAGATAATCTCCAAGGTAAGCTACGGAGAACTGGGAAAGATTTCATCTGGCAAGGGGACTTTAGCTGAGACTTGAAAAAAGTCAGAGAAGCTAAGAGGCAGAAATGATGAGGGAGAGAGCTCCAGACATGCAGGATAGTCAGGGAAAATGCCTGGAGTAAGGTTATGGGAATGTCATGTACAACGCAAAGCAAAGATCCCAGTGTCACAGGATAGAAAAGTGCATGATGGAGAAAGGGAAAGGGAAGTGAAGGAAGACTGGAAAGGTAGGAAGTGGCCAGGTTACAATGGGTTTTAAAAGCCAAAGACAGTGTTTTATATTTGATGGTATGGTAGATAAAGAGTTAAAGAAAAATCGTAAACTGTAACAGCCAGGACAAAAAATTGGTGATGGGAAGGAGGCAGCAACTGGTCCAAGCCTAAGGATAGCCTATTTTGTTTTAGAAACAACCTTGCTAATGCAAGGACCTCAAACAATTCCGAAGGACTCTTGATAGAAAATGCTATCCACATCCAGAAAAAGAACTATGGAGTTTTAATGCAGAGTGAAGCGGACTACTTTCTTTTTTTTGTTTTTTTTTTTTCTTTCTCATGGCTCCTCCCATTTGATCTAATGCTTCTATTCAACATGACTAATGTGAAAATATGTTTAATAGGAATGTATATGTAGTGCCTGTATCAGATTGCATGCTGTCTTTGGGAGGGGGGAGGGAAAGGAGGAGGAGAAAATTTAGAACTTATGGAAGTGAATGTTGAAAACTAAAAATAAATAAACTTAAAAAAATAAAATTGTAACCTCTCTAAACACAGGAAGGAAGGAAGAAAGAAAGGAAGGAAGGAAAGAAGGAAGGAAGGAAGGAAAGAAGGAAGGAAAGAAGGAAGGAAGGAAGGAACAACCTTGCTAGTTCCAATCCTTTAGCCTTATTATTTCTGTAAGAATTTTATCTCAAGAAAAACAGATGCTGACAAGAAGGGTCCTTGAGAGCGTTTCAGACCAGAACTGTTGGATTTTAGCAGAAGGGTAGCATTCCCCAGAAGGCAACAGGAATGCCAAACTGTCAAGGAGCAACAGAAGTGATGTGCTCAGATCAGACATTTGCATTAAGAAAATTACTCTAGCTGTGATATGAACGATGAATTGGAGAGAAAACAGAGGTAGAGAGAACAATTAGCAACTACCAAATAGAGTAGACAGGCCTGTACTAGGGTGATGATAGGAGGAATGGAAAGAAGAGTAAGTTTGAAAGAGATTGCAGGCTAGAGAACAGAGCTTGGCAACTGACTGTATAAGGGGGATGAGAGCAAGGTTTCAAACCTAGATGACTGATAAAAAAAAAATAGGTTCAACAGAAATGGAGAAATAAGAAAAGGGGTGGTTTGGGGGAGAAAGGCAATGTGTTCCATTTTAGGCATAGGATCATAGATTTAGAACTGGAAGGAAACTTGGAGATTATTGAATCCAACCTCTTCATTTTATAGATAAGGAAAGTGAGACTCAGTCAAATGGGTATTATGAAGTGAAGGAGAGACTGGAGCCCTTGTTTTATAATCCCAAACCTAGTATTTTTACCACCATGCCATATGGCCCTCTCAGGATCTCTCATGCTGAGTTTGATGTGCTAGTAGATTATCCAAATGGAGATGATCAGAATATAGTCAAAATGCAGATCTAGAACTCAGAGGAGAGGCCAGGGCTTTGCCCTGAAAATATTGTAAGGGAGACAGGACTTTGCCAAAACAGAAGGAATGTTAACAGAGGCTCAGTTTGTGTTCTTTCTCACTAATTTTTAGAGCCTTCTTAGAGCTTCTAAGAGCTTCAAGTCAATGTGTGTAGCTTAGTTCTAGTTAGGGAATAGAGGTTGTAGGTTAATATTATTAAATACTATTGGAAGACAGCTCTAATGAGCCCCATAAGGCTCCTGTTCTTTAGATTAGACATTACTAATTCCTTCAGATAGATGCATATATGCATCTTTTACAGTCCTGGTTACCTTTTCACTCTGCAATCTATAATCCTAAACACAGCTATTGTGATTTTCCTATAGCATAGTTCTGATTATCCCCTCTCCCCTTACTCAGTAAGCTCCAATGGCACCCTATTGTCTCTAAGATCAAGTATAATCTCCACTATTTGTATTTAAAACTACTCATAACTTGGTTCCAACCCACCCCTTCCATCCTCACACGCACTTACTCTCCTTCACATGCTCTCTGTTCTAGGCAAATTCGTTTTTTTGTTGCTCTCTACACATGACACTCCTGTTTCTAGGCCTTTGTATTTACTGTCACCTATGCCTAGAATGCACATTCTCTTCACTTCCACCCCTTAGAATTCCTAGTTTCCTATAAAGCTCAATGAGGGATCACCTTTGTACTAAAACCTTTCCAGAACAGTGCCCACTTCCTTCCACCAGGTGCTAGTACCTTCCCCACTAAATCATTTTGTTTTGCACTTATTTGTACATGTGTATATAGGTATATTCTGTCTATATGATTTCATTTGTCTTTCTATATACATCATCAAATACAGTGTCTGGCACACAATAAGCTTCGGGACTTTGTTTTAAAATTCCCTGTTGCCCCAATGGAGTCATTGGATACCATTAGGTCCATTCTGATTTTCGGGGAATTTGTTCTTTAGGCAAGGTTTTATACCTCCTCTGCCAAGCTGTTTATTCTCTTTCCATTTTTTTCTTCCATAGTTCTCATTTCTTTTCCAATTTTTTCCTCAACTGCTCTCAATTCAGTTATAAAAACATTTTTTAAAACTGTTGCTTTATCTCTTCCAGGAATTCTGGTTGAATTTGTACCCAAGTTGTACTATTCTCTGAAGTATTGCTTGTAGATATTTTGGAGCAATTTTCTTCTGAATTAGTGTCTTGAGGATCCTTGCAACCATAATAACTCTTCATATTGGGGTTCTTTTTCTTTGGCCATTCTTCCAGTCTACTTACTAACTTTGGACTTAATGTTAAGGCTGAGCTCTGCTACATTTCTGGAGGAAAGATCTGGGCTGCTTCTGTTGCTGCTTTCTTGGGGTATTGGGTGTTGTGTTATATTGGGATCTAAGGTTGAGGACCTGCAAATTTTCGGTGTTCCCCAGATGTTCTGATCCATGACAAAGTCTGATTGTGGATTTCCTGACTTTAGCTCTTCAAGTGCTTGACCTGGGTGTCAGCCAAAACAATTGAATGCAGCCTCTGTAGATCAACTAAGAAGTTCTTTTGGTTAAGTGACAGAACTTCAGGTTTCCCTTTAGTTTGGTATTTTGACCCTAGTCATTCCTCTGCAAGCTGAGCTAGATATTGGAACTGAGATTCTGCTCTCCTCTTGGGGTCCAAGTTAAAGTGCTGCTGCTATTTACTTCTGGACTTCCTCCTTTCTTTGTATACCAAATAGGATTTCTCTCCTAGATACCCTAACCCATAAACAGTACTCCTGTCAGGGTGGACACTCCTCTCTTGTCTCTCTCTCCATGCCAATCTGGGCTGTACAAAGGACTCACCATGATTTTTTTTTTTCTGTATTTCCTCATCAGGATTCAGTCTAGTATGCTTTCTAGGTCTGTTTGGAGGAGTTTTGTGGATGGGAATTTGGCTACATTGCTTCCTGGTACATTTGTTTCTCTTAATTTTTTTCCAATTTTTAAACATTTTTATTCAAAGTTTTGAGTTCCAAATTCTACCCTTCCTTCTGTCCCCATCCTCCCTCCTCCCTGAGACAGTAAGCAATTATAGGTAGGTTATACGTGTGCAATTATGTAAAACATTTCCCTATGAGTTATTTTGTGCAAGATAAGAATAAAAAAAAGAAAGAAAGTGAAAAATAGCATGCTTCAGTCTGTATTCAGTCAATATCAGTTCTTTCTCTGAAGGTGGATAGTATGCTTCATCATTAGTCTTTTGGGATTGTCTTGGATCATTTGGTATTGCTGAGAATAGCTAAATCATTCTCAACTCTTCATCGAACAATATTGCTGTTACTGTGTACAATGTTCTCCTGGTTCTGTTCACTTCATTATGCATCAATTCATGTAAGTCTTTCCAGGTTTTTCTGAAATCATGCTCTTTGTCATTTCTTATAGCACAATAATATTACATTACAATCGTATCACAGCTTGTTGAGCCATTCCCCAACTGATGAGCATCTCTTTAATTTCCAATTCTTAGCCACCACAAAAAGAGCTGCTAGACAACCCTTTTTTAGGATATCTTTGGAATATAGACCTAAGAGTGATATGGCTGGATCAAAGGGTATGCACAGTTTTATGGTCCTTTGGGAATAGTTCCAAATTGCTTTCCAGAATGGTTGGATCAGTTCACAACTCCAGCAACAATGCATTAATGTCCCCAGTTTTCCCACATCCCCTCCAACATCCAATATTTTTGTCATTTTAGTTAATCTGATTGATGTGAGGTGGCACCTCAGAGTTGTTCTAATTTGCATTTCTCTGATCAATAGTGATTTAGAGTATTTTTTCATATGACTATAGGTAGCTTTGATTTCTTTGTCTAAAAACTCTGTTCATATCTTTTGACCATTTCTTGATTGGGGAATGACTTGTATGTTTATAAATTTGACTCAGTTCTCTATATGTTTGAGAAATGAGACCTTTGTCAGAGATACTTGTTACAAAAATTTCCCCCAGTTTTCTGCTTTTCTTATAATTTTGGTTGCATTGGTTTCACTTATACAAAACCTTTTTAATATATAATAAAAATGATCTATTTTACATCCTGTAATGTATTCTATATCTTCTTTGGTTTTAAATTATTCCTTTATCCATAAATCTGACAAATAAACCATTCCATCTTCTCTTAATTTGCCTATGGTATCATTCTTTATGTGTAAATAATATACCCATTTTGACCTTATCTTGGTATATTGTGTGAGGTGTTGGTCTATACCTAGTTTCTGCCATACTGTTTTCCAGTTTTCCCAGTAGTTTTTGTCAAATAATGAGTTTTCCAAAAGTTTGGATTTGGGGGTTTACCATATACTAGATTACTATGGTCATTTACTATAATGTAATTTGTACACAATCTATTCCACTTATTCTCCACTCTATTTCTTAGCCAGCGCCATATTGTTTTGATAATTACCACTTTATAATAAAACAGTTTGAGATCTGGTATGACTAGACTGCCTTCTTTTGCATTTTTTTTCAATGATTCCCTTGATATACTTGAGCTTTTGTTTTTCCAGATGAATTTTCTTATTATTTTTTCTTGTTCTGTAAAGTAATTTTTAAATAGTTTGATTGGTATGTCACTGAATAAATAAATTAATTTAAGTAGAATTGTCATTTTTATTATATTGGTTTGACCTACCCATAAGCAATTAATATTTTTCCTGTTGTTTAGATCTGACTTTATTTTTGTAAAAAGAGTCTTTTAGTTGTGCTCATATAGTTGCTGGTTTTGTCTTGGCAGGAGACTCCCAAATATTTTATATTGTCTACTGTTATTTTAATAGAATTTACCTTTCTTTCTCTTGTTGCTGGACTTTATTGTTAATACATAGAAATGCTAATGATTTATGTGGGTTCATTTTGTATCCTGCAACTTTTCTAAAGTTGTTAATAATTTCAAGTAGATTTTTAGTTTGCTCTCTAGAATTCTCTAAGTTTAATACCTTATCATCTGCAAAGAGTGATAGTTTTGTTTCCTCATTACCTACATGAATTCTTTTAATTTCTTTTTCTTCTCTTATTGCTATAGTTAACATTTCTAGTACAATAATAAATAATAGAGGTGATAATGGGCATCATCCCTGATTGTATCGGGAAGGCTTCTATCTTATCTCCATTATAGATAATGCTTGCTGATGGTGTTAGACAAATATTTCTTATCATTTTAAGGCAAGCTCCATTTATTCCTATGTTCCTTAGTGTTTTTAAATAGGAATGGGTGTTGTATTTTGTTACAGACTTTTTCTTCATTTCTTGATATAATCGTATGATTTGTGCTGATTTTGTTATTGATATGGTTTTCCTAATATTAAATCAGTCCTGAATTCCTGATATAAATTCCACCTGGTCATACTGTATGATCCTTGTGATATATTGCTGTAATCGCTTTGCTAGTATTTTATTTAAATTTTTGCATCAATATTCATTAGGAAAATTCATCTATAATTTTCTTTCTCTGTTGTGGTTCTTCCTAGTTTGAGTATCAACACCATATTTGTGTTATAAAAGAAATTTGGTAGGACTCCTTCTTTGCCTATTTTTCCAAATGGTTTATATAGTATTGGAATTAGTTGTTCTTTAAATGTTTGGTAAAATTCATTTGTGAATCCATCTGATTCTGGGGATTTTTTCTTAGGAAGTTCATTGATGGCTAGTTCAATTTCTTTTTTTAAGATTGGGTTATTTAAGTATTTTATTTCTTCTGTTAATCTGGATAATTTACACTTTTGTAGTTATTCATCCACTTAATTTAGATCTCAAATTAATTGTTATATAATTGAGCAAAATAGTTCCTAACAACTGTCTTAATTTTCTCTTCACTGGTGGTGAATTCACCCCTTTCATTTTTGATACTAGTAATTTGGTTTTCTTCTTCTTTTTAATCAAATGAATAAATGATTCATCTATTTTATTGGGTTTTTTTCATAAAACCAGCTTCTAGTTTTGTTTTTTAGTTCAATAGTTTTCTTACTTTCAATATTATTAATATCTCCTTTGATTTTCAGGATTTCCAATTTGTTGTTTAATTGGATGATTTTTGATTTTCTAGTTGTTTTAGTTCCATGCCCAGTACGTAGATCTGCTTTTTTTCTATCTTATTGACTGAAACAATTAGAGATATGAATTTTCCCTTAAGAACCACTTTGGCTGCATCTCATAAGTTTTGGTATGTTGTCTCATTGTTGTTATTTTCTTTAATAGAATTATCTATTGTGTCTATGATTTTTCCTTTGACTGACCTGTGTTTTAGGATTAGATTATTTAATTTCCAATTAATTTAATCTTTCTTTTCATTGTCCATTATTGAAAGTAATTTTTATTGCATTATGATCTGAAAAGGATGAATTTCTATTTCTGCTTTTCTGAATTTGGTTATAAGGTTTTTATATCCTAATATGTGGTCAATTTTTGTGTAGGTGTCATGTACTGTTGAGAAAAAGGTATATACCTTTCTATTTCCATCCAATTTTCTCCAGAGATCCATCATATCTAACTTTTCAAGATTTTTATTCACCTTAAGCCTTAACTTGTTTCTTGTTTATTTTTTGGTTAGATTTATGTAGTTCTAAAAATGTAAAGCTGAGGTCCCTCACTAGCACAGTTTTATTATCTATTTCCTCCTACTATTCATTCAACTTCTTCAAAAATTTAGATGCTATACCATTTGGTACATATAAGTTTACTATTGATATGACTTCAATGTCTATGGTGCCATTCAGCAAGATATAATTTCTTCCTTTATCTCTTTTACTTAGATCTATTTTTGCTTTTGCTTTGCCTGATATCAGGATTACTACCCCTGCTTTCTTTGCTTCAGCTAAAGTATAGTAAATTCTGTTCCAGCCCCTTACCTTTACCCTGTGTGTATCTCTCTGCTTCAAATGTGTTTATTGTAAACAACATATTGTAGGCTTCTGCTTTTTAATCCATTCTGCTATCTACTTCTGTTTTATGGGTGAGTTTATCCCATTCACATTTAGAGTTATGATAACTAACTGCACATTTCCATCTATGATATTTTTCACTTGTTTATCCCCCTCTCTCTTACTCTCCACCCTTTCCCTCCTCATAAGTGTTTTACTTCTATCATTGCCTTCCCCAATATGCCATCCCTTTGATCAGTCTGCCCTCCTCCTTCTATTATACATAACCCTTTTAAATTCCTTATAGGATAAGAAAGATTTCTACATCCAACTGTGTACATTATTCCCTCTTTGAGCCAATTTTAATGAGAGAAGTTTAAGTTTTGCCCATCACCCTCCCTCCATCTTCCTTTCCATTATAATAGCACTTTCATGACTCTTTTATGTGAAATGATTTACCCCATTCAATCTCCCCCTTCTTCTTCTTCTAATGTAATTTTCTTTCTCACCCATTTATATTGTTTTTGGGGGTATCATCCCATCAAAGTCACCTTATGTTCACATCCTCTGTGTACATATATTCCTTCTAATTTCTCTTATAGTAATAAAATTGTTAAGAGTTACAAATATTATCTTACCATATAGAAATATAAGCAGTTCAAACTTATTGAATTTCTTATTTTTCTTTTTCTTGTTTCTTTTTAACCTTTTTATGTTTCTCTTGAGTCTTGTATATGGAGGTCAAATTTTTTATTCAGCTCTAGTCTTTTAATTAGAAATGCTGGTAAGTCCTCTATCTTGTTAAATATCTATTTTTCCCCTGGAAGATTATATTAAATTTTGCTGGGTAAATGTTTCTTTGTTGTAATCCTAACTCCTTTTCCTTCTGGTATATAATATTCTAAGCCCTTCAGTTCTTTAATCTTTTGGAAGCTACCAAATCCTATGTAATCTTGATTGTAGCTTCATGATATTTGAGTTGTTTCTTCTTGGTTGTTTGCAATACTTTCTCTTTAATCTTTCAGCTTGGGAATTTGACTATGATATTCCTGGGAGTTTTCATTTTGGGATCTCTTTCAGGCAGTGATTAGTGAATTATTTCAATTTCTATTTTGCCCTCTGGTTCTAATACATAAAGGTAGTTGTTGTTTTTTTTTTTAATGATTTCTTAAAAGATGTTGACCAGGCCTTTTTTTTTTAATCATGGCTTTCATGTAGTTCAATAATTCTTATATTATCTCTCCTGGATCTATTTTCTAGGTCAGTTGGTTTTCCAAGTTAAAATAAAAATCTCCAGAAGCAGATGGACTTGCAAGTGAAATCTATTGAACATTCAAAATACTACTTACTCTAATGCAATTTAAGTTCTTGGCAAAAATAGAGAAAAAAAAAAGAGGTATCCTACCAAATTCCTTTTAAGAAGCAAACATGGTCCTAAAGCCTAAAGTAGGAAGAGATAAAGTAGAAGGGGGGAAAATAATAGATCAATACTGCTAATACTAATGCTAAAATATTAGAAAATAGGCTTTAGCAAAATATTTGAAAGATTATTGTAATCAGTTTAGATTTTTACTAGATTTGCAGCTTATTCAACATTAGGAAAACTATAAATATAATGAACATAATAATAATCCCAAAATAAAATCACATGATTCTGTCAACAGATGCAGAAAAGGCTATTTTCCAAAATGCTATACTCATCTACATTTTAAAAACAGTGCTAGAAAGTATAAGAATAAATGAACCTTACCTTAATATGATAAACAATATCTATCCCATACCAATCAATCTACCAAAAAATTACTTTATAGAGCTAGAAAAAATAGTGACAAAATTCATTTGGAGAACAAAAGATCCAGAATATCAAGGCAATTAATGAAAAGAAATGCTAGGGAAGGTGGCCTACCCGTACCAGATTTTAATC
>CM053587.1:188498418-188514530 GCA_028646515.1 Pseudochirops corinnae
ATTCTCTGAAGTTCAGGGTGCTAACTTTTCCCCCTGAACTAGGTAAATAATATGTTTGATTAAAGTAAGATTGTTAACCCATTTTGAGTTGCTTTCCTTTAGAAAAGCAGATCTAAGAACCTGTGCTAGGAGCCGCCCTAGGTATGCTACGGTGCTTGCTGTTACAGCTAGCAGTCAACTAAATTCTGTTGTGAGAGGTGTTAGTTGCTAACTTAAAGTGATAGATCTTCCCAAACCTATTTGCATTTAGACATCAGCCTTTCCAGGAGGGTTTATCCCAGGTTAGGCCCTCATCCTGCATCCTAAGAAAGGATGCCGGAGCTAGAAACCTGAGAGAACACTTACCTTTTCTTTACAGTCAAAAAAAGACGGGGAATAAGAACAAAACAAAAAACCACTACAGATATTTGTAGGGAAAAAGTATTCCATTATAAACTCAAGGCAACTCATACACAAAAGGTTTACTGCCATATCTAATACTCATCTCACAAAAAGTTTAGGAAAAGTCTTTCAGGATCCAATGGAGGGAATCTCTACTAGTGACATTTCTGACCCTTTGACAGGCAGCAGGAGAGATATTTAGAGTAGAGTATCTTGTATAGTATCCCTGAAATTCAATTCAACACAAGCAACAAACATTTATTAAGCAATGACTGTGTACTTGAGAAGGTAAGATATGAAGAGATTATAATCAGCACCAATAGAGGGAGCATCCAGACCAAAGAGATCTCAGATTAGGAGGCAGTGTGGCATCTGGCTAACGTCCTGAATTTGGAGTCAGGAAAACCTAGAATCAAATATCAAGTAAGGTACATAATAACTGTATGACCCTGGACAAGTCACTTAACCTCTCTGAATCTCAGTCTCTTCGTCTGTAATATGATAATAGTATCTACCTCAGATGTTGTGAGAATCAAAAAAATAGAATATAGTTATGTGTAAGGTGCTTTTTGAATCTTAAATGTGCTTTTTCTGTATGAGCTATTGTTATCTAAGTCTTATTGTATTATCTAAATGAGTACTATGAGTAAGCTACCATATTAGGCACTAGGAATACAAAATGAAAAGAAAAAAAAAAGATATAATCCCATAGGTATTTAAAAAGACACAAACCCTGCCCTCAAGGAACTGAAAATCTAACAGGAGGATAAAATGTTTATATAAGTAGCTTGCGCAAGTTAGAATATGATAAGTGAATAGAACAGGTTCATAAAGATGGATGAGTTATTGAGGAAGGAATCATACCACTTATTAATAAGGATAGCACATCTCCTACCTCTGTTGAACATGGGGAACCAGGAAAGCTTCCCAAGAGAAGGTGTTCAACTGAATAGCTTTGCTGCCCTGACAAGACTACAATTTCAGCTGGGTGTTGTGACTCATGCCTATAATCCTTGCTCTTTTTTTTTTTTTCTTAATCCTTGGCTCTTGAAGAGGCTTAGGCTGGTAGATCACTTGAGCTTGGCACTTTGGAACTGCAGTGAGCTAAAAATCAATTGGGCGTCAACCTAAGTTCAGCACCAGTATGGTGCTGAGAGTATGTGTGGAGCAGGGCCGGGAAGGGGGATGGTTGGAACTGGTACTAGGCTACCTAAGGGAGAGTGAATTGGCCCAAGTGAGAAAGACCAAACCAAAGCTTCCATACCAAAGAGCAGGTGGATCTGGCTCATGAGTGGGCAACTTCACTTCTGGCCAGCCCAAAACAGAGAGACCCAGACTCAAAAGAAAGATTATGGCTCCAAGAAGATCACTGGGTTGCCATGTCCAAGAGAAAGGTTGCAATTTGGATACAACACTAGAAGTGACTCAAGGACAAGAGAATTGAAAAGAACTGATCAACTAGTCCATTTTTCTTTCTTTAAAATATTTTACTTTTTCTAATTACATGCAAAAATAATTTTTAACATTCTTTTAAAAAAATGTTTAGTTTCAAATTCTTTCTTTCCTTCCCCACTCCCCTAATTGAGAAGGCAAGCAATTTGCTATAGGTTATACATGTGCAGTCATGCAAAACATATTCAGGTTGGTTATGTTGTAGAAGAAAACATAGACTAAAAAAAAACCCAGAAAAAATAAAATTTAAAGAAGTATACTTCAACTTTCATTCAGACTCCATCAGTTCTTTCTCTGGGGATGGATGGCATTTTTCATTGTAAGTCCTTCAGAATTGTATTGGTTCTTTTATTGCTGAGAATAGCTGATTCATTCACCATTGATAATCTTACAATATTGCTGTTACTGTGTACAATATTCTACTAGTTTTGCTCACTTCACTTTGTAAGTCTTTCCAGGTTTTTCTGAAAGCATCATTTCTTGTAGCACAATCACACTCCATCACATTCATATACCACAACTTGTTCAGCCATTCTTCAATTGATGGATGTTCCCTCAATTGCCAATTCTTTGCCACCACTAAAAGTACCGCTGTAAATATTTTTGTACATATACACCCTTTCCTTTTTGTTTTTTATCTCTTAGGGATACAGACCTAGTAGAGGTATTGTTGGGTCAAAGGATATGCACAGTTTCATAGCCCTTTGGCACAGTAGTTCCAAATTGCTCTCCCCAGTGGTTGAATCAATTCACAACTCTACCAACAGTAGTTCACTTATTTTAGCCCAGAATTTGTTTGGTACCTTCTTCTGACTCTCCACTGGAATAACTGCCATTAAATATGACATCTTTTGCCAGATATGGGATGGATACTGGCAATTTATATTTAGCTATTGGCCACATAGAGCATGTTGCTCTTATACTGACAAACTTCATCGGATACCTGTTTGCCTCTAAGTATAATTCTACATTTTTATATTAAAAAATTATTTATATACCACCTATACCAGAGTGTCCCTCTCAAGTACATTAACACATGCATAAAAATAGACCAGATCTTTATTTAACCCTAGGGAACCATAAGGAAGAACTTTGCCTTATCAAGGTGATTCCAGACAAAATTACAAATTAGGTAAAGTTTTCTTTTGGCACCTCTAGTCTCTTCTGTAAAGTGCTCCTTTTTTGCCTTCCTCTAAACTTCATTCTCTGCTTATGTGGACTCAGAAAAGCACCAAATAAATTCATCCACACTAAGGTATAAATGACTAATAATATAACTTCTATCTTCCTGACATATTTGAATTTTAATGTAAAAGAATTAGAATAAATCTCTAATTGTGGAATTTGGGGTATCAACTAGCTTCAGAAAAAAAATGCCATCCTAATTAAATTACAAAAAAAATTGTTGAATTATAAAAAAACTTTAAAAAATAATAAAAAAAAACAAAATTCATTTGAAAGACAAAATGTGAAGACTATCAAAGGAAATAATAAGGAAAATGTAAAGGAAAGAGGTTTGGCAGTATCAGATCTTAAACTATATTATAAAGCAGTAATTATCAGAACTATCCACTTGAGAAAGAGAAAGGTAGATAAATGGAATAGAATAGACATACAATTTACAGCAGCGAATAAACATAATAACATTATATTTGACAAGTGTAAAGACTTTATTATTTTGTAAACACTGGGAAAACTGGAAAGCAGTATGGCAGAAACTGAGCATAGACCAATATCTTACATTATTTAACAAGATACGGTCATAATGGATATATGACTTAGATATAAAGAGAGAGATTACAAGAAAAGTAGAACATGGAACGTATTATTTATCAGACTTATAAATAGCTGAACAATTTACAAATAAACAAGACACAAAACAAAGTTAGGTGTAAAGTGGATAATTCTGATTATATTAAATTAAAAAGGGTTTGTGCAAATAAAACCAAGGTAGCCAAGATCAGAAAGAAAGCAAAAAATTTGGGGGGAAGGGAATTTTTAGACAACTTATCAGATAAAAGTGTCATATCAAAAATAGATAAAGAACTTTGTCAAATCTGTAAGAATATGAGCTATTCTTCAGTTGATAAATGGTCAAAGGATATGAATAGGCAGCTTTCCAGTGAAGAAATCAAAACAATTTATAGTCATATGAAAAAATGCTCTAACTCATTATTGAGTAGAGAAATGCAAATTAAAACAACCTTGAGAAACAGACTGGCTAAAATGATTGAAGGGGAAATCAACAAATGTGGGAAGGCATGTGGAAAAAATTGGGACATTAATTCTTTGTTGGTGTAATTGTGAACTGATCCAACAATTTAGGAGAGCAATCTAGAATTACACCCAAAGAGTTATTAAACTACCTACACCCTTTGACCCAGCAATACCACTACTAGGTCTATTTCCAAAGACGGTTGGGGAAAAAGGAAAAGAACCTATATGTTCTAAAATGCTTATAGCAGCTGTCTTTGTGGTGGCAAAGAACTAGAAATTGCAGGGATGTGCATCAATTGAGGAATGGCTGAATAGGTTGTGGTATATGATTGCAATGGAATGCTACAAGAAATGGTGAGCAAGTAGATTGCAGAAAAACCTGGAAAAACTCACATGAATGAAGTGAGCAGAACCAGGAGACTGTTGTACACAGTAACTGCAACACTGCACAATGACCAGTTGTGATAGACTTAGCTCTTCTCAGCAATTCAGTGATCTAAGCCAATTCCAGAAGATCCATGGTGGAAAATGCTGTCCACAGGCAGAGAAAGAACTACGGAGTCTGAGTGCAAATTGAAGCAGACTGTCGGCTCTTGTTTGTTTGTTTCTTTGTTGTGTTTCTTCCCTTTTGTGCTGATTCTTCTTTCACAGCACGACTAATGTGGAAATATATTTAATATGATTGTACATGAACAGTCTATATCATATTGCTTGCCTTTTTGGGGAAGAGGAAAGGGGAGGAAGAATGAAGAGAGAGGGAAAAAAAAATTGAAATTCAAAATCTTATAAAAGTGAATGTTGAAAATTTTCTTTACATGTAATTAAAAAAATAAAATAATAAGTTGGGGGGAAAGAAATTATGAACTCAATGATCTTAGAAAAACATGGAAAGACTTGCATGAAATAATGAAGAGTGAAAGGAGCAGAACCAAGGGAACACTGTGTACAGTAACAGCACTATTGTTTTAAGAATAACTTTGAGTGAATCAGTTAACTATTATAAATACCCACATTAATTTTAAAGGACATATGAAGACACCTATCTGCATCCAGAGAAAGGACTGATAAATAGAAGTATGTATAGATTAATTTTGCTCATATATACTTATTTGTATCTGATGGTAGCCATCTCAGGTGGGGGGGGGGCAGGGAGGTAGAAAAGGAAAAAAAGAAAATTACATGATAATTTTGTTGTTGATTTAAAAGGAAAAGAAGAGCAAGTTGTGCATAGTAGATTTGCAGTTTTGTGTGCAATCTTCTTTTTTATTGTACTATGTTATGGAAATGCTTGTTTTATTCCATAAATTAAAAATGAAAAAATTTTTTAAAAGAAAATAAAATAAATTTTGGGGGGGGTGGAGCCAAGAAGGCCAAGTAAAGGAGGCAGGGATTTGCCTGAGCTCTCCTCCAAACCCCTACAAATACCTTTTAAAATGACTAAACAAATTCTAGAGCAGCAGACCCACAAAAAGACAGAGTTAAACAAATTTCCAGCCCAAGACAAATGGAAAGTCAAGAAGAAAGTTCTGTTGCACCAGACTGAGAGAGGAGTGCAATCTAGTGCAAATTGCAGCAACACAGACCAGGCCCCAGCAAACCCAGAGCAGGTCTCAGGAGACTAGAGGTAATCCAGTCCCTACTTGAAGATCTACGTGAATGGGGAACTCACTGCCTCTAGTCTATTTTTGGATAGGATGTTTTTATTTGCATAGAACTGAAATCTGCCTCTCTGAAACATTCAGCCTATGCTAGCAGCAATGTCTACCAGTATCCCTGCCACACAAGTTTTTCCTTAGAAGGCTGAGAAGCCAAGCTTGAGGTTTGATCTGTTGATGTGACTAGAGCAGTTTGTCCTGTCTGCTTTGTTGCCTAGAACATAAAAAGTCCAGCCCACAAGGGGATGCTCCCCCTCAGACTTGAGGAATGTCCCATTGCCGAGAGAATAAACATAATCTTTCTGCACTTTCTTGTGGTTATAAGGGGAACTGCATTCATCTGAATCAGTGCTGTATCCTTTCTAAGCTAACTGTTAAATAAACTCCCTTCATTAGAATGAAATGAGACACTTGCAGATATCTGCATTTCATTCTAATCTCCAGCCTACATCACTGAATCATCCTGAGTCAAGTTTGACCTATCACATACTCATTACTTGTAGTTCTACTCTCTGCAAATAAAGAAAACAAGTCAGATTTCTCTTTCACCATATGACAGATGTTTGTAGACTTGAAAACAGTTACGATGCTAAGTTTAAGTTTCACTTTTCCAGGTAAAACATCCCCAATTACTTCAACTGATTCTCATAGCACAATCTCTAAGTTTTCTCATCATCTGGGCTGCCCTCTTCCAGACACATCAGTTTGTCAATGTCTTTCCTAAAATGAGGCACCCAGAACTAAATGCAATCCCCAGAAGGGTGATTTGACCGGGACGGTGGGCTATGTTTCTTGAGACTTATCAGTTCTTTCATTCAGAGCACTCACAATATGCATCTAGTCAGTCACCAAGACCTCTTCTCTTTGCCTTCACAATATCAATAATAACCATCCTTTCCTCTTATTACTACTATCATCACACTATTTCAAGTCCTCATTTCCAACTATCCAAGCCATTGAAAAACATCTACCTGAATGGAATACTATTGTTCCATAAGAAATGATGAGCAGATGAACTTCAGAAAAACCTGGAAAGACTTACATGAACTGATGCTGAGTGAAATGAGCAGAACCAGGAGAACATTGTACACAGTAATGACAACATTGTGGGAGGACCAACTTTGATAGACTTAGCTCCTCTCGGCAATACAAGAACCTAAGACAATTCCAAAAGACTCATGATGGAAAACACTAACCACATTTAGAGAAAGAACTATGGACTCTGAATGCAGAATGAAGAATACTATTTTCTTTTTGTTTTTACTTCCTTGTAATTTTTCCCTTTGGTTCTAAGTCTTTTTTACAAGATGACTAATGTGGAAATATGTTTAATATGATTGTACATGTATAGCCAATATCAGATTGCATGCCATCTTTGGGGAGGAAGGAGGAGGAGGAGAAAATTTAGAACTCAAAATCTTAGAAAAGTGAATGTTGAAAACTAAAAGCAAATAAATTAAAAATCAGAAAAAAATCTACATGATTTTCATATTTTACCTTAGAGTTAATAGGGAAGTACTGAGGTTTGGGAGCAGGAGAGTGCCATGGTCAGTTCTTTGCTTTAGGAAGATTATTTTTGGCAGCTGTGTAAAAGAGATTGGAGAAAAGCAGAGTCTGGTGGCATGGAAACTATATAAGAGGCTGTTGTAATTGTAGTGGCAAAAAATGATCAGAGCTTAGACCAGGGTAGAGGCTGTGTAAGGAGAAAGAAGTGAATAAAAGAAAATGAATACAATTCAATTTAAACATCATTTATTAATCACCTACTATGTGCAGCACACTGAGCTAAGCACTGGGGGAACAAAGACAACAATAAAATAGTCCCTGCCTTCAGTGAATTTCTAGCAAGAAATGTTGAGGTAAAATTGAAAGGACTTGACAACTAAGTGGATTTGGCAGCTCAAGCCCTCATCTTCTCTTTCATTAATCTTATAATTGGTCTCCCAGTGTTAAGACTCTCCTCTCTTGAACTGATGGAGTCTGAGTGCAGTTTGAAGCATAATTTTTTCACTTTCTTTATTTTTCTTGCTTTTTATACAATAGAGATAATATGGAAATATGTTTTGCATGATTTTACATGTATAATTGATATCATTTTTGCCTTCTTAATGAGTAGGGGAGGAGCAGAGAACTTAGAACTCATATTTTTTTTAAAAATGATAAAAATAAATAATAATAAGATTAAAAAGAAAGACTCTCCTCTCTCCAATTCATGCTCAGCACAGCTGCCAGTAATTTTCCTAAAGCAACTATCTCTCAAAAAACTCCAGTGGTTCCCTAGGAAAACTACAAAATTTTCTGTATGTTATTTAAAGTCCTTCACAATCTGACTTCGGTATACCTTTCTAGGTAGTTACTGCACAATATTCCCTTTCATATGCTCTTTGACCTACCTCAATGAGCCTATTGCTGTTCCCTCTACACGACATGCCACCCTTCATCAATGTGCTTTAAACAGAACGTCCCCCGTGCCTAAAATGCACTCCTGCCCCATCTTGGCCTCTTAGAATCCCAAATTGCCTGTAAAGCCTCAGCTCAAGTTTGTAGTTCAATCATTCAGTTGTGTCTGACTCTTCATGACCCCATGGACAATTTTTTTCCATGAGGTTTTCTTGGCAAGGATCCTGGAGTAGTTTGCCATTTCCTTCTTCAGTGGATCACTATTTTTTTTTTTTGGTCATCTCAAGCCCCACCTCCTAAATGGAGTCCCTTCCTTATGTATGTATTCTGTCCTCTATCCTCCACACTTACAGATTACGTTGTGTGGGGACAATGAGATTTTTCAGTAGTCAAAATATAGACCCAAAGCAATCAGGCTTCAGTGCAGATAAATATAATATAA
This sequence comes from Pseudochirops corinnae, assembly GCA_028646515.1. Lineage (NCBI taxonomy): Eukaryota > Metazoa > Chordata > Mammalia > Diprotodontia > Pseudocheiridae > Pseudochirops > Pseudochirops corinnae. The sequence goes on from CM053587.1 coordinate 188,506,966, forward strand.
ATTATATATAATATAATATAAATATAATAAAGACAGAAATCTGGCCTAGGTGGGTAAAAAACATTATTTTTACTTCTTTAGGTTATCTTTTCTTCCGATGCAGATTCATTTTTATGCAGTCAGAATCTTGATGTTGTTAGCCAAGTAAATCAATAAGGATTTATTAAGTGCCTATTACGTGCCAAGCACTGTGCTAAATATTAGGAAGACAAAGAATGGCAAAAATGTGGCCCCTCCCTCAAGGAGTTCATATTCTGATGGGGGAGACAACGTACAAACAACAATGTAGAAACAAGATACATACAATGTCAATGGTGAATAATCTCAGGGGAAAGGGGGACGTTAGGGGGATCAAGAAAGGCCTCTTGCAGAAGGTGGGATTTTCACTGAGAATTAAGAGAAAGAGGGAAGCCACGAGGTGGAGGGGAGAAGGGGAAGAATTGCAGGCATGGAGGACAGTCAGGGAAAATGCATGGAGTCAGAAGATAAAGTCCTTTTTCAAGGAACTACTTGAGAAGGCCACTGTCACTGGACAGAAGAACACATGGAGAAGAGTGACGTGTGAGAAGACTGGAAAGATAGTATGGGTCTAGGTTAGAAAGGATTTTGAAATCCTAACAGAAGGTTTTATATTTGAAACTTGAAGTAATAGGAAGCCACTGGAGCTGACTGAGTAGGGAGGTGATATGGTCAGACCTCTTTGGTAGCTGAGTAGAGAATAGACTTGAATGGGGAGAGTCTTGAGTCAGGGAGGCCAACAAGCAGACTATTGTTGTTGTCGTGAGGACCTATACCAGTGTCGGAGGAAAAAAGAGAATCCATGATGGATTGGCTATGAGGGGTGAGAGTAAAGAGTCAAAGATGATACCAAGTCTAACACTGTAAACCACTGGTTGCCCAAGAACTAGTCCAGCACAACTTCATTTGATAGCATGGTATATGTGTCTACCTTAGCTCTCTTGTTCAGTGTCCAGTAGGCTAAACATATTCGGATCTTTGTGGTCACTGTATGGGTTTTGATGGCTCAGAGTGAATGTAAATAGCAGTTGTGTCTGTTCTGGTAAAAAACTCCCCCTCCCAGACTGATTCTTTTCTGAAGGCAAACTAGATCATCTTTTGCCTCAATTATTACCCAGTCTTTAATCACTGAATGGGTGTTGTCTCAGACAAACTGAGACCTGGGAAAGACTTTAGATTAAAAAGGCCAAGGTCTCCTACTGCATTCAGGGCCATCTCCAGCCATCCTGACCTATGTCTTGCCACTGGACTGAGGTGACTCTGGAGTAGAGTGAAGTTGACGATTTTGAACAGCCCTGCCTCATTTAAATCCAATTTACCTGCAAGTCAAGACATCACTCTGCTGATGTCATTGGTCCTCTTTGAGAATGAAGGACGAACAACAATCTGTCATTGTATACCACTACTCTGAATAAATAAGTGAATGAATGAATGAAAAGGCATTTATTAAGAGCTTACCATGTACAAAGAACAGTGCTGAGTGCTAAGAATACAAAGAATCTCTGCTCTCAAAGAGGGAAACAATACATGTAAGTGAGATACCTGGAATACTTTACTTCATGATGATACCGGCAAGTAACAGTTCTTATGGATGGTTTCTAAGTTCTTCCATACTGGAGTGCTATTTTTCTGAAACTGCTTTCTAAAGAGTTCTTGAGCTGGATTCTGTGAGTTGCTCCTTTGGCACATCCCACATCCTATTGACGCAGCAAAAACACACCAGTCCATGTACTGCTTTTCCTTCCATTTCTCAGGAACTAAAGGATCACCAAGGCCAACTATTTCTGGATCCAGTGTTGAGGCAGGGGAGTCAATGTCCTTGAAATAGATGTTCTCTGTCTATGTTAGCTTCCATCTGACTGCAGGTTTCCATACTGAGAGCATGAATCGTCAAGGTATTTAGATACTGAACTCTAGTTCTCTGCAATAATTGTTTTTGTTGATACCTGAACAGCCTACAGTTGCTACCAGCCAATGCTGACAGACCAGATATGTCAACTGGGATTGAATATACAAGAACCCTAACATTCATCTATACCACTCACATTAATGACTTCCTTTAGGGAACTTCAACCTAACCCCAATGTAGCCCAGATTCAGGTAGTCATGTTCATCCAGGCCACAGACTCTCTGAGCATAAGCTGAAAGCTATCTCCTACCAATATCTCCCATGAAATGACTGGAATACAATCATCTGCTACCCAACCATCTGGACACTATATTTTTACTCTTCATGATCATTGATGTTCATGGTCCCATAAGGCTAAGAAGAACCCAGAAAGAGCAGGTGGGAAAGGGCTTAGCAACTTTGCCAACTGGGGCTATCTCTATCCCAGAGCCCATTAGCAATGCACTAGGGTCCACTGAGGCTGCTATGTGAGCTCCTCTACGGAATATGGTCTGCCTGCTAGCCAGCTTCTCACACTATCCTTAGTCACTCTTTTCCCAGGAGGGCCTCAAAATATCCTGATAAATCTTGGGTATCATTAAGGGGTGGGGGTGGCTAATTAATTCCCAAATAGCTCCATTAATAATCATTTCTTTTGAAAGAAAAGAACATCAATAAATTATTTTTTTTTAAAAGGAGGGAGCAGAAAGAAAAAACAGGAGACAGACAAATAGGGCAGTGTTGGAACTACTGTGTGAAAGTTATTTTTTTCTTCTTAAAGAGCTGAGAAAAAAAAATAAACTATACATAAAAGTTCAGTTTTATATACCATCCCTATTTTTGTCATTCTTTACATGCTAAAAAGTTCATGTTTGTTGATATTTATTGAACTCATAAGAAAAGAAAATTTATTTTATAAAAAGAAAAGGAAAAGGTTGTTTCCTTGGGAATCCATCACTGCTTCAGGCAAGATATAAGATACCATTACTATTTATCCATCCCTGTATTCTCTAGTCCATACTTTTATTTTTTTATTTTTTATTTTTTGTTTTTTGGAGGGCAATTGGGGTTAAGTGACTTGCCCAAAGTCACACAACTAGTAAGTATGTCAAGTATCTGAGGTCAAATTTGAACTCAGGTCCTCCTGACTCCAGGGCTGGTGCTCTATTCACTGTGCCACCTAGCTGCCCCTCCTGGTCCATACTTTTAACAGTAACATAATTTGCTGACACAGTGGATAGAACCCTGGGCTTGAAATCTGGAAGACCTGAGTTCAAATCCAGCTTTAAATCCTTACTGACTATATGCCTCTGATCATGTCACTCAAACTGTATTTGCCTCAGTTTCTTCAACTATAAAATGGGCATGATAATGGCCCCTATCTCCTAGGGTTGTTGAGAGAATCAAGTGTGGTAGTATTTGTAAAGTGCTTTAACACAGTGCTTGGCATATAGAAAGTGCTATGTAAATGATGATAATGATGGTGATCTCAGCATAGTCTAAAACCTACACTTATCATTATTAGCATATCAAGAGGTACTCCCACCACCAATAGTCCTGGCGAGGGTCTTAGGGCAGCAGCATGGTAAAATAGAAATGGAACAGGCACTGATGTCAGAGGACCCGAATTCAAATTGTGCCTCTAATGTCGACCTCCCAGAGCCTGTAAAATGAGGGTGTTGGGCTGGAGAGCCTCTGAGATTCCTTCTACCTCTAGACCTATGATCATATTCTCCTATGGGTCAATTCCCATGAAAAAACACCAAGCTTCTACCACCTGCAAAGCCATAGTAGCAACCAAATCCAGTGACCACTGAAGATGTATTTCCATAGTTCTGCAAGGTTGATAAGCCAAACAGTTCAATGTACTTTACACAATAATATTTGTTTTATAATAGCTGGTCTGGCATGCAAAAAATAATACATAGGCTGTCCAACCACAGCCTAACTGTTTTTAATGGATCCTTGTACTATTGTTGTTGTTCATCCTTTGTTTTCAAAGAGGGCCAATGACATCATAAGGTGATGGCTTGACTCCTGTGTGAACTGGATTTAAATGAGATCCAGTTACACAAAGGCTTCAGTCTCACTCTCTCTTTCAGGGCCTTCAAAGTCCAGTGGCAAGACAAAAGTCAAGTTGACTTGGATGCAGTGGAAGACCTTGGCATCTTTGATGTCCAACCAAACTCTAAGCACTCCACATCTCTTGCTTAACTTCTTTCATGGCCATTGGAACAAATTGTTTCCATCCACTTGTTCCACCATGGGAAGTCTTCACATGCTTGGGGTAGACATCCCCACTAACTCACTATTGGGTTTGGAGGCCTAGTGGTTGCCTGATTTAGCCTGTCTGCTGAGAAGGTGTGACCCCTGAGCATTCTATAGTTTCTTGGAGCCACAGGTGGGAGTTGGGTGACTGGTGGACACAAAAGGTGGATGAGCATTCCTGAAAAGGGCTTGGCAAACCCAACACCAGAAGTGCTAGTCCTCCCTGAACACCTCATATATATAATCAATCCCCAGAGGATAAATGGTTATCTATATCACCAGCTGTGACCAACAGTTGTGACTATTGAGCTCAAGGTGGGGGTATGGGTGTGTGGAGTGCACCCACTTCATTTCCAGCTCCAAACTAGAAAGGGAACAGGGTTGAGACCCTCACAGACTATGCCTAACTCTACCTACTAGGCTAGCTCAGAGGCAGGACTTCTCCAGAGACAGAGAAGAAAGGAATTTAGCCCCAGAGACCCTTAGCTTCTCATACTCCAGTCGAGTCACACTGTGGCAACCAGCTCCTTCTTTTAGCAGGAGTTTTTAACTGGGCACCCATGAATTTTTTATTAAAATGTTTTTAATAACTTTATTTCAACATAATTGGTTTCCTTTGTAATCCTATGTGTTTTATTTTTTGCATTTATAAATATTATTCTGATAAGGGGCTTCATCTGACTGTCAAGTCATCTTGAGTCCATCTTACACACACTTACACATAGAGAGAGAAAGAGGGAAAGAGAGAGAGAGAGAGAGAAAAAGAGAGAGAGAGAGAGAGAGAGAAAGAGTAAACAGCCTCTCATATAGGGAAAATCCAAGTGAATCTTGAGTTCAAGTTTAAGGTTTTGTTTACTGGGAGAGTTATGGAATAATTTAAAAAATATATAGTTTGGTAACTCCCTGGGTAGTGGGTTATTTTTGTTTTCTTTTTTTCCTGAACAGTCAATCAACAAACATTTATTGAGCACCAATTCTGTTGAAGGTGCTGCACTAAGCGCTGGGGGTACAGAAAGAAGTAAAAAAAAACTGTCCCTGCACCTAAGGAGCTTACAATTTAATGAGGGAAACAACAACATGTAAACAAATATAGAAATGTCAAGAATTCAAACAAGTCATTAGACATACCACACTCCTCCAAACAAACATTCCCCATTCACCTCTCACCTGCACCATCTGAACAATTTGTGGTAATAACGTGGTGGATCAGCAAAATCCGGATCTACTGACCCTTCTTGACAGGACTTTAATCTTTTAGCTTCAGGCAATCATCTCTGGAAAATCTTCTTTGAGAAACATGCTATCAAGGAAATCTAGCTCAGAGAGACTGGGGTTAGCTCTCAACCACAGGATTACCTACAACGCAGTCCCTCAAGGCCCCCAGGGCAGTTTAGCTTCATGGCAGCAGTTTTGTGAACAAGTCTGGAAGGCAGCCTTCCAAAAGGTCTAGGTAGGAAGTGGCTTCTTTTGCCTCCTGCACACCCCTCTCTCCCCCCCCCCAAAAAAAACCCTGGAAGATCCTAGTTGATATGCTCTGTAAAGTATAAGAAATTCCTCAAGACAAATAACAAGATGCTCACGGATAATGAAAACACACTCATTAAAAGAGAATCAGACTGACAAACTGTCATTAGCAATGGGAGATAGGAAAAACAGGGAATGTTGGGTTTTGACTTTTGTTTTGGGGTTTGTTTGTTTTTTTTTAATTCTGCTCCTTCTAAACGTAAGAAAGTAGGATGTGAATAGCATGTTCTACATAGGTGTGGATTCATGACTGAGGTTAACCAAGCTTAGGGCTCACCTCCCAGTCTAGCTGTTGCCAAAGCCAAGAAAACAGTGTCGAAGGGTGTCCATAGCCACAAAAAGAAGATCCAAATGTCCCCCACTTTCTGGTGATCCAAGACACTTTGGCTTTGAAGACAGCCTCAAAACCCTCATACAGGTGCCTCTTGGACAAACAACGTATAAAGTTTTGCTTGAACACTGAGTCCAGTATGAGGGAGAAAGAGGACATCAACACCCTGAAATTCATTGTGAATGTGAAGACTAGAAAAATCAAGCAAGTGGTAAAAAATAAATGCTGTATTTCTTTGATGGGGTCAGGGTCACACACTGATCTAGCCTGATAGAGAAAAGAAGGCTGATAACTGATTCATACCATAACATGATGCTTTGGAAGTTGTCAACAAAATTGGAATAATCTAAGCTACATCCAACTAGCCTGCTCTACACACACAAAAAAAACAGCCATTGCCTGTTGCTCCTTTTCCCAGGAATAAAGATCCCCCAATCCATTTTCCAGACTCTAGGGCCACTTCAGTGACAGAAAACTGCAACAGCTATCATCAGGAAATCCCATCCCCCCAAGAACATTTCAGGAATTGGACATAAATGCCACCTTAAATTTTCTATTGAAGAAATTATTCAAAAACAAATTACTGAGAACTAAAGTGAACAAGTACTATACCCAACAGTTGGAAAAAGCACTTCACCAGAAGTAGAATTCATATTTGTAAGAAAAAAATTGTTTTTCTATTGTTTTTTTCCATTAGATTTTTTAAAAAGAAAAATTATCATAAGAAATATTCATAGTTAAACAATGCAGATTCCCTCATGGGTCATTTTTCTTTGTCACATTATTTCACTCAGCATCAGTTCTTACAAGTCTTCCCAGTATGGAGAGCATGTCTTATAATGCAAAATTACCCCATCACATTCATATACCATTATTTGTTTAACCATTCCCCAATAGACAGATATCCCCTTAGATTTCAGTTTTTTTTCTATTGCAAAAAGATCTACTATAAATATTTTTGTACATATTGACCTTTTCTTCTTTCTTTGATCCCTTTGGGGCAGAAGTGCAGTAATGGTATCACTGGGTCTGAGAGTATGTACAGCTTATTGATTTGAGGGGCATATTATTTCAAATTTCTTTCCAGAATGGCTATACCAGTTCAAGGCTTCATCTTCCAAAAATTGTCATTTTCATATTTTGTCATCTTTGCCAATCTGAGTGGGATGAAATGGAACTTGGAGTTGCTTCATTTTGCATTTCTCTAATTATTAGTGATTTGAAGTATTTTTTCATGTGGTTGTTGATTGCTTGAATTTCTTCCTTTAAAAGCTTTCTATTCATATATTTGAGCATTTGTCTTTTGGGGAATGGCTCTTGTTTTTACAGATTTGAATCAGTTCCTTATATATCTGAGACATGGGATATTTATCAGAGAAACTTACTACAGCTGCATTGGTTTTGTTTTTGCAAATTCTATGTAATCTATGTAATCAAAATTGTCCATTCTATCTTCTTTGATCCTTTCTATACCATGTTTTATCATGAATTCTCCCTCATCCATTGAAATATAAAGTAATTTCTTCCTTGTTCCTC
>CM053587.1:188515030-188530821 GCA_028646515.1 Pseudochirops corinnae
GTCTGCTGATCTGTTTTTCTGTTTGTTTGTAACTTCTGTTTGTATTCTCTGAAGTTCAGGGTGCTGACTTTTCCCCCTGAACTAGGTAAATGATATGTTTGATTAAAGTAAGATTGTTAACCCATTTTGAGTTGCTTTCCTTTAGAAAAGCAGATCTAAGAACCTGTGCTAGTAGCCGCCCTAGGTATGCTAGGGTGCTCGTTGTTACAGCATGCCAGGGAGAATACAGCTGGACTGGTTTGGAAATGACTGGGCAGTGTCCCTGAGACCTGGGCCTGGGCAGGATAAGGAAAAGCTCATTCTTAATTTCCAAATACTAAGCACCTGTTAAGCTATTATACACAAAGTACTATTGTGTATTAGACAAAAACAAAACAGTCCTTACTATCAAGGAACTTATATGAGGGGTGGGTATAATACACAAATAAGTAATTTATGATACTTACAAAATAATTTCACAGAAATGGAAATTATTAAAAGTTTGAAGGAAGGAGTAGCTTGGGAAAGGCTTCAAATATAAGCTGAGCCTTAAAGGGATTTAGATGATGGTTTGTGTAATGATTCATCCCTGGTTCTGTACACAGTAAGCTTATGGTATTCATTCATTCATTAAGTATTTATTACTCTGAGATGACACGGTAGCTATCATCATGTCAAACATTTTTACAGCAATTTATGGATTATGAAGTGATCTGTATGTTCTCAAATGTGATCTTCAAAACAATCTTATGTAGTAGATACTGTAGGTATTCTTATACTTATTTCTGCAGATGAAAAAACTGAGTCATATGAAAACCAAGTGACTTATTCAAGGTCACATCACTTGTAAATAGCAGAATTGGAGCTTCAGACCTGGGCCTTCTGATTTCAGATGTTTAAAGACATAAAGAGTTACTATCCATAAAATATTATTATGCATGAAATTAATCTTCCAGACTCCTATAAAACAGTGTTTTCTGAAACTCTGTCCCTTTGTCTGTAAAATGAAGAGGCTAGATTCAATGACTTCTAAGGTCCCTTTTACCTTTACATCTGTGATCCTACGTTTAGCATTTCTGACCATTATTCTCCTAGCTGAAGTAACAATATTTAAAACTACCACCATATTTCACATAGAAAATATTATCCATTTCATTAAAAGCATAAAATGCTCCATTAAACTCATTTATTTTTTCTGAAATTTCCATTGATTATAGCTCTGTTAGTACAAGATTTAAACTGGTTTCTTTTCTTGCCACCTTAGTCAACTATGGGCCATTTGGTTAGCTGCTAGTTTGATATGTACCAGTGGGAATTCATTCATTCTTCAGCACAAGCATTTTATTAAGCATCTCCTTTGGGCAGAGTATAGTTCTAGGTGATGAGAGTGACATAAAGATAAAAATTAAGATAGTCCTTGTCCTCAATGAAGTTTAAAATCTCCTTGTTCCTTTGTATATTGAATTTTTATAATTTATTTTATTCATACAATTTTGTATTAATGAACTATACATGTAATTGTATCCATCCAGGCCTCATCATTAAGGCGTTCTTCATTTGGTGTAAAGGATTTCTCAAGCATCATGAAAGGAACTAATAGACTGGTTGGTGACAAACCTAGCACTAAAGGTAATTGATGCTGGAGTGGAAGCCCTTTGGTTACAGGCTGTTGTTATGCCCAGTGGAAAAAAGAAAGTATTTTCAGGTGAACTCATGATGGCTTTAAATTTTCAGTGGAGTTCTATAAAGCTTCTGTATTGTGTTTCCTAAGAGAAAACACAATCTGAATGAAATAATCTGAGTGGTAGATAGATGGCCAATACTTCATATGCCATGGTGCTTTGACATATTTGCCTTATAACATGTGACAATTTATAAAAATATTAAAGCCTCATTTTATGAAGAAGGAAGGCCAGCAAGCTAAAGCAACTCAGTCAATGATATGAAGAAATGCTTTAAATATATCCCCAGTTTCTTTGGGAGTTTTTAAATAAGTCATCTTTAACTTGGCAGCTGAATTCTGAAATGAGTCCTTATTACAAGATTAAACAACAACCACTCTGTGGGCAACGCTTCTTATTTCAGTGAACAGCAAGCCTAGAGGGCTTAGACAGTCAGAACATAGGGTTAAATGATTGGCCCTAAAACTCCCCTTACGCCCCACACACTCTGACTTAGTGGTTGGACTATGGATGACTCATTTAGCTCCTGAGTCTCAGTTTCCTCATCTGCAAAGTCAGGATAAAAGTAGCTCTTCAGGTGCGGGCATTTTAAAACACAGATAGCACAGCTTTTTAGAGCAATTCATCTATACCAGAGTTAAGAGCTTCTTATTTTCCTCTTCCTCTCTTACGACCTCTCTTTATTATGCATTTTTTAAATTTATTTATCTATTTTTTTAAAATTTTATTGTTAGTATTGCCCTTTCTACTCTAGATGGCAGTAACAGATTGAGTTTAAAGGCTGGCTCTTTGAACAGCCTTTAAGTCCATCCCTGTACCTTAGTTTTACTTCTCTTTTTTCAACAAAGCATCAGACTATTCTTATGTATCAGTATTTACCTTTATTTAGTACATGTGTTTCAAAAGAAGCAGTGGGGCATGCAGGAAAATCTGATGGGATGAAGAGAAAGCTAGGCAATTCCTTATATTTCTAATAAAATCCATGTTAATCTGGATATTTACAGGCATAGAAATTAAGCAGGAAAATGCAACTTTTAGCTAAAAATATTTAAGCTTCAGATGAAATTTTTACAGGAGTAAATTGACCAAATTGTTTATATACGAGTGTGGAATATGCCCCCTACAACTTCCATCCTTTGTCTTAGGTGTTCCCTCCTTGGTGAAGTGCTGTTGTTGTTGAGTCATTTTCAGTTGTGTCCAACTCTTTGTGACTCTATTTGGGATTTTCTTAGCAAATTTACTGGAGTGGTTTGCCATTTCCTTCTCCAGATCATTTTGCAGATGAGGAAACTGAAGCAAACATGACTAAGTGACTTACCTAGGGTCACAAAGCTAGTAAGTGTCTGAGGTCACATTTGAATTTAGGAAGAGGAGTCTTCGTGATTCTGTGCCTGGCACACTATTCACTGTACCACCTAGCTGCCCTGGGCCAAGTAGACAATCCAATCTCTCTTTTCAGGTTTCATTTTGTACTCTAAGGCCAAACTTGCCTGCTATTCCAATTATCTTTCAATTTCCTACTGTAGCCTCCCAGTTCCTTATGACGAATGTGACATCTTTTTTGTGTTATTTCTACAAGATGTCATAGATCTTCATAGAACTGATCAACTTTGTCTTCTTTGGTACCAGTGGTTGGAATACGGATTTGTATTATTGTGATGCTGAAAGGTTTGCCTTGGATTTGAACAGATATCATTTGGTAATTTTTGAGATTGTAACTTAGTACTGCTTTTCTCACCCTTTTTCAAAGAGACAAAGGAACTAGAAACCAAATTGCCAACATTCACTGGATTATGGATAAAGTACAGGAGTTCCAGAAAACAACAACAGCAACAAACTATCTATTTCTGCTTCACTGACTACATTAAGCCTTTGACTGTGTGGATTACAACAAAATGTGGCAAGTCCTCAAAGAGAAGGGAATACCAGATCATCTTACTTGTCTCCTGAGGAACCTGTACTTGGGCCAAGAAGCAATAGTTAGAAATGAAAATGGAATAGCTGACTGGCTTAAGATTGGAAAAGGAACAGAACAAGGCTGTATATTGTCACCTTCTTTATTTAACTTATATGCAGAGTACATCACACAAAATGCCAGGCTGGATGAATCAAAACTGGAATTAAAGTTGATGGGAGAAATATCAGCAACCTCAGATATGCAGACGATACCACTGTGATGGCAGAAAGTAAAGAGGAATTTAAAAGCCTCTTGATGAGAGTGAAAGAGGAGAGTGTAAAAGCTGGCTTGAAGCTTAACATCCAAAAACTAAAATCTTGGCAACTGGCCCATCACTTCCTGGCAAATAGAGGGAGAAGAAATGGAAGCAGTGTCAGATTTTACATTCTTGGGCTCAAAGATCACTGCAGATGGTGACTGCAGCCATGAAATTAAAAGACACTTGCTCCTTGGAAAGAAAGCTATGGCAAATCTGGGCAGCATACTAAAAAGCAGAGATACCACCTTGAGGACAAAGGTCCATATGGTCAAAGCTATGGTTTTTCCAGTAGCAATGTGTGGCTGTGAGAGTTGGGACTATAAGTAAGCTGAGTGCCTCAGAATCAATGCTTTCAAATTGTGCTGGAGAAGACCCTTGAGAATCCCTTGGACAGAAAGGAGATTAAATTTTTTGAAAAACTTAAAAGAAATTAATTCAAGTTATTTGTTGGAAGGTCAAATATTGAAGCTGAAGCTTAAATACTTTGGTCACATAATGAGAAGATGGGACTTATTGGAAAACATCCTGATGTTGGGAAAGATTGAAGGTAAAAGGAAAAGGGGACAGCAGAGGATGAGATGGATACATAGTGTCATGGAGACAATGAATATGAATTTGGACAGACTTCAAGAGATAGTGGAGGATAGAAGGGCCTGGTGTGCTATGTAATAGCCCATGAGGTCACAAAGAGTTGGACACTACTGAAAAAGTAAATAACAACTATTTTTAGTAGCACAAACCTTCAACTTTTTAAAAATGGTGATCCTATCAGATTAAATTATTATGTTCATAGAATTACAGATCTAGAACCATCTAGAGCTGGAAGAGACCTTAGAGATCACATGGGCCAACTTCCTTATTTTACAAGCAAAGAAACTAAAGTTGGGATGTTAAGTGACTTGCTCAAAGTCACACAGGTAGTACACTTTAGATCCAGGACTCTAACTCAGCACTAGGTGTAGGTCTATTACACAAAGCTACCCCTCCTCTTTTCCCTGGTCTCCTTTTCTTTAGGCTATATCTCCTCAGTTCCTTCAAACCATCCTTTTATTGCTGAAAACTTATTTTTGAGTCAACTATAATAAACCCTGAGTGATTTTTGGATGTTTCCAATAATCAAATTTACCTACCAAGAATGGAGATTTATAACCAATTTGTGCAAACAAAAGAGCCAAAAGAAAACATTCTGATGGCAATTTCAAATGATGAGTTTCAAAAATATTTTGAGAAAAGGCAGTGATAGTCTTCCAGGTCTGTCTACTTTAAAGGGAACAATTAATTTTGATATGGAATTCTGATAAACATGTTAACCAATTAATCATTTAACACTATGTATTCGATGATCCCTTACCTACCTACCTACCATTCAGATGAAACTCTGGAGAGAATAAAAAGGGAATCTCACTTCAGTTAAACAATCACAGCACTTAACCCCCCATCTCTGTCATTCAAAGGGAGACACTGAGTTAAAATTATGCCTCTCCAAGTGCTTCAATTAGGCCCTAATCCTTTGTGGATATCCCATTTAGAAGATGGAGATTTGCTGGATGGCCCTGATTACATGCAAGCCTTTTGCCCAACTGGAGAGAGAGACAACTTGCATATGATTAAGTAAAAATCTGTGCTTAATGTTTGTAGTTAAGTAAATTAAGGGCAGCTGGCATGGATATATTTCTGCACATGGCTCCTGGGAATGCAACTTCAGTGGCTCATGAAATAATGAAGTAATCCAGCTGGATGAACAGAGATAACCAATAGTTTTGGAAAGGATCTACTTAACCCATCTCAGGTCATGTGACTAAAGCTTCAAATTCCACTAAAGCAGAAATCTTCCTTCACAAGGGAAGGGTATGTAGCCCCCGAGCATAGTGCTTTCACTGAATTTTAGGTATGAATTTCTCCTGATTGAATGAATGCATAAAATCTAAAAAACCATTTACTATACACAGTGTGCAGAGAACTGTGCTAAAAACCTAAATTCGGAGTTGGACCTTTGTTTGTTCAAGATCCCAATAATATCATGGATTCTAACTGTGGTACCAAGACTAAAAATAATAGTACTTTGTATTTCATTGAGATTTATACATTTCCTAGCACTTGCAATGTATTATCTCATTTAGAAAATAACCTCTATGAGAACAGAGATTGTTCCATTCCTTGAAACTGTACCCCAGCATCTGGCACTGTGCCTGGCAGATAACAGACAGTTAATAATGTTTACTGATTCATTGATTAAGTCTCAGTACAAGCCAGTGAGAGACGCAGGATAAGCAAAATTATTCCCAACTTGTAGATTGGGAAACAAAGGCACAAGCTTTATGTCTTCAAAGTCACATAACTAGTTAGTGATAGAGCCAGGACTAGGTCCCAGATCTTGACTCCTAAACACACATCCTTTCCATTAAACCATGAGATGCTTCCATTTCTCTATTAATATATATCCTTGAATTATAAATGGGCAGTAGGAAAAAGAGGTTTAATTAGTCCCTTATCCAAATGCACGAATGAAATGCCTTCTGTTTCCAACCAATAGGAAATGCCCAATAGCACTCATATTAATCTATTTAAGCTTCTTGAGAGTATCATATCTTCTCTTCAATTTGTTTGAAAAGATTGTATTTGTAATTCAGCAAAGAATTATTAAATGCCTATTACATTCAAGGCATCATGGGGGATTTTAAGGCAGAAGTCTTTAACCCTTTCTGTGTCATGGACTCGAAACATATGGACCCATTCTCAGAATAATTTAAAAAATAAAATAAGAAATACAGGATTACAATGGAAATCAATTATGCTGAAAGTTACCAAAATATAAAAAAAGTTCACGGACCCTGGTTAAGAACCCCTACTCTAGAGATACAAAGATGAAGAAGGACAGAGCCTCTGCCCTCAAGGAGTTGGGGTGGATAGAGGGCTGGGCTTGGAGTCAGGAAAACGCCTCTTCCTGAATTCAGATCCAGGCTCAGACACTCGGTAAGCTGTGTGACTTTGAGCAAGTCACTGTTTGTCTCGGTTTATCTACACAATGAGCTGGAGAAGGAAACGACAAGCCAACTCCAGTATCTTTGCTAAGAAAACAACAAATGGAGTCACAAAGAGTCAGGCACAACTGAAATGACCGCACAACAATGACCTTGGGCAAGTCAATTCATGTTTCTGAGCAAGTTTTCCCATGGGGATGCTAATGCCTTCCTCACCCATCTCGCAGGATTGTCATGAAGATCCAACTAGATAATGTGTGTGAAAATAGTTTGAATAGTGAAGCACTACGCAAAGATGTGGTATTATCTAACATATAATGATAGTAGTTAGGGTGGCTAAATGACACATGGATAGAGTGCTGGGCCTAGAGAAGGAAGACCTGAGTTCAAATTTGTCCTCAGACACTTACTAGCTGTGTGACCCTGGGCAAATCACTTAATCCTGTTTGCCTCAGTTTTCTCATCTATGAAATTAAGTTGGAGAAGGAAATGGCAAACCACTACAGTATCTTTGCCAAGAAAACCCCAAATGGGTCATGAAAAATTAGACATGACTGGACAACAACAAAAAGGATAAAAAACACAGTAATGGCTATTACTGTAATTGTTAATCATCGTATTTATCCATCATCATTAATTATTTCTCATAGGTAAAGGATAACCTTATCCTTTGTGAAGAAAACACACAACCTGTACCCTTGCATTCCGCCCTGCTTCCTTTTTCATCACTGGAAATAGGACATGGGGTGGTGCTGTGTATTTGCCCACTGTGGTAACTCCTGAAGATGAAAAGGTTGAGGGGCCTACTTTTATATTGCAAAGCGCTAGCTCTATGCTTTTACACTTATCCCCCCATTAGACCACCTTCCTTCCCCAGTCACTAGGTCCAAGTCACCTCTTCTTTTGATTCTGTCCCTACCGAGCTACCTGCTTGAGGGCCAGGGGCCCAGGTTGGAGTGGGATGATATAGTGGAAAGGAAGATTTATCATGCTATGCATCAACTCATTACAGCTCTGGCATGAAACACTCCAATCAGGAATACACAGACCTCTCAGGAAGAAGACTGAGATATTCAGGTCTGTTATTGGAGGTGGGGAAGAATAACTCCTTGGGGATACAAAGCAATAAAGAAAAAGCTGGACAGTCTCAAAGTTCAGGAATCTAATAAATTAATGTGCTGGAAAATAAATAGAGCTTAACAAAAGAACCAATGCACCAAAAGTCACATCTGAGCCATCCATTGCTGTTCAGCATTAAACATTTATTTTTCTTGTAATTTAATTTAGCCCTGGATTGCTATTTTTCACTTTCATCCAGAAATTTTTTTTTTCTCCCCACTAAATTCAGGGACAGTACAATACTCTCCTCACAGGGCTTTCCTGGAACTGTATCTCAGAGTACCAGACAGGGCATTATCAGTGTGCGCGCTAATGAAAGCTGACTGGGTCTACCAGCTTGGCCTCCTGCTGAGTTTGGAAGCAGGGATGCTAGGTCCATCACAGCTTGTGCCTTCACTGCTACATCCCTGCTATGGCATTCTGGAAAGGGATTACCAGTGCTAGAAATGGGCCTGGGGGCAGAGATAGTATACAGAGCTCTTCCAACCTCCATCTTAAAACTGGCAGAAGGGGAAAGGGGGCAGAGGAAGGAACAAAATGAGGACAAAAACCCATGGGAGAAAGAAGAGAAAGGAACAAATGTGAAAACCTCAGAAGTGAATCCACATCTCCCCTATCTTTAGAAATGGGTCTTTGCAAGGACAAATGTAGATATGGCTATTTTCATGCTCCATGTGGAGCATGTGACTTTCCTCACCCCAATCTTCTTTTTTTTGTTTCTCATGGGTAAAAACCTCACAGAGTTCAATACTGGACCAGTGGTATAGGATCATAGGATTAATAAATAAATTTACAGCTGGCAGGCATCTTAGAGATCAGTGATCCAGTTCCCTTGTTTTATAGATGAGGAAACCAAAGCTTAGAGAGGTTAGATATGACTCATCTCCAGGTACTAAGTATCAGAAGGACAACTGGAATACAGATCATCCTGAGTGGTACTATAGAGCATGTAGTGGACTGGGAGACAGAAGACCTGCATTTAAATCCAGACTTCACTTCTTACTACTGTGTGACTTTATTCAAGTTACTTCATTACCCTGGGACTGGTCTTCCCATCTATAAGCTGATATGGTTGTACTAGATGGCCTCTAAGGTCCTTCCCAGCTTTAAACCTTGATCCATTATATCACGCTGCTTGATTTTCTCCTTCTAGAATGGCCTAAGTTCTTTTAGCCACATACTTCTTCTATTCCTGTAATTTCCTCTAATTCAGTGGTTCTCAATCTTCTTAATGCCGTTACCCTTTAATACTTGTATGTGGGTGTATCTGCATGTGGGCAGACCCACCTGGAGACGGATAGAGGAACGGTGTCTCAGTTCCTAAAACCATCAGAAATATGTGTTTTCTGATGATCTTAGGAGACCCCTCTGACCTCTGTGAAAGGGTCGTTAGACCCCCAAAGGGGTCGCAACTCACAGGTTGAGAACCGCTGCTCTAAAAGAATGCTTTTTAGAATTTATATTTCCCAAAATGTAAATACTTGCTGTTGACTTTTCAGTGACAACCTGGGAGTCACAACTAACAGTGTCAAATTAAATGACTGAAAAGCAAGACAGGTACCCTCCTGTTATCCAAACAGGTGGTATTATTTGGGGTTCATCTTTTCATAGCTTCTACTGGCAGCATCACTGGCTCCATATTGTTGTTGTTTGTCCTTTGTCCTCAAACATGACCATGACATCAGGAAGATGATGCTATGATTTGCAAGTAAACTGGATTTAAGTGAGGCAGGGCTGTGCAAAGTTCCCAGCGTCACTTTCTCCTCCAAAGCCATCTAGGTCCAATGGAAAGATATCGATCAGGACAACTGGAGATGATTCCAGAACTGGTTTCATAAACAAGTTCAAGAAAGAGTTCTGAACCAGAATGGGGCTGTGTAGACCTGTTCTATTTCAGAAGAAAATTGAAGCTGCCTCAATCAATAACATTTCATTTCCCCAGCTTGCTCAGCAGGGGGCACCACATGCTCACAATATTTCAATTGCAAGTTCTAAGATCAGTTGTGAACATTTTAGTCCAGTCTTGGCTTGGTATAAGGCAGAGGTTTCCAAACTTATTTGGCCTAACACCCCCTTAAAAAATTACTCAGTGCTTCCTCAAAAATTTACTCTATTTAACCCTTTAATTTTTTAAATTTGTGTCATTTCTATATATATATATATTTAAATGACACATCTTAAATTTAATAATTTATTGTAAATTTGTAGGGGTTTCTTTTTTCCTGCATTGAAATTCTGATGATGCAATATTGTCATGTGACCATATAGTATCATATTGTAGACAAGTCATTATGTGCACACATTCCTGCTAATGCATGCTGAACTTCCCAACAACATGCTCACTTGCCAACATGTGCTTGGTAAGACCTGACTGTGGACTTGACCATTGATAGGTTATAACTTGCATTTTGTGTATTTGTTTGCAAAATAATGTAATCACTACAAATTTAACTCTGTTACACAACAGATGAAACATATATATGAACCAGGTTTTCAAAATTTTCTTCTCTTCTTTCCTTATGCTTCTAACTCTCCCTTATTTTTATTCAAAGCCCCCCAACTGCACCTGAGGTTACTACCCCCCACCATGGTTCTAAGCACCCCCCAGAGAGAATATAGTCTACTTTGGGGGCCTCTGTAAGGGAAAGCCTAGGATTAGCACAGACCAGAGCAAGGGAAACTTCAACATCCAACAGCAGAAGCGTATTCATTTGCTGGTTGCTCAGTGAGCACCTGTCCCCTCTAAGAAATGGAGAAACTCTTTATAGACATTATTTTATTTGCTCTACCAACACCATGAGGGAGTCTCATGAAAGTAAATCACCATCAAGTTCTGGCTTCTCAAAATTAAAAAAAAACAACCCTTAATGGAATCTTAGCTATTTGCCTACCCAGTTTTCTTTAGTCACCCAAAATAGGGGAATCAGAAGTTAGCAGCCTACTCAAAGAGAAGAGGAAGGGGGAAGTCATGGATAGGTTTGGCATCGTTCTGTGGTGTCTTCATTTCTCTTGTTCAAGGCATTAGCAAACAAACTGAGACCTGGGAAAGACCTCAGTTTAGAAAGGCCAAGGTCTCCCAATGCAACCTGGGCCATCTCCAGTCATCCTGATCTATATCTTGCCACTGGACCCAGATGGCTTTGGAGGAAAAAGTGAGGCTGAAGACTTTGCACAGCCCTGCCTCATTTAAACCCTTGCAAGTTCACTTGCAAGTCATGACATCACCGTCCTGATGTTATTGGTCCTCTTCTAGAATGAAGGACAAATAACAACAACAGAAGTAATAGGAAATAATGTCAGAAGGTACCTAGATAGTACAGTGGTAAGGGCACTGGCCCTGGAATCAGAAAGACCTGAGTTCAAATGTGATCTCACTTAGCCATGTAACTCTGGGGAAAGTCACTTAATCTCTGCTTACCTTAGTTTCTTCTCTATAAAAATGGGAATAGTAATAGCACCAGGGTTGTTGTGAGGGTAAACTGAGATAATATTTATAAAATGTTTTGTAAACCTTAAAATGCTGTATCATTGCTGGCTATTATGATGTTCGAGAAGATAAAGTATTCCTATTGTGCCTCATTGCTCAAATTTCCTGATACACTGCAATTCCTTGAACTTTCAAATGACTCATACAGATGAATGGCCTCAGATGACCGTGATTCCCCTCTCTACAACATCACCTACCTCTGGTGTTAGGCAAGGGGATCTAGAAAATGTCCTACTAACAGCCTCAGAGCCAACCAAAATAAAGTTGATGGGATGGACTTGCAGAGAAACTATTACAGTTTTTAGAGAATTTGCACATTTAAAAGTAGAGGAAGGGAGAAAGCAGTCAATAGGTAGAAGCAGCTTTGGGGAGCTTGACCTCATGGACAGATTTACAGGCAGGTTGACCTGACCACATTGTGGCACCTACCTGGCAAAAACAGCTTTCTATTGCATTGCTGAGATATTTTTTATAATAGTTAATATTTTAAAGGTCTGTAAAATACTTTATACACTTTTATCTCATTTGAGCCTTGCAACTACCTTCTGAGGTAGGGACTACAAGTATAATTATCCCCACTATACATATAAGTACACTAAGGCTGAGAGAGATAAGGTGACTTGCCCCAAGATCAGAGGCAGAAAGCATTTAAACTCAAGTATCCCTTCACTTCAAATCCAGGCTTCTTCTTTACTGCACTATACTTTAGTTCTAACAAATACACATTAATCTGAACTGTCATCATTATCATTAATGTCCCCAGTAGCAGAATGTGAGCTCCTCTGGGGCAGGAATGGTTTCACTATACCTATACAATTTAACAGTGCTTTTACACATTGTAGACTTGTTATAGTTGTTTGTTGAATTGAACTGAATATGTTCTCCATAACAACCTTGTGAAGCACAAGTATTATAATCTCTATCATACAGATGAGGAAACTGAGCTTCAGAGAGCATAAATGAGTTGTTTAGAACCACAAAGCTAGTGAGTAGCAGAGTTAGGTCTCTGACCCAGATCATATTTTCCAAATCAGTGCTCCTTCGACTAGACCAATCTGCTCCTAGAAGTAAACAAAAATCTTCTTTTAAAAAAGCACACAGCTCAGGGAGAATGAAGCTTTGGAATCTTAATAGCTTAGTCAGAATGCTTTCTTAATAGCTGATTTAATGGGAATTTTAAATGGCAAGAGAAGCGAAAGGTGAAGAGGGCAGGAGGGGAGTCAAGTAAAACCAGAACATGGAACATACTCTCTAGATACTCTAGATACCCTGCCTTGGTGATCTCCACAGCTTCTGTGGGCTCCCTACTGCCACTAGGGTATGTAGATGGACAGTTTCCATTTTTCTATAAGGTTTGGGGTAAAAAAAAAAAAAGAGCCATATCCAGTGGAAAATCATTATACTACACTTCCCAGAAGGCTGTGCAAAAAGCATGGCAACATTATCCAGGGGTACACCCAGACTGAGTAGGAATGCTTTCAGCATGTACAGTTTAAAAGAAGCTACAAGAGTCTCATGGGGATGGTAAAAGGCAGGTAATGATGGAAGATGCGGGCAGGGGAATGAGAGAGCCAGAAATAGAGGCCATGTTGAGACCTTACTGTGAATGTGGACAGGGATGGCAGGAGTCAGTCTGGTGTAAGTGGACATGGAAAACTTGCGGAAAGGGATTCTGAGAGGTACCAAATTAGTTCATATTATTTTGTTTCTTTATCAATGATGCAAGGGAAGTAACTAAGCAAAGATTGCTACCATTCTAATCTCTAACAACTTGACTTGAGTCTCGCCCCCCCGCCCCCACCTTGGGAGGAGAGTAAGGGCTGAATTGTGGAATATAAATAACTAGTTATTCACTTTATATTCTAATTTCATTAAATGACTTTTGCTCTGACTTCATAAATCTTCTGGCGTGGTTTAGCCTGGAATCACTGGTTGGGACTTGGATAGAGGGAAAACCAAAACAATATAATGAACTTGGTAAGCAGAGGGGTCTTAGAGCTGCATGAAGGACTATTAGCACAGGCCTTTTGTCAAGGCTCATCTAGGATTTTTTTTTTTAATAAAGCTGTTTAGAGCACAGGGTCAAATTAAGGTTACTTATAGCTATCATTATAACTACCCACTGATGATTTTTTCCTTTCTATTTTTCCTAAACTATAACTGACAGTAAACTTTTTCAATTTAATTCATATATGCCAGACCAGATGTTTTAAAATAGCTGTTATCTTGTTCTGGGTCAAAGTATTATGAGGGGGGCAGTTTGGGGGTTTTTTGGTACTAAAGCAGCATTGTGAAACTGTCATTGTACATTGCACATCTGAGTACTGAACTGAATCATCACCATGGGATAAATTCAGTTATTAGAAAATTCATGCTCATTGATAGGATTCGACCCTTATCCAAGATTTCTGGTTTGGAGAAAACTCTGAAGATGATGCTAAAAGTAAAGGCGCTATACCATGATGTGAACACTGGGGAAATCCAAATAAAGATAATGTTTCTCAATAAGGGAAGGTCTCTTTTAATCCTAAACCTTATGGGAATATAGTGTCACCATGGACACAGTAATCGACAGACAAAATGCAAACTTCTCAGTCTGGCATTTAAGGCCCTCTGCTATCTGAGTTTAATTTATGTCATATTTCCTGCCTTATGTCATATTAATTCCTTAATATGAAACATTTTGCATTTTGGTCAGATTTCGACCCAAGATACACCATCTGTCTTTACGCATTCCCTCTTTAAGGCCTGGAACGCACTCTTTCCTGACCCTACTTCTTAGAATCCTTAGCTTCCTTTAAGACTCAGTTCCAGCGTCACCTTGGATAGGGAAACATTTCTGCTTCTATCCAACTGTAATACTCTCCCCCTCTATGACTTATGTTGCATTTATTTATCTATGTACATGTTATATCTAGTCAGTAGAAAATAAGGTCCTTTGTATTCCCAGCACTTAACATAATGCCTGGCACACAGTTGTTGTTTAAAAAATGTTGAATGCATGAATGGATGAATATGCCTAGGCCTTTCTAGGCTTTCCTGAGCCTTAGGTCCTAGGTATCTGGTTCTGGGTATCAGGAAGTGAGGAAGGAGCCAAGAGACAGAACAGAAGGCTGCTAAAAGACCACCTTTACCTACTTCAAAACTTTGCTTAGGGATGGTTGTGTGCTCATAAAAGGAAGCCTTACCTTGTTTTATCCTCCTTCCCCTTGGAGTTCATGGCCTACTTACCCTTAGGACTTAGAAATCAGCTAAAGCATTTTTTAATTTAATAAACCCTATTCAATAAACTTCCATGATTCTCTATTGCCCTTTAAATCAAAGATAAGCCCTCATGTTTGGCATTTAAAGCTCTTTACAGTCTGATTCCTACCTACCTTTCCAGCTTTATTATATACCACTTCCCTAATATGTACTCTCCACTCCTATTTCCCTATATCCAGACTATACACCTCCTTTACAAAAGCTCCTTTAGGGCAGGGGCCTTTCATTTTCATCTTTATTATTATTATTTATTTATTTCATTCCTTGTATTCCCTTTCAATGACTTGCTGCTCCTCCTATAGAATACTCTATCTACCAGGCACTCCATGACTTTGCATGGACTTTTTAGAATTCCAAGGCTCCTTCAAGCTAGCTCAAATACCACCTTCAACATGAAGCTTGATTCTCCGAGCTGCTAATGCGTCCTTCCCTAAATCACCTTGTATTAATTTTGTCTGTCTTTATAATATGTACTTTTTTTGTTCACCTCACTAGGATGTTCCCTTTCTGTCCCCAGTGCTTAGAACTGTTGTAGGCACTTAAATGCTTGCTAACTACATAGGCTTTTATGATCCAGTCTGGAAATGTTCAAAACCATTTATAATATGGTTTCTAACGAACGTTTTTTGTTATTGTTTTCAAACAAACTTTGGGAATATGACCCATTCCCTAAGTTGGAGGCCAGCTGTATTCAATTTAGCTGACAGAGAGAAATCACCAGCTCAGGGCCAGCCTTTGGTGTCACTCAAAAAAGACAATGGTGACATATGAGGCAATGGAAAAAGTCAAAGGACATAGAGCTATATCCTGGCTCTAACACTTAACTATTTAATCTTGGTCAAATTACTTTACCTCTTAGGTCCTGTTTCCCCATCTGTAAAAAGAGGGACTCAGACTATATAATCTTTAAGGTTCCTTCCAACTCTAACTCTATGACCTTATAAATACAACATAGGATACTTATAGATACTATGGAAAAACCTGCATCTCTAGGCCACTATGTTCTTAAATAGTTGTACAAATACAGTCTTTTCGAACAAATTGAAGAGAAGATATGATAAAC
>CM053587.1:188531321-188576855 GCA_028646515.1 Pseudochirops corinnae
ATCTGACAAGTAAACTATTCCTTGCTTCCCCAGATTATTTACAGTATCAGCCTTTATACCTAGATCATGCAGCCATTTAGACTTGACTTTGGTGTAGAAACTAAAATATTGAAGTACATTCCTAAACTCAGGTATGTTGTGAACTATGTATAACTCAATTTAGGCTATTATTTTGTATGCAAAAACATTACTTCTTAGACTGTCTCAATCCTAAGTAGGGAAGAAATGTGATCAGGAAGGTAGGATAGATATTGTCACATAACACTTTGTGTGTGATTTCTGGGAGTGATCGCCATAAGATGGTTTGATGTCTGAAATACAATTAATTTCTGAAAGAACCAGGGTACCAATATGTAAGTGTAATAACATTTTAAAAAAACCATCCATCTGGGGGGGAGGGAGGGAAGAAAATTTGAAACTCAAGGGATTGTGGAACTGAATCTTGTATATTAAAAGTAAATAAACAAATCAATTTTTTAAAAAAAGAAAAAAACTATCCATCTACTGAGCTTCTTCATTAGTATGAATATACTTAAGATTTGCTTGTCTATTTCATTTCTTCACAAGACTGTAATTCTCAAAGCATGGTCCATGGACTCTTACGGGTCCCTGAAACCATTTCAGGGGGTTCACAAGGTCGAAACTATTTTTCATAATAATATTAAGACGTTGTTTATTAAAATACTCCTTTTTTTCTAACTACATTATGTGTGAGGCTGGATTTTTTTCAACCAAAATAACATATTGCAACAGACTGAATGTAGAATCAGATATGAGACTCTAGCTGTCTTCTATAAAGCTAGTCATTAGATTTGCAAAAATACGTAAAACAATGTCATTCTTTTCATTATTTTTTTGTTTTGAACAACAAAACATTTCTCATAAAAATACGTTCACATATGATGGATTTATTATGGTTATTTAAAGTGAATTAATAAACACTTTTAAATGTGTTGGTTTAATTTCTAAGATGGCCAATGTCAATACACATAACTCACATAAACAAAAGGTCTTGGGGATCGTCAATGATTTTGAAGAGTGTACAGGCTTCCTGAAGCCAAAAACTCTGAGAACCACTGAACTCTAACCAGACTCGCCAGAACCTGATGGCACTCTGTTCAGTGCATTTAATCTGCAGATACTGAGCAATTGTTGATGATTAGGACAAAGAGCTGTATGGTTTCCTATAATAACAAAGCAAAAAAATAATAAAAATAATGCTGTCCTTCGATAATTCAAAGACACATTATTTTTCATGGGTATGGATACTCCCTTCCCTAGGGCGGAATGCAATCTGCCCAGGTTTTGCCTCCTGGTTTTCAGTCAAGCAATATAAATATCTAATACGGGCCTACTATGTGCCAGGAACTGTGCTAAGCGCTGGGAACACAAAGAAAGGCAAAAGACAATCCTTACCCTCAAACAGCTTACAGTCTGACCGGGAGAGTCAACAGATTAAAAAGAAGCTGAAAAGGGTGGGCAGGAGGCGGGGACTGGGGGCTTAAATGGGAGGGAGAAGGGCATCTGACCACTGGCATGATGAAGTTCTGTGCAGGGAATTATGAGACGGCTGCCTGGGATTTCCTCCTTAAATGGAAGATCTGGGAGGAGCTCTACAATGCACACCCTTTACCCTCTCCTTTCATTAAGTGAATCTATGACAGAAAAGAAAATCATCTGATTACACTTAGATAGACTGGTCTTTCGGTGACAATGTCTGTCATTGGACTTCTCCATCAAGGCTTTCTGGATTGGTAGGATATATCAAAGTTTGTGTTCTACCTGTACAACCTTTGAGAACCCAGGGATGTGGAAAGGCATGGGAAGAAGACTTTGATGGAGGGAAAATAATAATAGTCTGCATTTATATGGTCTTTCAGAGACCACAAAACACCTTCAAGATCATAGGAGCAGAGATTTAGAGCTGGAATCTTAAAAGTCTTTTAGTAGTATTCCTTTATTTTCTAGGCACAGTGAGAGTGACTTGTCCAAGGTCACATGGGTTGTAAATGGCTGAGATGGCATTTGAATCCAGGTTTTCCTGATGAAAAAGTCCAAGTAGATGGCTACATATACAACATGATGATACTTCAAATGAAAAACCATCATTCTGATAATGTTTTACCCATGACAAAGTCCAGAGCAGTCAGATTCCCTGGGTGTCGGTTGTGTCAAAGAAGTAGGAGAAATCTAAGTGAGACAATGAACTGTCTCTTTAGATACGGGCTTTGAAAAACCATCCATTTGTTTTCAGGAAGAACATCTCAAAGCTGCTCCTCCATGACAGGTAAAAAAGCTTGGAATAGAAATGAACTTTTAAGACTCTTGTACTAATACTACATGAAACAAGAGTTTTCATAAACATTCTCTGGGTAACGTAGAATACAGATAGATGAACCACGATGATCCTCCTCTAATTTTCCCAGACAAGTTGTAAGATGGAAGTAGGTGTCAAAATTCATGGGTGAAGTAGAATGTAAACACCTGGAGGTCAAAGACTGCTTTATCTTAAGAGCTAGAAGGGACCTTGTTGATCAAAGAGCTCAACTCTGCGTGATGAATGAATCCCCTCCAAGATATCCATGCTAAATGGACGTTTATTCTGCTTTTATAGTTATGTGACAGGGAAAATGGTGCCTTATAATAGTAGACTCTATTTTGGGTAATTCTAATTTTTACCAAGTTTTACCAATTTTATTGTTCCTCTCTAAAACTTGGAATCATTGACACTGCTTGTATCCTTCAGGCCACAAAGAATAAATCTATACTTATTCACTCTTATATGAACATCCTTCAAATATCTGAAGACACCTATCATGTGTCCCTAATGGTTATCTTCTTTAGGCCTCAGTTTTTTTATCTGTAAAATGGGCATAATAGTACCTAACTCAAAGGGATGTTGTGAGGCTCAAAGAGAACAATGTATGTAAAACACTTTGAAAATATTAAAATACTATATAAAAGACAGCAAACATCTGATATATATGGCTTTTTTTTTCCTGTAGGGGCAATTGGGGTTAAGTGACTTGCCCAAGGTCACACAGCTAATAAGTGTTAAGTGTCTGAGGCTGGATTTGAACTCAGGTCCTCCTGACTCCAGGGCCAGTGCTCTAGTCACTGCACCACTTAGCTGCCCCAGGAATTATATTTTTACTGTAATGATGTACTGTACAGTGGGCCCTGTTCCCTTGCATTGTAAACATTTACCGCTAAGTCTAGGCTCATTAAGTAATTGTAATTACTTAATTATAATTATAATTAAGTAATTTTGTAATTTCTCATGACAATGGAGTGATGTGACATCTTAAACCTCTCTGTTTCCACAGACAAATCCATATGATCCGGCCATTTGATGCTTCTTTGTTGATATACTGCTGGTTAAGTTCCCGCGGATGCTGCCCAAATGGCATTCCTTTTGATTCTACTCTTGGCTCTTAGTTGTATCAGGGGTTCAATCCATAGGTCAGCTACTTTTGGTTACATTTGAAAAATCCAAGAATATCAGTCCTTACCACTGTTTGGCAAAGTGATGTCTGCTTATTTCAAAGGTTGTCTGTAGACTTAAAAAAAACCCCACCTGTTTATCATGTGTTTTATTATTATTACTATTTCATCCTTCATCATTCTAACAAGGTGATGTGGAACAGAAGGTGAATGCTCCATGTGCTATAGAATAGCAGGCAAGTGGAAACTTAAAAGAAGAACTTGTTGACATTGGTTATGATCTACTCTTTAACATTCTGTTAGGTTCTCTGTGATATACCCTGCCTGAGGCAGGAACCCTTGGCTTTTTTCTCCAATTCTAGCTTCTTCCTTGAACTAAATGTCCTTATTTTATTGCCTGAAACACTTAGGCTTTACTAATCCAAACAGTAACATTTTAGACATATCTACTGTGACAGAATCACAGAATTTCAAAGGGGGAAGGTAGTTTCCACCTTCAATATCTCATCCAATCTTAACATCCTTATTTCCATGAAGCAAACCTTGTATTTATTCTTTGGGAACATCACAGAACTGAACATAACAACAAAACAGACCATAGATGACCAAAGTGTAACAAACATAGAACACTGAAGTTGGATGGGCCCCTGAAATTGATATTTTACTATTTTGAAGTCCTAAAAACAGCTCCCCAAACACACTGTCTGCATATATGATTAAAATGGATCCAGAAGCCTGGACTTACCGGCTGCAAAGTGTCTTCTTGCCTCCTGTTTTGACTCTGCCGATTGATGAAGGATCGTGTTGAGAGCTTGTAGTGATTCAACAAGCAAATGATCACCACGACCATCACCGTGATCACAACAATGATGATGATGATCTGGACAAACTCCAGTTCAGCTGAGAAAGAGAAAAAATAGGAACCCTTTAACAAAGTTCTCCTCTTTTTCCCTCCCAGAGCTATCTTAAAAATGTTCCCCTTCTTCAAATTCACCCAGACATAGACTACAAGGCCATTGCTTCCTACTAGTTTCTAACATCTTAATGTCTCAATATGAGAACAGCATGGTGTTGTGAAAGGATGTCTTGAACTTGGCCCAGAATCCTGGCTCAATTATTTACTATCTATGTGACCACAGAAAAACCATTTAACCTCTTCACATCTCAGCTTCTTCATCTATAAAATGGGGATAATAATACTTGTATTACCAACTTCATGAGATTGCTGTGACAGAAGCACTTTGTAAAATTTTAAGTGTCATACAAATATGAATTGTTGTTAATAGTATGTTGTGTTTCTAGAAGCAGAGAGAGACCTTAGAACACGGGTTCTTAACCTTTTTTGTTTCATGGCCTCCCCTTTTAGCAGTCAGGTATAGTCTATAGATCCCTTCTCAGAATAACTTTTTAAAAAATTCATAATTGAAGGAAATGCTAAATATCAGTGAGGTAACTGAAAATAAAGATGCATTTTTCTCCCTATCCAAGTTCATAGACCCCTCTAAAATCTATCTGAGGATATGAAATCCATCCTTGAAAGAAGACACTACCCTAGAAGAAGACCCCTGCTAAGTGATCTCTGGTAGTCTACTAAATGCATTTATTTTTACCAACCATACTAATAATGTTTATTATTCTAGGGCAGTGGGAGAGGGGGGAAGGGAAAAGAAGCTTTATAATAATTGATTCAAGCTTACTCATAAGCCCTCTGTGAGGTGAGACATGATAATCAGCCCAATTTCCAAAATGAAACATCAAGGTACAAGATTAAAATTGTCCAAACTCCATACGCTGAAGCTTATCCCAAATAGACAGCACTACTTGTTGTGTTCCTTGGACTCCATCTTCCTTTGTCATATTAAATAATATCACCATGCTCCTTTTGTCTCTCAGTCAATCAATCAAAAAGCATTTATTAAGCACCTACTAAATTACTCAGAATCACAGAATTCTGAGAGTTGGAAGGGACCTCAGTGGCCCTTTAGTCCAATCCATTCATGAAAGGAATTCCTACTATAACATATATGACAAGAGGTTCCTTCCTACTTTTCCAGTCTTCTTAAACTTTACTCCCTACCATATACTCTCTGATCCAGCTACACTGGCTTGCTGGCTATCTCACACCCATGACATTCCATTTCCCATTGTACTGCCTTTGTACTGGCTTCCCCCTCATGCCTGGTCCTCCTAGCTTCTGCCTCCTGGTTTCTTTGGCTTTTTCAAGACTCAGCTCAGATGCCATCTTCTTTATGAGGTCTTTCCCAGTACCCTAGCTGCTAGGACCTTCTCCACTAACACACACACACACACACACACACACACCCCACACACCTTTTATGTATCTAGTTGTTTTTTTTTAAATCACTCCATTGTAATGCTTAACGAATGCTTGGTAACTCTTCATTCAGCCTCTGCTTAAAGACCTCCAAGGAGGAGAAACCAACTGCTTTTCCAGGAAGCCCATCCCACTTCAGGATAGCTCTAATTGTTACAAAGTTTTCCCAACCTCAAGCACAAATTGAACTCAGCCAACTTCTATCCATTGCTTCTTGGTCTGCCCTTTGGGGTTGGATAAAACAAATTTAATCTCTCTTCCACAATAACCCTTCAAATACCTGATTGATAACTAACATGTCTCCCCCTAGTCTTCTCTTCTCCATACTTAAGATACCCAGTTCCTTCAGCCCATTCTTATACAATCTGGACGTAATGCCCTTCACCATCTTGGTTGTCCTTTCCTATACACTTCTGAATTATATATACACACACACATACACACATATACATATATATTTCCTTTTAAAAATTTATTTTATTTTTAATTTATGGAATAAGCAAGCATGTCCATAACATAGCATAATAAAAAAGTTGATTTCACACGAAACTGTAAATCTACTATGTATAATTTGTTATTCCTTTTAAATATGCAACAAAATTAACATGTAAACTTCTTCTTTTTTTTTTTTTGGAGGGCAATTGGGGTTAAGTGACTTGCCCAAAATCACATGGCTAGTAAGTGTGTCAAGTGTCTAAGGTCAGATTTGAACTCAGGTCCTCCTGACTCCAGGACTGGTACTCTGTTCACTGCGCCACCTAGCAGCCCTGTAAATTTCTTTTTTTAAATAGTATTTAATATTCTTCTTAAGTTGTGATGTAAGAACTGAACACAACACTACAGATGTGGTCTGATGAAAGAGAACAGTGGAACTATTGTATCTGTGTTTTTTTGTTTGTTTTGCTTTTTTGGAGGAGAGAAAGCAGGACAATTGGGTTTAAGTGACTTTCCCAAGGTCACACAGCTATTAAGTGTTAAGTGTCTGAGGCCAGACTTGAACTCATGTCCTCCTGACTCCAGGGCCGGCGCTCTATTCACTATACCATCTAGTTGCCCCTTTTGTCTGTATTTTTAAAGGCTATACCTCTCTGAATACAATCTAACAACACATGAATTTTTTGGCTGCAACATTATATTGCTAACTCTTAGCTAAAACTTCCAGATCTTATTCATAATAACTACTAAGTATGCCACCCTTATATTGAACTTGTAAAGCTGATTTTTTGTACCCAAATTTAAGATTCTATAGATATCCCTACTGAATTTCATCTTGTTAGATTTAGCCCAAAGTTTTAGTTTATCAAAATCCTGTGTGTTAGCTTATCCTGCTAAGCTCTGAGTCATCTATAAATCTGACAAGCATGCTATCTATCTATCTATCTATCTATCTATCTATCTATCTATCTATCTATCCATTCATCTATGTCTTTAATTATGTCACTGATTAAAAAGTTAAGCAATAGAAGACCAAGTACAGATGCCTGGGGTTCTCCACTGTAGACTTTGTGGTCTGCTGACACTGAATCATTAACAACTACTTTTTGAGTCTGGTCTGCCCCCAGTCAATTCTGAATCCATCTGATTCTATTATTGTGTAATCAATCCATAGGTCTCCACCTTCTCCACAAAAATAATATGCAATACTTTATTTTAAAAATTTCTAAAATATAGTAAGCAAACCAAATTTATATCTAGTTTAGTGATCTTGCAAAAAAAAAAAAATGAAATGACTTTAGTCTGGCATGATCTGTTTTGATGAAACCATGCTGGCTCTCTGAAATCCCCATTTCCATTATGAGATATTTAGCATCCATCTCTTTAATAATACCATCAGGAATTTTCTCAGGAATCAAAGTGAAGCTTACTGGTCTATAGCTTGCAGACTGATCTTTTCCACCCCTCCCCCCTTTTAAAAATTTATAAATTTGCCCTTCTACAATTCTGTGGTACCTCTCTTGTTTTCCATGCTCTTTCAAATACCAACAAGTGTCTCACCAATTACGTTTGCTAGCTCTTTCACTACCTTGTGATGTAGTTCATTTAGACCAGGTGACTTGAGTTCATCAGGGAAGTTAGGTGCTCTGTTAGCATCTTCTTATTTATCATGAGTATCTATTTCCTATTGGTCATTTTTTGTTCAATCATCTCTAGCATCCTAAGTTATTCTCCTTGACTATGGGCTTTCCTGCTCAGACAAAATGTATTCAAGACTATGTCTGAGAATGTTATTTTTAAAAAATCATCAAGGACATAAGTTCTGGGTCTCTCAAATGTTGCAAGGAAAAATACTGAGTGATGTGAGGGTATACTAAAAGGAGGGGTAGTAAAAGAATGAGTCAGTAAATGGTTCTGTAGCCTGCAGCTACTCTCTCAAACATATGATCCAGTCAATAATGTTATAATTCTTAGAGACGGAGAATTAAGCCAAGGATGTAAGAGCATGGACAGAACCTCAAGAAACTGCCATGCAGAAGAAGCCTGTCAACTTTACCATTCTTAACAGTGGCATTCTTCTGGTCTGATGCTGGTGAGATGATCAAGATCTATGCTTTTACAGCCTAATACAAAGGCTATTCAATGCCAAATAATAAGAACTATCCAAATTACTATCTTGTCTTAAAGTTTACAAATTGCTTTCCTCCCAGAAACTGTCAGATAAGCAGTACAAATATTATTTTCATCATACAGATGAGGAAATGGAGGCTTAGAGAGATGAAGGGATTTGCCCCTGGTCACATCGTTCTAGGCATCTGAGCTAAGATAACTGTGAAGACTCTGCAATGCTCATATGACTGAAAGACCACTGAGATGCTATCTGTCATCCATGAGGCAAAGCAGAACTCAGCAAAGGGGAGATTCATAAACCTAAAATGAGATAAAATATGTCAAGCACTTTGTGACCTTTAAAGCACTATAGACACGCCACTTGTTGTTACTATTATTGTCCTTATAAAAGACCAAAGAGAAGAAAAGCAAGACTAAAAGAATTCTTGAATTAATTTTGCTTAGCTCGAAGTAGGAAACTATGGTGGTACCAGATCAACCTAAATATTCTGTCTTGCTTTACATAAGGAAACATTTGAAAGATTATTTTTATTTTGCAAGAAAAAAGCAGTCAGAGCTTTAAAAAAATGGACTGGGGGATTATAATTTTTTTCTTTTTTCAAGAAAAATTAATTGCTTTATGGCCAGTGAAATGGATGAAAGCTAAGATTAAAATAATGGCAGTCTGGGTAAAATCTTCATGTGATTAATTCTCTTCTTCCTGGAGGATGTCTTTCTAGGTCACCTTTTCCATCCTTGTACATGGAAAACAATGTAGCTAATATTTCATTACTATCTGTAGTAAAGGAAATAAAATGGATGTTCTTATGACATTATAAGATTTTCATTGTTCCCTCTGTCCCTCCCTCTTTTCCTTCCTTCTTTTCTTTCTTCCTTCCCTCCTTTCTTTCTCTCTCTCTCCCTCCCTTGGTATAGGAAACTCCAAGATGAAGAAAGTTCTTGTACCAATGTAGGTCAGCACCTTCTCTGCAACTTAAAAATCTTAAAGAGTTGCTTAGAACACTGAAGGTCAAGTAACTTAGCCAGTCATATAATCAGCTGTTAAAAGTGGAACTTGGACTCTGGTCTTCCTGTCACTAAGGTCAGCTCTCTATCCACCATGCAACATTGCCACTCAAATAACTATGTAATATTTCAAGGTTTTCAAAACACTGCCTCCCAACAATCATATGGCACAGATGGTGTAAGTATTACTGTTCCCATTTTCCAGATAAGGTAACTGAGGGTTTTTGAAAGGTTAAGTGGTCTGCCAAAATAACATTTAATTCTCTACTGTCTTGTCTTGTTCTCTAATTGTTTCGCATGTCTTCCTCTTCTCCCTAATTGGACTCAAAGTTTCTCAGGGGCAGAAACTACACTTGACACATACACATCCCCATTGCCCCATTCCTTCCTAGCACAGTGCTGAGCATGGAATGGGCCTTCAATAAATATTTGCTAATTGATTGATTCACTACAGGGTTATTCCATGCAAGGATTTTTTTTTTTGCTTGTTTTCACTTTTTAGTATTTCACTGCAGAGGAGGAAAAAAGAGGGAGAGAAATGGCAAATTTTAGCACCAAGAGTTGCTACCAATAGAGGAGCAGTCAGATATGAAGAAAAAAAAATCACCTGCGGAATTAAAAGGCTCATCAATGAGAAAACAGAAGTCAATTTGTACACATTTGACTGACCTACCTGTCCAGATTATTTATCTGTTGCGTAAAGCAAAGCACACTTGTGAGAAAGAACATCTGTAGAAGGTGTTAGAGACAAGGTAAATTCCCTCTTGAGCAGGTACTATTTCATCTATGACAAGTGTAGGGCAAAGACACTTGATAGGGATAGCTGCGTGAAGTGTCAGTGTATACTGCAGTGCGGTGCCTGCACAAGGAGACAGGCTGGAGACAGTAGTGGCAACCCAGGCTTCCCAGTGGGTTTTAACAGGCCTCCTTAGGCCTTTGGAGCTACCCTCATGTCAATACAGGTCATCACTGCGAATGAGTTGCAAATGAAGCAGATGGTCTTGGGGAAAATGTCAGGCTGATTTAAAAGAAATCACCTTTACTTCTACAACTTCAAATAAAGTAAGATGTAAGAAAAGAGCCTCTTTTTTTTTCCCCAAACATAATTCAAGCTGCTCAATTACTGTTAAGCAACCAAGTCCCAAGCTGTTTCATCCTCATTCTTAATACCTGAGGCCAGTGTCTTAACATGGTATAGACGTAATCGAACTGTGACATGACAGCAAGAAATAGAGAAGGGAACAGGGATAAATATGACCATCATCTTATTACTGTTTCAGATTTGTATAAAATGCTTGAGAATTGGAAAATTAACAGGCTTTATGGATTTTATGACTTGTAAATATTATTCAAATATGTATTCAGCCAGATAATCAGTACACCTATAAATTATTCCTTTTGAATAAACAGAGATGAAAGTAATGATACAAATGAAGCATTAGGAGAAGGGGAGAATCTGTTTCAAGACACTAGGATACCCTAGTCTCATAGGTAGTTTGAAAAAATAAAAAGAGTTCAAGCAGGATCATCCTTATGATAGATGTGAGTCCCCCATTCTTTTCTCTTCCCTCTCCTAACACCTTTATTCAGACTAAGTCTGGCTTAAATGATCCAAAATGTCTAGAGGAAGAAAAGAAGGGAAAGAAATGTCACAATAGTACAGACCATCTTCCTTCCTCTCACAGAAGAATTGGGAGACTATAGGTGGGGAATGCTGCATTTCCCTGTCAGAAGCAATGACTATGGGGTTTTACTTTACTGTCTGTGTTAATCTGAACGATGTAAAAACAAAAGGCACCAATAAAACTGCTTCAGAACAAAACAGCACAATGTGTAGCTTGAGGGACATTGAAAGAGAGAGAGAGAGAGAGAGTGTGTTGGGAAGTACAAAAAGTTTGGGGTGGTAAAAGGAAGGAGTTATCAGGTAACTAATTCCTGTCTTCCTCTAGTCTCTTGTTGGTAGATGCTTAATAAATGCCTTTTGATTAACAGCCAAGTATTGTGCTAGGCAGTGGAGACCCAAAGTCAAAATTTAAACAGCCCCATCCATCAAGGAAGGGCAGCTCAGTGGCACAGCTGATACGGTGCTGGGTCTGCAGTCAGAAAGACTCACCTTCCTGAGTTCGAATTTGGCCTCAGACACTTGCTAGCTGTGTGACCCAGGGCAAGTCACTGTTTGACTTGATTTCTTTATCTGTAAAACGAACTGGAGAAGGAAATGGCAAACCACTCCAGCATCTTTGCCAAGAAAGCCTCAAATGGACTCATGAAGAGTCAGGCATGACTGAAACAACTGAACAACAACAAACCCTCAAGGAGTTGATATTCTATAGGAGAAGATACAACATGTACATGCAATAGGGATTTGGCTTGGGGAGAGGAAGTAGCAACTAGATGGTCAGGAAAGATGTAGGAAGTGGTGCCTGACTTGAGTTTTCAAGGAAACTAAGAATTCTAAGAGGGAATGAGAAGATGTCACATATCCCAGTTATGGAAGTTAAGACAGAGTAGCCAGTGGAGAGCTGTCTGTGGTGAATTAGCAAGAAGTCCAGTTTGTCTAAACTAAAGGGTTCACGAAGGTGAGTAACGTATAATCAGGCTGGAAAGCAAGGTTGGAGCCAAACTCTAAAGGACTAGAAATGCCCAGACATAGACATTTGTATCTGATTCTAGAGGTAATAGGGAGTCACTGGAGTTACCGAGCAGGGAAATGACATTGTCAGAATTGTGCCTTGGGAGTAGCACTTTGGCAGCTGCGTGAAGGATGGATTGGAGAGGGGGAGGAGACGCGAAATGGAGAAAACAATTAGAAGGCAGCTACTTTTGTCTATGAGAACACAGCATAACAATCCATGAAAAACATAGCTCCATTTCTACAAATGTGTGTGTCAGATGAAATTCTGCAAACATGGTCTTCAGAATATCTAGCCCTGAAATTGAGAAAAACAATTTCCATCTCAAGATTACTAAACTTCACTCCCAACTCCCAATTACTTTGTATCTTTACTGTTATTTATATTGATGTTATTTCAATCCAGAAGAGCTCCTTGACTGCTCTCTGAGGGCAGGAACCGTATTCATTTTGTATGCTCCAGTGTCTAGCACACAGTAGGCATGTCATAAAGGATTGATGAATTGAATAAAAATTAAACCACAAGGTTTTCAAGGGCTCTTAGGAGTTTGGCTAGAAAATACATACAACCCTTTCACTGCTACCCACTTCTTGTTGACATAACCATTTTGGCCTGAAATTCTTGCCAAATTCAAAAACCTCCTCTTTCCTCCTGCCCCCAACATATAAGCACACATGTATATGCTTACTCTCTCTACAACCTTATTTCTCTCTCTGCATTGTTCAAAAAGCTGTAGGTTTTTCTGCTCTTGGAAAGCACAAGCATACCTTTTACAGATTCCCAGAAGGAATCTGGGTTTGATGTGCCTTGAAGAGGTATATTTATCCTAAACCTGGAGACTTTAATACACTTTGCTTCCAAAGCACCAGGGTGGCAAAAACACTGTACAAGATAGAACACAGTCGTTTGTATAGAGTTGACAATCTAAGTTAAGACAAATACCAGCTGAGACCATAGCTGAACACATGTACTGTGAGTCTTATTAATAGTACCTCCTCCGTTTGGTTCTCCCTAGTTCTAGTCTTTGAAGCACTCAAGTAAGAATTAAGAACCTTCAAAAAAAAATAAATGTGTTTTCATGAAGGATCTGAAAGAGCAGTAGTTGTTGAAGGCAAGATTCAATGAATGAAACAATTCAACAATACACAGAGATCAGAGTAGGCAGAAAAGAAGGGAGCTGGATTTGGAAGAAAAACGAAAAAGAGAATAGATGCATCGTAAGGGAAGATGAAAGGGAAATGACTAGGGGGAAAACAAGCCAAGAATAGTAGGGACAGTCAAAAAAAAGAAAGAAATGTTTCATTATTCACTCATTTTCAGAATCTCATGCGTGTGATATTAATTCTGAATACAGCCCACTTGTCAGTTTTCTTCAGGTAGCAATTCTATTAGCTAATGACGTCAACAAAAAATGTCTAGAGGCAGGCCACCCAGAAAAGAATCTAAGGCTAAAGTGAGTGTTTCACACTCCCCCTCAATTTAAAGGGTTGTGGTTCATGATTCTATCATAAATGACTCATTGATATAAAAGTGTTGGGAAGTTAAAAATATATCTGGGCTCAAATTTAGAGTAAGGTAGCACAACTATCTAATTTATTACAGCAAAACAGTGATGCTGGTGACATCTTTGCATTTATACATGGGCAGTCAGAGAATTGTGGGGACAGAAGAGGAGCTGACACATTGATTAGTCTGTCCTTATAGCTTATAGTTAGGACTGAATTGAAGAATCCCAGAGGAATGGGTTTGTGAGAATTAAAACTTTGCTTTTCCTATGTAGCCATTGGAATGTGAAATAACTCTCTTTCCCAGGAAGTTTTACCTTACAGCTGTCTTACATGCAGCATTCATTCAAAAAACATTTTATTTTAATTTATTTTGCTTGATTATGTATGTTTGTACAAGGGTTTTGTTTTCCTTTCAAATTGGGGTTAGGTGGGAAAGAGAAAATAAATGCTATTAAATGAAAAATAAGGTAAAATGGGGAAAAAAGTACTTGCTGTGTGCTAAGGACTGAGGGAGATGGAAGTTTAAATAATACCTGTACCTGCTTTCATGAAGATAGGGACAAGACATGGAGATCATTGTTCTCAGAGGTCACAGAGGGAAGGTAATGAACACATTTTCTCTCATTGCCACTCTGAAGCATGGACAACTGTCTCCCCTCCTAGACCTGAGGACCATCAATCAATCTACCCACAGCTTTCCCTCCTTCAGGTTCAGTGATTTCAGTTCTTGGGATTTTTCTGTATAAGGCTATGTAAGCTTTTTTTCTGACCTAATTATTTTAAAATCCACACCAATGTGACTTAAGCCCTTACAGACCCTGTAAGACAGAGGGGTCAAAGGCTCAGGGCCATGGCTGATTGCCAACACAGTTGTCAGTTTGGTGAAGACCTGGTATTCAAGATACTATCCCTGAAAAATAGCTCCGACATTCAAGAGAGCCGATGATCTCTGGGCACCCCCTAAGCACATCTTGCCCCTAGTCTCTCATGGGTAATGATTGTGACCCCATTCTTCCCATTACTTCTCACCGAAGGCTAAAAATTACACTTAACTATTATACGCATTTCTTAGCCTTATCTAACTGATAAAAAAGAGTGCTTTAAGTATCCCTCCTTCAAAATCACTCCCTTAATTCAATGCAGTTAAATGCAATTCAATTTAATGAACAACTAACTGAACACCTCCTTTGTGCAAGGTATTGTTCTAGATGCTGGAGATCCAAAGACAAAAAGAAAACAGTTCATGCCCTCCCAAAAGTCATGGATGGAGTGAGAAAGTAACAAGTACATGGATAAAGTGCATGAAAAATTGAAGAGGGAGAGAGCAACAATCAGGGAAGGCTTCTCAGAAAAGGTGGTGCCTAAATTGGGCCTTGGAGGAAGATGAGGATTCTGAGAGGCAGATATGAAGAAAGAGCACATCCCAGACATGGACAGCTTATACAGGCGATGGAATTTCAGGATACAGGGGGTCTCACTATAGCCATAGGAGTAGGAGTGAGAGTGATGAGGAGCTAATTTTATGCTTCCCTTATGGTTACTTCCCATATGTTAGTTAAATATAGCGTCTATTCTCTCCTAATTGTAAGCAGTGTAAAGTGTTCCTAAGGACTAAGACCAATGATTTCTCTTGAATAATGTTATTGAGGTGGGGGAGGAAAAGGGATATCTTTCAATCTGTGGTGTATTAAAGTAAGTTTGTAAACTCTTAGTAAGTTTAAAAAAACATACAACATTAAGGAGGATTTTTAATGAGAATGAGAAAAAAATGGAAAAAAATAGCATGGTAGGGAAAAAATCAGTTTATTATATGAATTGTTCATGATGTAAGCTCAAAGAATAAGACTTTTAAGGTACAAAGTATATCTTAGGAATATCTAAACATAGTTCTAAGCAGACATCACCATTTGACTGTTAGCTCTTAGAAGACAGAACTGTAATCTGTTTAACTTGTTTTGAATAATTCCTAATATAGCATTATTGTTAGAGAAGCACTTAAATAATAGAAGAAGAAAATGAGAATTTGACCACAAAATCTTGCCAAGATATCTACATCTTTCAAGTAGGGAGTTCCAAACTCAACACAATATACTAAGGAAGGGGTCTAGTCAGTACAGGGGACGATAGCAACTGGTGTTACTTGTTATCTTATATTACTTTTTTTTTTAAAGCTAGAATGTATAATGAGCATCTCAAATTCAACATGCCCAAATCAGAATTCATCTATCCTTCAAATCCATCCTTCTTCCAAACTTCCCTATTTTATTTGAGGTTACCACCATCTTTCAGTCACCCAGGTTCTCAACTTTGTCATTATTCTTGATTTCTCATGCTCCCTTTACCCTACACACCCAGTTTCTCTCTCTGTAACATAGCATGTATCTAGCTTTCATAATAGCCTCCAACAAGGCTGTTCCCACTTTATTTTATACAGCTATCAAAGTAATTTTCCTAAAGTGTAGACCTGACTGCATCACTCCTCTACTTGATAAACTCCAGTGGTTTTTTTTGGGACAAGATATAAACTCCTCAGTTTTACTTTTCAAGCCCTACACAACCTAGTCCCAATCTACTTTCCAACCCTATTATATATCACTCTCATTCTTGCACTCTAGAGTTTAGCCAGACAAAACCTTGCTATTCCTCAGAGACACAACACTCCAACTCCCAACACCACCTTCCTTGCCTCTACTTCCTAGAATACAGTTTGCTTCAAAACTCAGCTCAAGAGTTGACTTCTATCTGAGACCTTTCTTGATTCTTCACCACACTCCATACCCACCCACCCTTCCCAAAATTATATTGTATTCATTTTGGATATATCTTATTTATGCTTAATTATGTATTTTCCTCCCCTGAAAGAATGCAAGCTCTTTAAAAGCAGGAACTATTTAATTTTTTTTCTTTGTATCTTCGGTGACTAACATGTACCTGATAATAGGAGGTGTTTAATTACACTTTTTAATTGATTGACTGACTTTACACAATAAACTACAAATGGAGCAATATTCTCTTTTTACAGATGGGAGGAGTAAGAAGTGACTTGAGTAATGTAGCATAGATAACTCTGGTAGCCAGGGTTGGAATTGAGACAATATTTATTTGAATCTAATTAAAGTATAGTTTCCTAGACTAGATACCAGGAAAAGCTCTAGCAAAATGAATTGCCAATAGTATTGACTGTGGATTTCCCAGAACACAGACATTGCTGGAATTACATGTCACTCTTACAAATACAGTATCAAATTTACCAAGATCTAAGCATTTCTTCCACAGGGCAAACTTTTGGGTAAGTATTTGAGGATCAAGAGTTTCAAGATCTCTTCTGAAGAAGGTGCAAGTAAAAAATGACCATCATAGATGACCAAAGGGATTTTCTTACAGAACAGTACTAGAAATTGCTGGAATAATCCATAAAGCTTTTTAAAATGTCTGCACCTACAGAATGTTATCAAATAGTTAATACATCACCAGAATCCCTTCTTATATGAATCATTAAAAATATCTTATTAATTAAGCAATTTGTTTCTAGGAGAAAATATAACAGTACAAGTAACATTTATTAACAGTAATAGTTTCCCCAACTTCCCTTTCTCCCTCTTTCTCTTTTTTTCACTCTACTGCCTCTTCTCTGTTATAGTTTTCTCATATCATTTCTACAGTTCACTACATTGAACCGGAGAGGTACCTTAAATCCCCACCCATATCCCTCGGAAGTATACCTCTCCTATTAAAAGCTATACTCAAAAACACAGGGTGAAAAAAATACATGTATGGTAGTGAGTAAAATAATTATCTAGGAGTTTGGGAGCTCAAGTACTCAATGTTATGAAAAAAATAAACACTGTTTTTCAATGCATAATACCTCCAAAAAGAATCAATAACAGACTCTGAGGAGAATGGAAATGCCTGAAATAAACCTTCCTAAAGAGAAAGTTTCTTAGACAAATAGACTCCCAGACACAGCCCCCTCCAGCGTACAAAGTGCCTCTCAAATGCTACCCAGTTCTCACTTTGCCGAAGTCTGTTCTCAGACAGAACTCAAAGAACAAAGACTCATCAGTGTTCATTTTAAAATGTACCTTTTTTCAATAATAGATCTTTAAACTGAGCATCCTTCAGTGCAGTGGTGTTAAGGTGATCACTGGACATAATCCTGTAGAGGGATCCCAGTCTCGGTGCAGTCCCCAAGCTTAAAGCATCACTCTTCAGCTTCAGTTTCTAGGCAGTGAGGCAATATCCTCTCCAAGCAGCTCAGAGTTGCACAATTATAGCCAGCTTGGTGTGTGTGTGTGTGTGTGTGTGTGTGTGTGTGTGTGTATGTGTAAGAGAGAGAGAAAGAGAGAGAGAGAGAGAGAGAGGAGAGAGTCTCTTTCTCCCTCTTTCTACTGTATCAGCAGGGCCCAACCCAGGTGCTAGACTCAAATGCTGTGGTTCAGACCGCAGACTGTGGCTACCAATTATCAACTGCCATCAACAGAAATCAGCAAGCAATGTGGCAGGAAACTGGTGGTGTCGTAGAAACAGATAACACATCCAGGGCCTCATATCTTCAGACTAGCTGAACGCACATTTTAGTTTGCAAAAAGACTTATTCTGTATACCATGCTTTTCAAATTACAAACACACATAAACACACACACACACACACACACTCCACAGGAAAAATTCTAGACAGTTTATCTTTTTCCAGTATGTTCATTTTAGGACACTGGAATATCAAACCACACAAGGCAGAGAGAAGAGAATCTGTAAATCCCAACAAAAATGTTCCTTCCCTTGATCTCTGTTGGAAGCTTTGAGATTTGAAAAAAAAATAAAATGAAAAAGATCTTACCAATGCAACAGACATAAACAGGCTTTGCTCTTGAAACCAAAACCAGGGGTCCTTAACCACTCATCCTTCTGTATTTCAGATCCAGTTTGGTGTGCATCATTCCAAGTTCAAAACACAGTCTCACTCACTCGAGTCAAATCTGTCTGATATTCCTGCTCTTTCTGTTTCTGTTTTTCCCAGAAGTCTAACTGATGGGAGTAGCTTACACATGCTCTTCTAACTAAGCCCTGCATTGGAGACTGTCGATGTCATAAACACAGGAGGAAACAATTTCACAGCCTCCTCTCTCTCTCTCTCTCTCTCTCTCTCTCTCTCACTCACACACACACACACACACACACACACACACACACACTCACACACACCCCTTTCTCTTTTGTCCTCTCTTCCCTCAGACCCAGACTTACTGTATGTTCACCCAAATATCACAGCTCAGGAAAATCCTCTAAGAATTCTTAAGTGCCCTCCTTTGCTACAAGTAACCCTTTCGTCAACTCAATGCATTCAGGCTTGTTCAGCTAAAATAAAAAGGCACAGAAGTACAGCAGGCACCCATTGCAAAAACTCAAAGAACAAAATAAACATGAGGACATTTCTTAGGAGTAAGTTTCCATATTTATGATGATTTTGACTAAAGCACACTTCCTCCCTCTTCTCTGTCCCCCAGTCTACATAGTTCATTTCCTGAGCATTTTGACACCCTGAGGCTCTGTGAAGACACTTATAAAGCAAGCTGCCAGTCTGTCACAGCAGTTTTCAGAGGAAATCATGGGGTGGCCACAGTGAAAAGGGCAGAGTGTCATGGTAATAAAAAAAAGTCCACCAAAACAACAACAAAACCCCAAAACATCAGTCAGAACAGGAATTTTGTGCTTAGAAAAGCCTTTTTAGTGCTTAAGATTTTTGGTTTGGTTTTATTGCCGCCACCGCCACCGCCACCACCACCACTACTCTGCCTCTCCCCGCTCCTGCCCCTCTACATTTAGGGCAAAGAAAAATGGCATATGACATGTGAGCCAGCACAATAGTTTTGGGTATAGGAGTCATCAAAGCAAAGTTAAATTTTGTATATGTTACCATTAGTGTCAGAAATACAGCCAATTACGTCAGCAACCAGCCACTGCTGTCAGTGTCCCAAACACATCATCTGGGGAATGACAGCAGTGTCTGGGCACTGATGTCACTGCTTGCATTTCAATTTGACTAGAACATATATACTCCCTTGCGCTTGAAATTATTTTCAAAAAGGAGGGAAAGCCTTTTAAATTTGGACCAGCAAATTCCACTAAGCTTTTTCTAAGGGACCATATTGGCATACAGGAAATAAGAGGGCCACAAAGGTTTCTGCTTCTAATTTCATGGTTGGTATATATTTTCATATGCCAGCCAAGCCAGTGACAAAACTTGAACAGTTTTTAAGTTGAAATGTCCTTCTTGTTCTGCTTTGGTCTGGCTTTTTTAGAGATCGTTGTCTCAATTCTACTGCTCATACTAGCAGTTAAAATAGTCTAAAATCACACTGGAATTTTGGGCAGCCATATCATACTAATATTTCACACTGAACATGTAACCAATTAAATGCTTTGTGTCTTTTTAATGAGGCAACATGGAATAGCAGATAGAATGCTAAACTTAGGAGTCATGAGATCTGAGTTCCATTCTCAGCTCTGACATACAAACTGTCGTCAACTTGGACAAGTCACTTAACCTTTCTGTGCCTTAGTTTCCTCATTTGTATAATGCAAACAATGATATTCAATGTACAGAGCTTGTAGAACTGTTGTGAGAAAAGAATTCTGCAAGTTATAAATTTCTATACAAATGAGGTATTACTATTTTTCTTATGGTTTGTTATTAAGCCGGGTTTCCCCCATCTTATACTTATGCTGTTGATTTTTAACTGGTGTTCAGAGCTTTATAATAATCCCTATTCCTATTAAATTTCATTCTCTTAATCTTTTTTGTATCCTCATTCTTTCATCTAAAATACTAGTCATCCTTTCCAGTTTTATGTGATCTAGAATTTTGGTAAGCATGTCATCAGACTCTACGGAGTTTCTTATCTTGCAGTTACAAAACAGCATTTGACTCGGAGACCAAGAGGCAGTACTCAGGGCTCTATTTCAACAATATGTCTTCCATGCATGTGTTA
This sequence comes from Pseudochirops corinnae, assembly GCA_028646515.1. Lineage (NCBI taxonomy): Eukaryota > Metazoa > Chordata > Mammalia > Diprotodontia > Pseudocheiridae > Pseudochirops > Pseudochirops corinnae. The sequence continues at coordinate 188,551,801 of CM053587.1, forward strand.
GGATCACAAAAGATTCCTAAATAGATGCAAACACAGAGAGAATTTCATTTAATAATCCAATAAACCAGTATCATGTGAGGCATAAACAAGGAAGCATATGCTTTCCAAGGAGGTTAACCACTGTCATTGAGGATATCCTGTGCAGAGTGCATATGGCGACAATACACTTCCTATAAATGGTGAGGTCTTGCAGATGCTATTGATTATAGGTGACACTCTACTTTAAGATATACACAGGCAAAACAGCCCTTGCCTTCATGGATCTTGTCTTTTAAAGAGGGATTTAACACATTTATCTATCATCTCTATCTTTGTTGGTATATATAAAATACACAGATATAGGCAAAAGTATATGTAAATTAGGGCCACTCACTGTGGCCAGACTTTGGTAACCAGAACTAAATTAACCTAATGATGATAGCAGTTAGGTGATGCAATGGATAAAGTGCCAGGCCTGGAGTCAAGAAGACCTGAATTCAAATCCAGCCTCGGATCCTTACTGGCTGGGTAAGCACTTAACTCAGTCTGCCTCAGTTTCCTCATCTATAAGATGGACTGGAGAAGGGAAGAGCAAACCACTCCTGTCATCGTTGCCAAGAAAACCCCAAAAGGGATCACAAAGAATCAGACACGACTCAAAAATGACTAAAACAACAATAACAAAATGATAACAACGCACAGTTGGTTGTTTTGTCCGTAAAGGTATCATGGGAAACTGGCTCCATGACCTGCTAAAGTTTGTTTGTGAAATTCCACGGATTTAGGTTTGCAGTGTTTTATAGGCGTCTACCAGGCTTATTGAATCGATATAACACTAAAATCAAGTGTTTTAAGATCCTGAAAAAGACCAGACTTCACTTACATGCAAACTAGTCTGAACGGAATGTACTGTGTCTTTCGTCATAAAACACTCATGTGACAGATATCTGCATATTTGTTACTACCTGGAGTCTATCCTTTTAAGAATGTAATGAACGTGTTTTAAGTACCTACTGTGTACAAGGAACCGATACTAAAAAATGAAAAGGAAAGCTTCAAGTGTGTTGATTAGATAGATCCATTATGGATGATACATGGGAAAACAGGGATAAAAATCATATGGGACCAGAAGACAAGGAGAGTCATGATCTGGAACAGCGAAGGAAGTGCCCCATGCTAAGAAAATCACAAATATTTTCAAAGGATTAAAGCAAACATTATGAAAATTAATTTTAAATGGAATTTGTATACAGCAAATACCAAAGAGGCCCTACTCCTGTATAGAACTGCAAATCCAACCTTATGATCCTTGATAAATTTGTAACATCCTATTTCTGCAGCATTTTGAAGTTTACACAGTGTTTTCTCCTCTCCTTCCTGTACGTCCCTCTTGTGAGAGGCATTGCAAAGTGAGTCCCAAGAGGCAAAGTGGTCACTTAGACAAGCAGCATCGGAGCTCGTATCAAATCCTCTGAGTGCAATGTCCTTCCCACTCTCCCAGCAAGCTTTTAGACAGATACTCAAACCAGCTCCATTGGTTTTAGTAATAAGGGAGTCGAGGAGGTCTGCTCTTAACCATTCATGACTCACATGAAAGCACAACTTTTTGTTGTTCAGTTTCAGTCCTGTCTGACTCTTTCTGATCCTATTTGAGGTTTTCTTGGCAAAGGTACTGGAGTGGTTTGCCATTTCCTTCTCCAGCTCATTTTACAGATGGGAAGACTGAGGGCCAGGGTCACTCAGCTAGTAAGTGTCTGAGGCCAGATTGGGACTCAAGAAGATGAGTCTTCCTGACTCCAGGCCAGGCAGTCCTGGCAGTACCGATGTTCAGCTATGAAGAGTTAAAATCTATGTACATTATCATTCTGAGGGAGTGCATTTGAGTGCTGCCAAGGCTAAGTTACCAGGTGTTTCTCTCCTTTCAGAGAATTCCACGAAGCTCAGGGTCAGGTGACAAAGGGATGCCAACCTAAAACAGTGCCCAATTCCTCTTTTAATATGTGTATCACTAGTTATTGTTAATTAACACTCATTTACATTTCTCTTAATGCCCAAGAAAGTAGCATTAGAATATGACCTTATCATTTAAATCAGAAGTTACAAAGAAAGAATTGTTTATAGAATATAAACAGCTATGAATGCATGTGTAGAAAATATTTGATATTCAAAGAATTTTTTTTTCCATTTTTATTTATTTTAATTTTTTTTCCTCTTAAAACCTACTCCAAAAGACCACCTGCCTTGGATAGGCATATGGCTAGTAGGCCTTTTTTTTTAAAGTGGATTTGGGTTGTAAACTATTAAGAACACATTACAAGTTCACCTCTTTTCTGTGGTACATCGTCTAAAACAAAGACTGAGAATTCTAAGTTTTGCTTGTAATGAAGACTCAAGAGAGCTGCACTTTACAAATTACTTTTCACCAGGGTTTTATATAGTAAAAGTAAGCAACTGAAGTACCACTGACACACTGTGTACTAGCTTTAGTAACATTCCAAAGATTTCCTTCACAGGTCTTTAGTTCCTAAGCAAAAATATACTGTAGACTTTGTTATGTGATTCACTATAGACAGACATACAGTGTAAAGGTGAGTCGCTCTCAGACCCGGTCTAAAAGATCTCTTTTGGCTTCATGCTTCATATAAGAAAACAGTGTGATGTGGCAGGCCTCAAAAGCTAACTTGATCTTAATTCAACTTTATCTTTAAAATCAGCATCCAGAAAGAGGGAAACAACAATCCTTCACATTATTCTGTGCTCATTAGACCACATCTAAAGTACTAATGTCAGTCCTGGGCACTGCATTTTGGAAAAGATATTGGCAAGCTGGAGAAGAGATTCCAAACCATGTCCTACAAGGATAATGTGAAGGAACAGCAGATGTTTATCCTGAATAAGAGAAGTTTAGGAAGAACCATGATGACTGTCTTCAAATATCTGAAGGGCTATCATCAGGAAAAGGGGTTAGACTAATTATATATAGGTACAGATGGGGAAACAAGTACCAACGACTGGACACTGCGCTTGCTAGTCCTTTCTAGCTTTTAAATTTTAGCAAAAATTTACCTAAATAACAAATATTTGTTGAATTGATAGAAATGTAAGTGGTGGCATAGGGGAGCAGGCATCAAAGGTCAGCTGCTCAGGATTTATGAGTTCTAAGCAGAGCATCCTGTTGTATAAATCAATCAATAAACCACCTACTGTGTATATGTCAGGCCCTGTGCTAAGTGCTAGGAATATAGGGACAAAAAATGGAATAGTTTTTGCTTTCCAGGAACTTCCATTCAAATGGGGAAAACACATGTATATCTATATTTAGGTATAAAGAAGACATAAACAAATTACCTAGTGGGGTAGCTAGGTGGCATAGTGGATGGAGTACTGGGCTTGGAGTCAGGAAGATTCACCTTTCCGAGTTCAAATCTAGCATCAAACACTAGCTCTGTGACCCTAGGCAAATCACTTAACCCAATTTGCCTCAGTTTCCTCATCGCGTAAAGTGAGTGGGAGAAGAAAATGGCAAATTACTCTATGATCTTTGTCAAGAAAATCCTAAATGGGGTCATGAAGAGTCAGACGCAACTGAGCAACGAGAAATACAAATCAAACGTAAGGACGCCTTGAGGATGAAGAGAGAATGCTGGCGTTGAGTCAGAAAGTCTTAGGCTCCTATCTTGCCTTTAATATTAGCTGTCTGACTCTGGGCAAATAAATAAATGAATGAATTTTTAAAATCACTTAAAATGTATGTGCCTCTGGCAATTTTCTAGCATTTACTGGGGTAAAGAAGTTCTGATTTGGTCACTTACCACTCAGGTGGTTTCAGGTAAATCTAGGACCAATAGAATCATCCAGTCTTTTTAAATCATAATTTCCAACATATTTTAGACATCCTCCCCCATTCCCACCTTTTTAGTGAAGTCATCAAGCATTTGTTTGTAGAAATTGTCTTCCTCGACATCCTCTGTGGTGTGTGTTGGTGAACAGACTTCATTTATTTTAATGATGCTCTTCTGGCAACTATTCATCAAGGCAAGATGACCAAATACCCCATGAAATGGTGTTTCTTTGTGCCTTTGGATGTGCTCCACCAATTTCTTCATTTATTTAATTCTAAGAAGAATCTATGCACCAACCTTCCATTTAGCTATAACTTTTTGTTGTTATTTTGTTGGTTTCAATTATCGTGAGAATGCCAAGATTTATGTGATTCAGTCCTTCCAGTGGGGTGTCTACTCATTGGTGATTAAACAAGGACCTCTCATTTAGAGGACTAATAGCTAAGTTAAAGTTTTTGGAAAGTCAAAAACTGGTGGGCATTTTAGTATCCCTCCTCACATTCAAAAATTTAAGCTGATGAAATATTCCTGAGCATGCAAAATTCACAGTAACCACAACCAATTTTGCCAGTTCTAATTGCCGCTCAGGACTCTGTCCTTGAGATACCCATCCTAACAATATTCTTTTTCCTCTACCTACTGGAATACCATCTATTTTCTCAGGAAACTCAGTTAAGCAGTAAACAAAACTTTCAATGAAAACATGACCAAAATATATTAGAGGGAAGAAGTGGATTTTTAATAACCTTACTCAAGAGTGCTTGTTGGATTTCTTTTACACACGGTGATCATCTAACTTGCATGGATTCATTAGAGATTATAAATCTCTACACATCTCGGCTCTAGGGGTCATTTTATATGTCTCATATGTCTATTAATGCAACTATTGTCAAGAATCAATGAATGGCCACATCCATTATAAGTTCCTATTCTTTGAGGTTTATGACTACACTGTAAAAACTTGCTCTAGGATGAAGTTTTCCACATAAAGATTAAACTGGCATTCAGCCTTAGGGAAAAAAAGAAAACAAAAAAGTACACTTTAAATAACTTTTGTATTTTTTGTCACATAATTTTTTTTTTAAGACTGGAAAACTGTACTCCTGCAAATTAAAAAAAAAAAATAGCTAGAATCTGTGAATGTTTGTGGGAAATTAGTTTATAGCAGAGAACAACTATTTCTGAGTCCTTGTTATTAGGGGAAAAAAGATCACCACGGAGAAATATTTATTTAGAAATCTGAATGAGACACAAACTATTAAACTTTTAAATATAGCATCTGGCTTAAATTTGAACAGGAACAAGCACATGTTCACTCAGAACCAGCATGCTGACATGGGAAAATGCTGAGATTACTAAATATGTTGTTGTTGTTTTGTTGCTCTTGTCGTTCAGTTGTTTCTGAAGATTTGTGACCCCATTAGGGGTTTTCTTGGCAAAGATACTGGAGTGGTTTGCTATTTCCTTCTCCAGTGGCAAACAGAGGTTAAGTGACTTGCCCAGGGTAATACAGCTAGTAAATTTTTGAAGCTGGATTTGAACTCAGGTCTCCCTGACTCTAGGCCTGGTGTTCTAATCACTGCACCACCTATCAGTAAGCCATTTAGGAGCATCTAGGTGAATCTGAATTTAAATCCAGAGTCAGAAACTTACTAGCTATGTTACCTTGAGTAAGTCACTTAACCTGTTTGCTACTAGAGAAGGAAATAGCAAGCCACTCCTGTACCTGTGACAAGAAAACCCTATGAATAGAGGTCCATGGGATCATGAAGAGTCAGACATGACTGAAATGACAAAACAACAACAATGCCATGTACTAAGGGGCCAAGGAGTTCACCTTTCTCATTATCTAAGGTTCTTGTAAAAGAAAATCTCCTGAGGAACTACTCTTTCAACAAGCATGGGCCTATGATGGATGTGACACTCCAAGTACCTGAGTAACTCTCTGAAAGTAGACTCTGGCTCAACAAAGTGTGGTATATTAATATAATGCTGTTATTACACTGTAAGAAACAATGAATATGAGGAATTCAGAGAAACATGAGAAAGTCCAAAAGAGTCACAAAAACTATATATACAATCATATCCGAACATTTTCTTGGACCTCATTTGTGCTGCTGAAATATAAGTTAAGGAGATCCTTTCAAGTGCTGCTGTCTTCTCCTCAAGTTTCCTGACCTATATAAGATAAAGCAACTTTTATTCTTCATAACAGGTATACCACACATTGTGTGGCTGGGTCTTTTGGTGGTCACCAAGCTTTATACAGATTCTGTTCCTTCATCTTTCTGTAGCTTCTTATCCCACAGCTAATACAAGGATTGCCAACCCTCCCCTTCTTCTTCTCTCCCCCCATTTAAATGAGAAATAATGATGACAGACAAAATTCACTAAAATGCTATTTAAACTGTTCAAAGTATTAGTGTCAAAGACTTAGATTTTTAGAACTACTTGCCATCTTTCAGATGAAATGAATCAATGGAACATAGGTTTAGAAAGCATAGCCACTTAAGCATTATACCTCTGTTTCCTCTAAGAGTTAGTGAAATTTCCAGTGTTACCAATAAGATGCTTACATACTGAACAGCAATAACATTATCACCAGAAACAGCTAGAAGGAAAATTGCTTTCGAGTTTATTAAACCTAAGCATCTCCTTCTAGACGTAGATGTATGGTGAGAAGACCAGGACAGAAGGATAGATATCACACAACATGTAATTCAACCAAATAGGACAGGTAAAATCCTCAAGAAGCCAGGCCTCTGTGCAAAAAAAAAAATGTTACTCTAATTCTAAGGCTGCCCTAATATGTAGGACAGGGCAGCAGCAGAAAAAAGGACTGAGCTACGTACAGTAATGATACCTGGGTTATTTCTTAGTTTAACAACATTACTGATTCATTGTGTCACCTAAAGCAAATCACATCACATCACATCTCTGGGTTATTTCCATATCTGCAAAAGAGAGGGAGTTGTTTAGATGATATATGAGGTCTCTTTGTAGTTCTAATGTTCTGTGATTCCATATTATAATAATAGTCAAAATTGATTAAAAACAAAACAAAACACCAAGGCTAAACCTCAGCCTCCACCAATCACTATTCTCCTTAGCCTCACTCATTTTAACATTAATGATAATTCATGCTTTCTGACACTTTAAAATTAAAAAATCATTTTCTTCACAATAATGCTGAGATAAGTCCTAAGTGCAACAAGGACTGTTCCATGGAGCATGCTCAGAGTTGTCCCTCCTGGTCCCAGTTGGGCCCATGAGCTGGTTCAGTATTTGTGCTCACTGGGGACGTCCAGACCATGTGTGTGACTTGGCACTGAAGGATGTAGGTGCCTTGAAATGATAATCTTCTAATTGATTAACGAGTTAAGACAGCAGATGATTTGAGGGACCTTTAAAGGAGAAGAAACTGCTTTTGGTGCTCTTTCTTCAACTTTCCTATGTGGCCAAAACTGCTCTGGGCCACTAAACTCTTGTGAGAAGGATGGGGAATGGGCTCTCTTGTTTCCTTCCACCCTGTCAATACTTCCATTTGGAGCATGGACTCAAAAGAGTAAGCTTATACTCCAGCTGCATTTTTTGCTGTGTTATCTGAGTAGGTGACCAGATACTGTTCTCAAGGTGACCTTGATCAATCAGGTTTGGAGGTGGTCTTGTGATTCTGGGAGGTCCAGAGGTCCTGCGTCCTATGTGTGGGGCTGAGTGGTGGCAAAGGAAGCTCTGTCCTGGCTTGTCAGTTCACATGGATTTTGAGAGAGACAGTGAGGTGACAAGATGAAATGTAAATACGCCTCGTCATGTCACTCCAGATGACATTTATTAGCATCAATAACTGCTTTAAGTTCAACTGAGGTCCAAGTATCAGGCTCCTGAAAGATTGCAACGTTAGGAATATTTAAGTTATCAAATTCTGTTTTAAGCTGTTCTGCCCATGAATGCCGTGTTTTGTGTCTTTTGGCATTTCTTTTGTGTGTAGGAAACAAATACTTGTTCCACGCCCCACTTCATACTATATACAGGGTACCTTTTTATTCCCCTTCCTTGCCAACATAGGAAGACCCCAAAACAAGCCACAAAGTAAGCTTTAAATACTTTTTTTCTCTGAGACACTGGAATGGTAGGGTAGGTTGATGTAATGAACCAATGAGTGTAAGAAAATGAGTTTTTCTTATAAAGCAAGAGTAGTCCTTTGTAGGTGACCAGCCATCTTCTGAATTTAATCCAGGTGGAATATACGCTTGGGTCCAGAGTGGATGATTTACTAATAGAAAGGGAATGGAAACAGAGTCCAAGACCTTTGGGTCTAGAACGGTTCCTTAATGTGAGTTTAGCGTTATTATCGCCATGTCATAGGTGGAGGCACTAATGTTCAGACAAGTTAAGTAACTTGCTCATTATTACAGAAATAGTAAGTGGCCATTAGAATTTAAGTCCAGAATTTCTGACTCTGAGTCTGGTTTTCCTTCCACAGTGCCAACTGTAGCTTCATTTGTTACAACCAGCTTACATGGAGACCTGAAAACCAAAAAACTAACTGTTCTGTGTCTTTATCTCCCCTTCAAGAATTCTGACCCATGGACAATTTCTCAGTCAATAACCATTAGGTCCCTACCATATGGCAAATACTGTGCTATACCCTGGGGATACAAAGAAAGACAAATAATCCTTGCTCTCAAGATACTCACAATCATATAAATGTAAAAATAAAACAAATATTAATGAAAACCACACAAATCACATAAAAGAAGCTGAAAAGTTGAGGTGGGGGGTAGGAAGGGTACCTAGAGGCTGAGTCATGATGAAATCCAGGCGCCCTAATAATGCCAAGGTTATGAGTTCACCCCCATGCTGCTACAATTTCCCTTAAAGGTAGCTAGATGGCTCAGTGGATAGAGCACTGGGTCTGAAGTAAGGAATAACAGAGTTCAAATCCAGCCTCAGACACTCACTAGCTCTGTGACCTTGGGCAAGTAACTTAATTCTGTTTGTCCATCTGTGAGAATGAGCTGGAGAAGGAAACGGCAAACCCCAGTACCTTTGCCAAGGGGTCCAGAAGAGTCAGGCACACCTGAAGGACTGAACAAGAGCCCTAGGCATACTTGATAAATGGAGGATCTGGGAGGAGCTTTCTACTTTACACTCCATTGTCTCCACCCTGATGAAGGGAAAGCCCAAGCACAGATAGTACAGAAGACATGAGGGTTTCACAGCTGATCTTCTAAGATGCTGAGATTCTCGAGGGTAAGATGAAATCCTGGTGTGTATCAGACAGGAAATGATTAGATGACTGTCCTGGGCACTTTCCTTAAATAGAGGATTTGGGAGGGCCCTTCACTGTCTATTCTCCTACAAGAGGGAGGGAGGGGCCCCAGGGGCAGGAAGTTCATTTCAATTGTATGGGAGATATAAAGTGAAAACTGGAATCTTCTGAAATAGTTTGACTTATAAACCTATTATTAAAACATTCAAAGAATAAAAGCAAAGAGATGACAAGAGCTGCCATTATTACAATTTGTACTTATTCTATGTGTACTTATAAGAGAATATCTAACATTTATAAAGGGCTTACTATGTCCCAGGCACTGTGCTAAATATTTTACAATTTTTATCTGCTTATCCTCACAATCCTGAGGGGTAGGTAGTATTATTATCCCCATTTTACAGATGGGGAAACTGAGGCAAACAGGTTAAGTAACTTGCCCAAGGTCACATAGTTAGTGTCAGAGAGATTTGAACTCAAGTCTTCCAGAGTCCAGGTCTAGCATTCTTTCTGATGAACTGTTACTATCTGGTTGCCCCACATAAATGGATCCTTTTATATGTGTATGTACACACACACACACACACACACACACACACAGGCACACGCCTGTCTCCACCATTAGAACAGATGCTTCTAACAAGAGGTGTTGCATACTTTGTATGTGAATCCCTAGCACCTCGCATATGGTTCAGATGGTTTGGTTCAGTCATTGTCCTTCATTCTCAAAGAGGACCAGAATGATATCACTATATTTAGAGTCAAGTTACAATGTGTCCAACTGCAACTGATCAGACACATACAAGCTCAGAATGCTCTGCCACAGGCTGGGCACAAATAGTCTGTGTGAACATTTGGGGCAGATTCTCCAAATGTGCCCATCTCGGGTTTCTTTTGCTCATAGAGCACAGCATCTTCTCTGATGTGGGCATTTCATGTTGAGTGGACCTGTGCCAGTATCCCCCATGTTACACAATCAATTCTAAAGTTCTCAAGAGAGACCTTGAAAGTTTCCTCGTATTGCTTCTTCTGACCACCATATGAGTGCTTGCCCTGTCTTCTCCATAAAATAGTCTTTTTGGCAAGCATACATTTTTCATTTGAACAATGTGACCAGGCCATCGGAGCTATGCTCTCTGTAGTAGGGTTTGAACTCTTGGCAGCCCAGCTCTGGTAAGGACCTCAGTGTCTGGTATCTTATCCTGCCAGGTGATCTGCAGAATCTTCCTAAGACAATTCAAATGCAAGCAATTCAGTTCCTGGCATGGCACTGGTATACTGTCCAGGTGTCACATGCCTGTGAAACCTCATATATAGAGCAGGCATTTAATGTAAATGTTGCTTGACTGATAGATTTTTATATAAATTTTTAATAGAGGGGCTGGGTAACGAGCCCAGTCCTGGTGAATATGTGCAGTGTTTTCACAGCAGGGAATCTGCTCTTAGACTTGGAGTAGCACCCTCTCCTTGACCATCTGAAGCTCATAGTTTTCTCTTAAAAGTCATGTAACTCTTCAGAACATCAGAGCACTTCTCATATTATAGGATGTACAGGACTAAAAGTAACTGTGATGTAAACAGATCATTGATAACTAATGGTTATTAGTTATTATAAATTCTTGTATTTTTCTTCTTTCAATAAGTTTCTCTTATGATATGGTAGCTTATATACTTTCAGGAGACAAATTAGTCTACCTACTACATTGAATACTATATTGAAACCCCCCAATGCATAGATTTTCTCAGGATTCTTTGATAATAGTTTATACACCAAAAGAAGTGTGGAGGAGGGGACAAGTACATGGCTATCCTGTCATGACAGTTTTCAATGTGTCCTTGACATAAGACTTACAGAAATATAGGCAAAAGTTGAGGGACAGAGAGAGAGAGAGAGAGAGAGAGAGAGAGAGAGAGAGAGAGAGAGAGACCTATGTATTAAGCTAGGTCATGGATCCCAACCAGAAAAATGCCTGATACACCTTTTCTAGTTTCCTACCTTATATACTAAGCGTCTGCACCCCTTATTCCTTTTTCAATTTATTTTCTGATTCAAAATCTACTCTGTATTCTTAGAGGTTTGGGCACATTCACAACATGCTCAAAATTGACAACAAGTGTGTCATTAAGTTCAAGAGGTCACTCATCCAAAAATATACTGAAACCAATAGATTATTTAGATCCACTTGTACATTTGTGAGATTTAAAGTATAAAAATTGGGCTTTAAAGATAAAATTCCCCTCTACAAAAGCTGGGATACCACCATACATAAGTATGAATGGTGTAAGTGCCTGATAAGTTAATCTTAGACCAACAATCACTAGCCTTACTAGGCTTTAAAAACAATTCTTTATCTCTCACCAATAAGAAAGGGCCTATTGATGGGTATGTTGAAACATAAATTGCCAATTTAGAATTTTGCTCCTGATATATAGATATACACATATACATATATAAGCAAACATATACAGCATATAAATGCTTATAAGCTTATAGTGTTTTAATAAATGAAATCATGTGTATTTGTGTGATTACGCATGTATTTGTATGTACATGTATATGTATGTGTGTATGTGTGTGTTCCATGTACAATGAAATAGACATTGCCAATTTAGGACTTTGCAACTGATCTGTATATATATATATATATACATATATATGTATATATGTGTGTATATATATATACACATACTGTATGTGTATATATATATATATGTATATACACACATGACATGCTTACATATATATGTGTATCTGTCCATCTATTAAAAAAGGAAATGGCAAACCACTCCAGTATCTTTGTCAAGAAGACCCCAAGAACAGCAGTGCTATGATCCACAGGGTCACCAGTAGCTTAATATTACTGAAAGACTCAACAACATCTCTCTATCTAATCTACATCAGCATCAGTAGGCCCTTTCTTATTAGTGAGAGAAAAGGAGCTGTTTTTATTTATACTCATATGTATACACATATTAGTAGTGAAATCTTAAATTGTCTATGTTTATATTATCTATGTATTAATATTACTTATAATTATATATGTGTATATAAATTATGTATATATTATGTTTTCTGTATATTTTTTTCAGTTGTTTCAAAGATGTCCAACTCTTCATGACCACATTTGGGGTTTTCTTGGTAAAGATACAGGAGTGACTTTCAACTTCCTTCTCTAGGTAATTTTATAGATGAGGAAACCGAGGCAAACAGGGTTAAGTGACTTACCCAGGGTCACAAAGCTAGTAAGTATCTGAGGCCACATTTGACCTCAGAAAGATGAGTCTTCCTGACTCCAAGCCTGGTGCTTTATCCACTGTGCCACCTGCCACCTAGCTGCCCAGGAGTACACACACACACACACACACACACACACACACACACACACACACACACACACAAATATATGACTACAAAGACCAAGCAGGTAGAGCCATGCCTCTTTCCCTTACTTTGACTCAAATTAATTTACATGCCAATCCAGAGAGAAGCTTGGGAATTTTAAAGTCTAACTCAGAGAGTTATTGAGATGAAAGATTAAGTTTTCAACTTTGAGCTAGATGAACGATAGCCTGGGGTGAGCCATGACTGGCTTCTGTTACATGGGCATGGCCTAGATATAACTACATAGCTAAATGGAAGTAGGCCAGACCTGATCTAGATGGCATTGTACAGGAGCACCCATTGATAAGAATTACATAATTGTATAATTAGTATATTGTATAAGTAGTTATAAATAAGATCAATAATGACAGATAGGTGGCCCAATAGATAAAGAACTAGGCCTGGAATCAGGAAGACTTGAGTTCAAATCTGATTTCAGAGACTAACTATGTGACCCTGGGCAAGTACCTTCACCCTATTTGCCTCAATCCTTCATCTGTAAAATGAGCTGTGCAAGGAAATGGCAAATCGCTTTAATATCTTTGCCAAGAAAATCCCAAATAGGGCTATAAAGAGTAGGACATGACTGAAGTCACTGAATCATTACAAAGGCCAACAAGGAGCCACCAGAGTTCAACAGATGAATAATTTGGTTGAACCTACGCATAATGGAAATCATTCTGGCAGCTCTGCTGAGCATGGATTGGATAGAGGAGAGACTTGAGGAAGAGATGGAAATTAGACGGCTAATTCAATAGTTCAGAGAGGAGCTAATGAGAGGATGAACTAGACTAGAGGGATGGTTATGTGAGTGGAGAGAAGGGGACAAATGCAGAGAAACGTGGTGGAGAAAGAAATGATAACATTTGTCAACAGATTGAATATGTGCAGTAAATGAGAATGAAGAGCTGAGGATGACACTGAGGTTGCAAACTTGGGTGACTTGGGGAATTGTGGGGCCCTTGATAGTAACAGGAAAGTTCCTAAAAGGAGTTGGTTTTGAAGGAAGGATAAAAAGGTCTGTCTGAGATGCAGATTACAACTCACATTCCAGCTCTTCCCTGGCAGTTCACAGTCCTACCACAAAGGAAAAGTAGGGGTGGACTCTCAACTCATTGGTCACTGCCACAGAGAGCCTCCCCCACTCCCAATAGATGTCTGCTGTAGCCAGGAGGTGATCTGGTGGGCAGGGAAAGGGGCAGAATTTCCCCAATGGCATTCACATAGATACTGCTGTAGGTGTCTACTTAGCAGTTAGGTTATAAATAGCTAAATCCTGGCTCAGAAGGTGGAGAAGTTGGAGCATGGGTGGCTGGGTACAGCCTCTCAACTGAATCCAAGTTTTACAGAACAAATCCTTTTATTAAGGGGATTTGTTCTGTGAAGTTAGGATTCAGTCAAAGGGCTGCACTTGAGGACCTAGAGGGCCACACGTGGCCTCAAGGCCATAGGTTTCCCACCCCTGGTGGAGCTTTCAAGCCAAGAGAAAGGAAAGAGTAGAGTACTAGCAGACTAGGGTGGGTAAGATAGGTATGATTGTAGTGGAGATAGACCCCTTGATTAGCTCTCTCTGGGTAGGTGGGATGCAATCTATTTTTCCACTAGCTAATCCACACCATACCTTTAGGATTTTGCTGGACCACTGCCCTCACAGATTTGGAGTTGAAATGACTGGCAGTTCAACCTGAAAAGGTGAAGCCCAGAGACTGGTAGCAAATGGCAGATAGCAGAGAACACTGAGAAATAGTCTATCTAAGCAATGAAGGGCATGATCAGCAGAAAGCAGTGCCCAGCACCCAGGCAGGAGCAGGACCAGAAAAAGTAGCATGGTGATATCAAAGGTATGGGTTGCCTTTCCATGTGTACATGCTGGTAACATATGTGTATGCCTCTCATGTGATCCTTGTACTTACTTGCCCATTCTTCCTACTGATGTTATATGTATTTGAAGCAAACAGTGCCTCAGGATACAAGGGAAATGTATTATTGCTTATTTTCTTACAATGCTAACTCTGTTGTTTTGAATTAGTTGTGTCCTCTGTATGACTAAGAAAAAAGTAAATACTTCGGTTCAAATCTTGAGGTATGGAACTAAGAGTATATAAACCCAGAGAATACCTTGAACCTAAATTAGCTATTCTAGGGGTACCAAATTTCAGAGGGGGCTAGCCCAGATCCCCAGATTAGATACTGAAAATAAAGACAAAGGAAGTTTGAAGATTCTTTCATGGAGACACATAATATTCATTATTTGAGTGAAAGTCATCCAAATCAATTTGAATAAATTGGGCCAAAGTCCACTTTTGCCTGAATAACAGTATGAAAACATACTGCAGGAATGAAAACGAAACAAACAGACCCAAAAAAGCGGAATAAAATTGGCGATTTCTGTGTGTAGAATTCTAGCAGAGCCAGTCCTAATCTTAGCACTGACCAGTAAATTGATAAATTTCCCAAAATAAAGAATTAAAATGAGAGTACCTCAAAGAGTTGTTATTTTTTTAATGCAGATCCTTATAGGAAAAACTCCCAAACAAATGTATTAACAGTAATCTTAAAGACCAAATCCTAGCTGAGTATGATTGCACAGTTACAATTCTGCTACAAACACATTTTCTCTTCCTGATGACCAGCTCAGGGAAACAGTATGAGCAAACTGTTGGACCAGTTTGGTGTGTTCTCAGATACCAGAAACAGGACTCAGAAGGGTTAAAAAATACAGATTCCATTTCTTAGCATCACCTCAAGCATTTTAGCATTACTGACTTCGGTCATAACCACATAACCAACATTACTGTGCACAAGGAAGAATAAAGCACGGGGCTATTCTAAATTCAGATTTACCAGTTCAAAAAATGAAAGTATTTGTTGTCATGGCTAAAGCACCAGCTGTTAGTGCTGTCTTCATGACTAGATGTGTGATCTCTACCTCTGGGGCTTCAATTTCTTCACCTGAAAGTGAAGGGCTTAGATGAGATGGCCTCTAAATCTTTTCCCAATCTAAAGGCCCTCTATGATTTCAGGGTCTTTTATTTTCAACACGAAATCGAATTCATTCACATTTGAAAAGACAGCATTATGTATTTTCACAATGACTGTACACATGCTTATGCATAAATGCTTTAAATATAATTTCCTCTAAAAAGGGCATATTTCCAGTAATATGATACATTGATATTTACCTATGATCTTACTGAACCATTAGTCAAAGTGACTAGTGTAACAAAGACATTAATGGGGACAGTATGAATTCATCTATTCAATGAATATAAACAGTAGAATGTATGTAAATCTCTGGAGACAAGTAAAAAAAGAAATAGGATGACAATATTCCCTCCCATAGGAGTCTAGCCCCCATGGCAACCTGGGGACACCTGACATAAAATTCATTTAGATTCACAGAATAATAAATAATAAAGTGGCCTTTGAATTCATCTAGTCTAACCCCCGAATTTTATAAATGAGCCAACTGAGGGTGAGAGAGGTTAAGTGACTTTTCCCTACACCAGCCAGGTGGCAGGTGGAAGAACTACAGCTTAAAATCAAGTCTTCTGACTCCAGCCCCCTTTCCACTGTATCCTACTGTCTCAATTCAACGAGAGTTGATTAACCATTTACTACTGACCACTTACTTAGCACTGAGCTAATAGTTGTGGGGAAGCAAAAAAAAATATCAACTTGTCCCCACACACATCTTGGGGAACAGGATGGGATATGGTCAAGGCTTACTAAGAAGAAGCAATCAGAGGTATTGAAAAAAGGAATAAAATTAGAAACCAAAATATATGTTATTGTACATGGCATGACTTGGGCCAGAATTAGCTATCATATTCCTATAGTTTTAATCTTTCTTTTTCACTAGCTTGGAACCAACATCTAACAAGCTATTTATGATCTGTAAATTTCATTTATCTCCCAATATCACCTGCTTCTGTGATTCTGATGAAATTTTCCTTCTTTCTATACATGTCATCAGTCATAACCACCCCCAACACTGGCGGCAGATAAGCAAACCTCCTACTTCACAGGAAGAGTTGAATTCAAATCCAGTCTCTGCATGATCCTAGCCAAGTCACTTAACTGTTCTCTTTTGCCTCAGTTTCCCCATCTGTAAAATAGGAATAATAATAGAACCTACTTCTCAGGGTTGTGAGATAATAACTGTAAACTGCCTGGCATATTATGAGTGCTATATAAATGTTAGCTGTTGTTGCTAGTAGTATTACATGATCATACACTTACAGGGGTAAGGAAACTTAGAAATCAGCTGAGCTCCAGGGAGGAGAGGTGACTTGCCCTCAGTCAACTAGCAGACAAATGGAAGTGTGGGAATTAGAATTCAGGTCATCTGACTCCATTTTTGAACTCCTTTATCTGTATTATGTTTCTCTCAAGTCATCAATGTCATCCCTACAATACTTCTATAAGAAGAAATGTAATGAGAAGAGTCTTGGTATTAGAAACCCCAGATCTGTTGTGAGGATCAAATGAGAAAATGTATATAAAGTACTTAGTGAAACGTAAAGAGTTCCAAAGGTACTCGTTAATGTAATATAATATTTATATATTCTATTAATAATATTTATAGATTATGTTAATAATGTTTATATATTATATTATATTAATGATATTTATATATTATATTATGTTAATAATATAATATTTATACCTCTTGTATTCGGCCCTTTCTTTTTACTCCTGCAGCTGCTATCCTTTTGCCTTTACTATCTATTTGGATTATCTGGTGTTCCTGCTGCTATTCTCTATCTCCTCTATTCTATCCTGCATACCACTGTCAAACTAATCTTACTCTTTTTGCAACAAATCTAGTCACTTTTCTCCTCAAAACTCTTCAGTGGCAACCTGAGAAAAGTTCAGTGCTCTTTTGTTCAGTCTTTGTTCAGTCATGTCTGACTCTTCATGACCCCATTTGGGGTTTTCTTGGCAGAGATGCTGGAGTGGTTTGCCATTTCCTTCTCTAGCTCATTTTACAGATGAGGAAACTGAGGCAAGCAAGGTTAAGTGACTTGCCTAGGGTCAACTGTTGCTAAGTGTCTGAAGCCAGGTTTGACTCCAGGCCCTGCATTTTATACATTGTGCCACTTAGCTGCCCCTTGAGAATGAAGGCCCTTATGACCTGGCACTACCCTACCATTCCAGTATCATCTGTCTTGCAGTTGAACCCTTCCACATGTATTATCTTCTCCATTAAAATATGAGCTCGTTGACAGCAGGGATTGGTCTCACTTTCTTCTTTGTATCCCTAGTACTTAGCAAGCACAGTGCTTTGTGCATAGTAAGCACTTAATAAATGCCTTGTTCTTCATTCATTCAATATTTCCTATCACTTCCTGCCATGTATTCTGCATGTCTGTCAACGTTTTCCTGTTCTATGACTTTGTTCATGCTTCCGGTGCCTGTAATAACTGCCCTGCTTGAATTCCCATTCACCCATTAAAACCTAGCTCAAATCCCACCTCTTATGGAAAGTCCATATTGGTTTTACCAGCTAGTAATAGTTCCTTCCCACCCTTTGACCTCACAGAGAACTTCTTAAAATTTTATTCTACTTTTATTTTTAACTTAATATCACAGAAAATGAGTACCTCCAAACTGCAAATCAGAAGAAAAGGATTATGTGAAACTGAAAATCTCATTTAGATAGTTCTCTTTTTAAAATATATGATAAACTTAACATGTGATTTCCAAAGGTGTCTTGTTTGTCTGATTCCTTTTAGCCTCTCTCTCTTTCTCTTTCTGTCCCTTTGTTTCATTCTCTCTCTGTCTTTCTGTCTGTCTGTCTTTCTTCTCAATGAGAGGAGGGAACTCCATCCCTACCTATCTCCTCTACCTTCTACCTCCTTATCCTTTAAATTGGGGGAAAACCTCTTGTAGCACTTTAATTATACCTCTCATGAATCTTTTGGTTATTTTGTAATATCTCTGCATAGGATACATCAATACCCCTACTAGACTAAAAGTTCTACGTGGATAGTCATGTAAATTTTGTACTTCCCCTAGCATCGTGCATGAGTGATATATTCCCTCTGCCTTTAATAATGTTTGTTGAGTTGAGATGGTATGGAATTGAGCCCAGATAATCTAAAAACCTTAAGTCATCACTAAACCTAGAGACATTCCCCCTATGCTACCATAAAATAATTTACTTTTAAGAAATTTTTTACAATGCAAATTTTCTTTCAAACAGTGTTAGAGGCATTCTTAAGTATTTACAGTATGAATAGAGGTTCCATTAAGAGCATTTGCTATATACATAAAAAGGAATATTCAGCATTTTTAGGTCAGTCATGCCCAACAGATTATTCACTTCCTTAAAGAAGAACACAATCTCTGTTTTCTGGTTCTCAGAGAGAAAAAAGGTAAGAAGCTGATTACAGAATGATAAACTATCCAAATCATGAATTCAGCCAAACACTTCCAGCCAAATAGAGGGAGTCACAATTTTCCACAAAGCTAGCAAAACAGATCATTCTCTTTGATCTTTGATGCACAGGATGTCAACATGCCAACTGAAGCTAAGAAATCAAGATTTAAAAACAATATATCTGTTTCCTGTGGGACCTTGTTGTCTCACTGTTTCATTTTTAATTTCACCCTCTCAAACTGGTTGCGCCTCCTCCATCAACAAACATGCTCCCCCAATTCTAAAAAAAAAGGTCTTCTTGTCTTCTTTCCTGATCTTGCTATTTACTCAAGCTCCTACCCCATCTCTCTCCCTTTCAGTGCTGCACTTCAAAGAAAGAGAAATCTAAATTTACTGTATTTCCTTTACAATTTACTCATACCTCAACCCCCTGTAATCATGCTGTTCATGCTGTTCACTCAAACAATTCCTTCAGAAGTCACTAACGTCTACTTTATCATCAAGTCCAAAGATCTTTTTCCTGTCTTCATCCTCCTTGACTTTCCTGCTGGACTAAATACTGTTAACCTGTCTTTACTTGCTCAATACTCTTTCTTCCCTTGGATTTTGTAGAATTTTATTCCCCTAACCCACAACCTCCATCTCCATTGGTATCTGCTTTTTGAAGTTTTTTTTTTGTCAATTCCTTTTCCTCCTTCTACAGTTTAAATATGAGTGATTCACTCTTCTGAATTTAATACCTCTCAAACCGAATTCATCATCTTCTCCCAAAAACCTGTCCTTCCTCCCAACTTCCCTGTTTCTAGTCCAATCATTAGGAATGTGTGAAACCTTGAATCTTTTCTTCCTATTACAACTCCTCTCAATTACATCTCCGATGGAATATAAAGTACTCCAATATTACATATTTGTCTGCATTCTCAGCACCTAGCAGAGTGCTTTGCATATGGTAAATATTTAATGTTTGTTGAACTGAATTGAATGAAATTTGTCACGCTTCTTCTCTTTCCTTCCTATTCTCCTTGCTAATACTACTCTCGATCAGGCATTCATTACCTATGGTCCATATTATTTTTGTAGCTTCTTTCCCTGTGGGACCCTGAGTAGATCACTCAACTTTTCATTCCCCTAGGCAACTATCTAAAATGATATATAAGTGGCAGAGAAGGAGGTGACCTACATTGGTAGAGGAAGTTTTTCCACTGGGAGTCCCTAACATTTCTAATGAAATCATAGGTCCCTATTCCTTATCTTTCGAAAAATAATTTTTATTGCTATTTGTTTTTAACATCATCTTCATTTCCCTTGTATGCCTCTCTCTTCTTCCTCCTAGAGATAGATCCTCTATAATAAAGGAAAAAAGTCAAGCAAAATAAACCAATATATTGAGAAAGCTTTGTAACTAGCTCATCTCTCTCCTCTTGGCAACACAACTCCACATCATTGTTGAAAGAACCACTCTGTAGTGAATACTTTAGTCCCCTAGCTAAAAACGGCTGAGATTCCTGTTGCTTACTAAATACAATACCAACTCCTTGCAGCCCAATATTCAAAGCCCTCCACCAAATAGCTCCAACTAGTTTCAGCTTGATCATATATTAGTCCCTTTAACACATTCTACATTTTATTAAACCACACTTACTAGCCATTCTGCAATCTTGTCCTGCCCTTTCTATCTCTGTGGCTTTGCAGATGCAACTGCACTCATAGAATAGTCTTCTGTCACACCCATGCCTCTGAAATAATTTCCTTTGTTTAAAGGTCCAGCTCAGGTGCCATTTCCTTTACAAAACTTTTCCCAATCTTTCCCTCCTGAAATCTTCTCATAAGACTGTATAGAGTTCTATTTATTTATTATAAAACAACAATTTTTTGCATATTTGTTTTAATACATGCACCAGATTATATGTGAAAACTGTACCTCGCTTCATCTTGATGATTAGGGAGAAAATACGGTTGAAAGGGCTTCATACTTAAGTGTGATTAGAGAGTAATCACACCAATGCAGAACTGTGTTTTTCTTCCTGTTTCACCATAGAGCCAGAAAGGATACAAGGAAAATAAGAAGCACAGCAGGGGTTTTCTAGCTGACCAGGAATGCCAGGAAGGCCAACTAAGGTTGTCCTCATTAGCTCTACCAGTATAAGCAGAATGAATAGTCTGTCTGTGGGTATAATGAAGAGGGAATTCTAGAATCACACTCAGCAGGGGGGATACTCATGCTGAGAGGAAGGCACATGGGAACTGAGCTCCTATCCCTACTGCCTAGCACAATACACTGCATGGTGTTAACACTTAATAAATGTTTACTGAATTGAACTGAATATCTCTTTGGCCCCCCTTCCACTGATTTTATGACTAATTAATGTAGCAAATGCCAAAAATTCCGGAAAGGTAAGGATTTTCTCACTTTTCAACCTCCTTTAAAAAAAAACCCAACTAGAATAGACAGAGTTTAGTGATACTTAGAGACCTAGTCTGAACCCATTAAGAACACAAAAATTCACTCAGTGATGCTCATTTATTTCTTTACCACCATGCTTCCCTTACTCTGTTAACTTCCCTCTACCTTCACTCCTACACCTCCCAGATTAATCTCCCTTTTTTTCTTTTCCACTCTCCATCACCTTTCCCCCACCTTTTTTTTTTTCTTCACCTTCCAGTCAAACTTTGCTCAGTACACTGAAATCTAAGCTCTGGCAACAGAATCAACAGCTATGGGGTTACAGAGATAATAGTAAATGTAAGAATCCTACCTTATAGCAAGCGTTTAGAGTATGTGATCATAAAAATTGTGATGGGCATAAAGTAGAAAATATGTCTGTGACCAAAAATAATAACACTCTTGCCAGTTCAAGCTACTGCTCTTCTCTTGCTTGTGTCTTGACCACAGGGATATGAATGAGGGAGTACATGACTATGGCAACATAATCCATCACCAAGAGAAACAAGTCAAACCATGTTAGGCAGATACAGAAGCCAACATTGCTGGAGGCAACATTTTTTGATTGAGAAAAACAATGCATTTCTTGCAAGCTTTAGATACCTGACTCTTACCAGTAGGGTTGTAAAGCAAACATTTTCAGATCCATTTTACATAGGTGAATATTTCATGGAGGCCTGTCAGTGTTCATATTCATTTTGCCCCTTCTGTTTCACTACACATATATTCCCAAAGCACACATGCAGAGTTGGAAGGCTACTAGTGGAATCACACCATTGTCTCACAGCTACCTTTTCCTAACCCAGATTATTTTAAATAGATTAAAGAATCCTGGAGGCATGAACTGAAAATTTAAATAAATACAAGACAGGGATGATTGATGATTTAGGAGAGCCTTCTGAGTGAGCCGACTGCTGGAAGTGAGTACCACACAACATAAAATAAATTGTACTGTATTCTAGACAGTAGAGAATTAGGGGAGTCATTACTCTAAAAAATGGCTTACAAGATGACTGCAGTGCAGTGAAAAGACTGAGTATCAGAAAACTGGGGCTCAATCATATGTTCTAAATGTGTAGAAACCTCAAATGTCAACCAGTCTGACCCATATTTAAAGCAGGAATATCCTACAGCATTCAAGACATATCTAAAGCAGGAATATTCTCAACACAACCTCGTCTTCTCCAACCAATCTCTGCTTGAAGACCTCCAGTGACAGAGAATTCACTGGGATTTTGGTCATAAATACCACTGCCTTGCCCTTCCTTCAGTGAGTCATTTACATCCTCCAGTCCTCTGTTCTCAGTGTTAAAATCACGGGACCATAGAATTTAGACCTACAAGACATTTAGGAGAACTAAACTCTCAGATTCTAAGTCAATGATTCTTCTAGACTGACTGTGAATGAATGGTCTGAGCTTGTAACACTGCAACAAGATAATGTGAAGGCTTTAAAATGTTTGGAAAAACAGAAGCTGCTCATTGCAAATGCCAGGTGGGTCTGCTACAAGTGGAACAGTGGGTGAGAAAAGGTATTTTCAAATTGTTTTACTTGTTAAGAGAACAACTGGATGTGTTATACTATTCTGGAAAAAAATAAGGCAAGGTGGCCAAATGTTATTCATGAAGACACAAATGCCTGCAGTAGTTTGAAGGGAATTTTAATAAGAAAAAATTTCTACTCCTAGATCCCCATAATAAAGCTATTTTAAGCATCTTCCTCATAAAAGGGGAAAAAGTCCATATGTATGCATACAAATGAAGCAATCTATGAATTGGTTTGTTTTCCATCTTTTAATATTAGTTTACCTGTAAAATACATATATAGAAGCATCCTGCTGAAACCATTATATTCTGAGCACAGAAGATCCAAACGAAGTTATTTAGAGTGGGTAAGAAAAGAGTGACAGAGTGAAAGAGAAACCATGCAGATCACTCACTTCCCACAGTCACATGCCACTAGAGGTTTCAACTGTGAGCAAAAAAGAGAATCAGTCTCTTTCTAGTCATTTCATAATGCTCTAAAAAGTTTTATTGGAAAGAGGAGACAAAAGACTGGAATGAATTTGTCTAGGCATAAGCTATATGGACATGTGGTTTCTGCATTGCCTCTAGAGAATACTGTAAACCCATGTAGAGGGGATTTTTTTATTCCACGGGTGAGGTTTTCACATGGCTACCATCTTAGTACTTGAGTGGGAACAGGATCTTGCCTCTGTAGGTTCTCTCTTCACCTGAACTCCCTTCACACCTTTGCATCTTTTTTTACTCCAAGTCCTCTTGGAAATGCTCCACAAGTCTCCACTCAACTACTAGGAGCCTTCCTCTTTACATCACTGATCATGGAACAAATTCTCTCTTTCTCATATCTATACTGTTATTGTTCAGTTGTTTTAGTCATGTCTGATTCTTTGTGACCCCATCTGGGGTGTTTTTGGCAAAGATACTGGAGTGGTTTGTACTTCCTTTTCCAACCCATTTTAGAAAGGGAGAACTGGGACAAACAGGGTTAAGTGACTTACTCAGAATTACACAGCTAGTAAGCATCTGAGACCAGACTGGAACTCAGGAAGATGAATCTTCTTGACATTAGGCCTGGCATGTTATCTACTGGGCCACCTTGTTGTCCTTCTCATATATACATATTGAAAAGGTCATATACATACATGCATATACATAGACACACACATATATACATACACATACACATGTATAAGCATATGTATATGTAACTGTATGTTACTATGTATATGTTTGTGTGTATATATGATTTGTGGATCTAGGTCTAACTGGTCAATCTTTTCTAGTAACATATCTCTCTGATATTTTTCATGGTACCTTTTTTGGCAATATGCTGCAGGCTGCTTATACTCACTATGTGTTTCTTCTCCCTTGTTCTTTAAGGTGATCTTCAATTTTAATTTGTTGGAGACTGTAGCATTCCATGTAATGACAGTCATACAGCATCACTGAATAAATACCGGTGCTTCAGAGACAACCTTGGAAGAATTAAATTACTGCAAAATTTCACACAGGAAGGCTAATTTGTTGTCTGCTTCCTGTTCAGCTCTTGGCCCAGTTCATTATCCACCACACTGACCAAGACATATGTATCAACAGACTAGATTTATAAATTGTCCAAGTCAAATGCATATCATAGTCTGGACATAGACATTTTTCATCCATTTGGGTTTCTCTTGATTAGATAGTAAGGCCAAACACTTTAAACTATCTCATTTAGGAAGTTCTTTGATGCTTCTAGGCCTCCAGAAACGATATTTAACAGTGACTGGCACATAATAGGTATTTAATAAATGCCTGTAGAGTTAAAATGAAATCTCTGACAAGTGGTCATCCAGTTTCCATCTGAAGACCTTGAGACAAAAGAAATCCATAAACTATGCCCAACGAGCTATAAATAAGTGCATACCCTTTGACCCAGCAATACTACTTCTAGGGTTGTATCCCAAAGAGATCACAGAAGTGGGAAAAGGACCCATATGCACAAAAATATTTATAGCAGCCCTTTTTGTGGTGGCAAAGAATTGGAAATCAAGGGGATGCCCATCAATTGGGGAATGGCTAACCAAGTTGTAGTACATAAATGTAATGGAATACTATTGTGCTATGAGAAATGAGGAGCAGACAGACTTCATAATAACCTGGAGAGACTTATATAAACTAATGTTGAGAGAGAAGAGCAGAACCAGGAGAAATCTGTACACAATTACAGACACAACATATGTGTGACA